>BLKM01000341.1:1606288-1736981 GCA_013340265.1 Coptotermes formosanus | reverse complement strand
CCCCCCCCCCCCCCCCCCCCCCCCCCCCCCCCCCCCCCCCCCCCCCCCCCCCCCCCCGGGAGAGAAAACCAGTCTGTTACAAGGTTCCCAGGATGTGCCCGTTGGAAATACTTTGTCATTTAAATGTTACTCTTGTCTGGATAGAATGGTGAGAAGAAACAGCCTAAAATTAGGGCCGCAGAATTTTCATTTTTTGGTCAATTCTGAAGTGCGTAGTTTGGAAAAAAATAACTTTTTTGTCTTTGAAGTAAAGAGTTGCTTTTCATGAATTTAAATTTATGGATTTTATGTGTATCTTGCACTACAATCTTGGAACTTGGGAACAATCTTAACAGTTTGCTTGAACATAGAGGCAAACCAAGAAACACTATGTCTAGAAGGCCAGTCGCAGGACATTCCTATGCTGACTTCCATCCAGCACTCCAGCAAACAAAATATCTGAATAATACAGGGTGAGCTGAAAGTCCCTGTTCACCTGTCATGCGTAGGTTTAGGTTAGAACTGAAGTCACAGTGAATGTACAGTACTTACGTTTACTGTAATTGCTGGAAGTAACGCCCCCATGGGCGTGTAACAGGGCTGACGTGTTGCGTCTGGATTGTTTTACGTATGTGACAGTACAGTGCAGCATTGTTTTCACAGAGGTGAGCAAGGATACTTTGCCCACCCTCAAAAATTCATCTCTTACCTCAGCGGGAATATATTACGTACACTTGCATGACAAACACCATGTAGCAGATTTCTCAGGTTCGTTTGTACCTTTTTACCAAACTACACGGTGTCAGGTGCCAGCAGGCAGTAGGAACCTCAGATCTGACTCAGCAATGTGAGTATGAGTCGGTTTGCTCCATTAATTTCCAGCTGTCACCTTAACGTTTTACTCACTCCCATTGTCCCTCTTTATTCCCGCTTCCGCCGATCCACTTGGCCGTCAGTGTTTCGCTTTGTTGACATATCTATTACTCAAGCCACATTCTGCCTCGCCTATTAACTCCATGACGTATAATGACGTTGTTTTCACTCCCATTTGCGACCTGATCGCAACTGACATAGTACACGATGAAGGGTTCGACCTTCTGTACTAAATTACATGCTGGTTTTGGCCTTGTCAATCGGCCGAAGTCATTTCTAGTCATATTTCATTCAGTTGTTTAAGATTGTTATGTTCGCACTATAGTAACAAGCTAGGTAAATGTGTAAACTCCCCGGATAGTAGGTGTATTGAAAGACGTGGTATGACTGTTGACAGAATTTCTGTTCAGCTTGTAGTAATATCACTTCCTGAAGGGAATGTTTGACCTCATGTCATGTCACACTGTTAAAGGCACAGTGCATCTGTTACGGGATCGTGTTTTAGGTAAATTAACCTTTTGAAGCCTGGTAGTAGCCTTACGTGCCACCAGGTTTAACATTTAAGAATTCGCCATGGTGCGTATATCGTTTATATGTGTTGTGTGTGAATCTCAGGACAAACTGCGACTTCTGGCTTGTACGATATCAACAGATTGGTTTTGTATAACCGAGATGTAGTGTTTATTGCGCCATACGAACTGAGTTCTTATATAAAACAGACACGTTTCGTCTTTAAAGAGTTAATGCTAAAGTTGCACCCATTGCCGTTGACAAAATCCACGTCATATTTTGATCGAAGTAAGAAGTTTACACGTTTCCTATGCTAATCACTTTGCTACGAAAGCGTATGGGGAATTTGTGATATAGCTCAATGCAGGCATATTTTGTACACAATTTTTGGTGAGTGGTCAGCTTGAAGCTTGGGCCGTTTTACTTTCGGTACCAATTTGATGTAAAGCTGGATGGGACCCAGAGACGGTTTTCTTGCTGTCGGAAAGCGAACCGCGATTTGTCGGATCGTTCAGCGCGTAGCCTAAATACTATACCGACTGAGCTATTTGGGCTCGCCTTTTTGGGTAAAACCCGCATAAATTTTCGCATTTGAATATTACGTGTGTTACATGTATCTACCACAAAGTATGCAGGCCTACGTACAATTTTTCCTGTATTTTTGTTTCAATTTATTTAGGAATGCTTTATCAGTTAGGAATTCACTTAACTTGTCGTATGAGGAAACGGTCAGACTTTGGAAAGTATTAATCAGTTAATTAATTAATTAATTACTGTTGAGTTAAAGCGCTTCCTGAACGTATGTCATACTTGTGACGGTTAGGAAGTTAATGGATATTCAAAGTTAAACGCTAACAAGAGTAATTTGTTGTAATGTTCATTGTAGAATTCCTTTTTAATCTGCAATAAATGTTTGTACTTGTCAAAACGGTGAAGGACGTTCTGGGTTTTGTTGGGACGGGGGGGGGGGGGGGGGGGNNNCCCCCCCCCCCCCCCCCCCCCCCCCCCCCCCCCCCCCCCCCCCCCCCCCCCCCCCCCCCCCCCCCCCCCCCCCCCCCCCCCCCCCCCCCCCCCCCCCCCCCCCCCCCCCCCCCCCCCCCCCCGGCGTTCTGACTGGTGCCGTATTTATCATCCATACATGAAGTAATATATTCAATGGACTTACTTGTTTGTTTGAACAACTGAATAGCAGGTAAAGACAGACACGTGTCATGGCCGTCAGAGTTAATGACGCCTAGCAGTCTGACGCTAGCTTACTGATGCTTCGGAGGAACATAATGCTTCCGTCTTCAGGTTAGGAGCAGATTTAAAGACGTCCACCCGCCTATCCCGTTGTCTTTATGCTACTGTTTATTGAATAATTTACGTCATATTTCTGTAATATCTCCCGCAGTGATTACGATTTTGGTCCTTAATGTCTATTTTCGTCGAGCTTGTGTGCTGTTACAGCAAATTCCGCCTCTTACACTTGCATGATAGTGCAGCAGTGTGAGTGAAGACATTTGGAAGCCGCCAGATGGCAGTATCGCGCTGAATATGAAACAAGACCCCAAGCTGTGGCTTAAACTAGTAGCTTGTCGCGGAGGGCATTTTGTGTGGTGTGGAAGTAAGTATTAACATCCGAATGGATAGTCTGTATTCTTGTGTGTGGCTACAGTCTTAATGCGGCCTAATATTGAACGTAGTTTTAATCCCACGAACACAGCATGTTTTCACCGAGCATGCTGTTCAACCGATAGTACTTCTTCCCTGTATACAGGAGGTTCCAGGTTCGAAACTCAATCAAGACATCGACTGTCCTAATTGAGGTTTATCGTGGTTTCATTCACTTCGTCTAGGAAAGTGTTGGAATAGTGCGTCAGAATAGGCAACGACTGCTTCAACGTTTTTGTCTAATACATCTTTCATTAACCGTCTAACCATTCAACACCGAGCAACTGGAAGTGTTGTATAAACAGATAATTAATAACTTAATTAACTAATATGTGGGTCTTGAGGTTTTTGCAGCCTGTAACTTAGAAGTAATTTCTTGTTGGGTATGCTACAGCGTCAGTGGATAATTGGATGTTCAAATTTTCCAGAAAAATTAATTTTCTAGTACATTTCAAGCCTTAAGTTTGAGGGCACTAGGTTGCATCGAAATGTCGGGATCAGATTACCCAGTAGAGCAATGTCATATCCCAGAATAGCGGAATCCTCAAACTAATAGATTTAGTTTTCAGCGAACAGAGTCTTCTAACCACTTTCTGCTGGTTAGAGATATTTCATTGTGTATTTGGTTTGTTTCTCTAACTGATTTTATGCTGAATGACCTTTGGTAAAACGAAAGTTAATCGCGCACCGACAGCACATTTCAATCTCTGGGCTGTCTCACAATATGAGGAACACCTGCATATATCCTGGAATCGATCGGTAAATGTAAAACTGATAGACAACAAATCGCATCAGAGGGTGACGATATTAGTGACGTTTTTATTTATGGCGATGCATTTTTCGTGTATGGTTATTGACTAATTAAATTCCAACATATAATGCCCATAATTTTTATATCCGTAAATTGGTGATGTTTATGGCTTAATAATCGCATATACTTTCAGCGAACCGTACGATTATGTGCAGCGAAGTGGTGAGTACGTACGGACATTACAATGACAGTTTTAAATGCATAGGTTAAATAACGTAACATTAAAGGGAAAATTTTTAACAGACGTATGTCTGCAGCTGTTTGATTAGATAGCTCATATCACAACAAATACTAAAACGTACTGCACTGTAACACACTTCCCCTCACAGATTCTAATGGAGTTGTCATATAAAACACAGAAACGTTTCAAGTGGGAGGGCCGCGTAATTCCTGTTTCGAGCTGAAAGGCTTTGACCTTCTGTATTTCGCAGCTGGTGACTTCACATCATCATCATCATCACCATCATCGTCATTTCATCAATGCCGTAGGCTTGTCAGTGTATCTTACCAGCATAGCCTATTCAAGTTCCGTGCATATTGAAACATTCAATTTGAATGTCAAAGCAGCATAGACATGGAAGCGCTTGTGATATATACAAGTAAGACTCCAACGAAAGGATGTTATAGACACTCGTAGATGTTCTACATTTGAACTAAAGGACATCACTCAAGGTCTACACGTGTGATGTTAGAACGTGTCTCCATATTGGGAATGTTTTAGATCCACATTCAATATGGCCTGCTAGTCATGCTTTATGTAGCAGACAGGCGTTGTTGTTCACATGGCAAAGGACTACAACACAAACTGTCATTACTCATCAGTTTATCTTGTGTGTGTGGGGGGGGGGGGGTTAGAACATTACTAAAATGCTTGTGTGAGATTTCACAGTATGATTTGCTGCGTGCCAATTTTAGAGACACCTATTTTACATTGTTTTGGAGTACAAATGTGTGCAAATATCTAATGATATGTACTACGTTGTATTTATTTCAGCTTTGGACAAACCATTACTTGAAACAATTCCTAGCATTCCATAGTGTTCTCGTGAATGCCATATACAATCATGACATCAGATTGAACTACGATTGATGACGTAATTAACCGCGACTATTGTCAAGCTTACGGCATTGTTCACTGGGACACGGTTCTGTGGCTGGTAGCAGTTGCGAGAACTGGGATGACTAACACAGTAAACGTACCATATAGTACTACTCCCAAGCCTAGGAAGCTTCACAGATCCACGGTCTAGTGGTATGGATACCACAACAGTACATCAGACGCCATATAACTACGTATTTCGTAAACATTTAAAGGTTACGGTACGTCCAAATTATATTTGAAATTCATTCCCTACCCGACAGTAAACAGAATGCTTCCCGCTGTAAAACACCAACTGATGAATTCTGTTAGCGGAATAGTTGCTGTTTATTCTAAGAACATGCTAAACGCCTAAGTCACCTGTATGGGGAAAATTCATAGCCTTTATTGTTAACTTAGATGGCACTTCACATTAGGGGTGGGTAACTACTGGGTCTTAAGTTATTTTAAAGAGAACTTCGTTAATACTGACGTTTCGGTGGATATTTCTCGAAGAGACTTTGAATGTGTTACAGAAATTACTAAAAAAATTTATGGAAACCGTTTGGGGCGGGATGTCTGAAGTAATGACGAGAAGCAACATGATTTGTGCTCTTAGCCCAGTCTGTTTAACGCCTTACAGCAAGGACCTAGTTAAGAGGATTTCCTAGAATTTCATTTCACAAGGCTGAATTATATTACAAGTTTAGTCCGTACCGCGCAGTAAACACACCCCGACAGGGTTTTAAGAATCAATAATTTAATACTGTATGGCGAAACAATCGCGGTTTATTCCGAGATCCATACAAAACACGTAAATAAAGCTGATATATATTACAGGCTCAATCCGTACCGCGCAGTAAACACAACCCGGCAGGGTTTTAGGAATCATTTAATGCTGTATGGGGAAAGAATCGTGGTTTATTCCGAGATCCATACAAAACACGTAAATAAAGCTGAATCATGTTACAGACTCAGATTGTACCGCGCGGAAAACGCAGTTCTCTGTATTTACGTCTCCTGACATCTAGTGGCGGTCTGTGGCACTCCAGCTCTTTCATAGTTGTCCTGCCATCGGGCGGCGGCCCAGGGAACTCCAAGTGTCACATACATTTGCATTACTGAAATTTTATATATATTTTTCACAACGCGAAGGCCCGTTAGTCTGTTTACAGGAGCCAGCCACTGGACGTAGTCTTTTCCAGTAAATACCAATGTGCATCGTCGAACCTCATTTATTTAAGACGCCTATTAATATTATTGTCTCGTCTGTGTTTCGATCTTAAAACACTGTACCTTTTCTTTAGGATTCCAGCCAAAAATTCTACATGAATGTATCTCTTCTGTGAGTGCTACAAACGACACGCCTTTAAAATTTCGTGTTTTGTTCTTTCTAATATTCTTTGGCGAAGAGTGTAAATTATAAAGCTCGACTGTGTGTAATTCTCTCCGTTCTTCTTTAACTTTCACTCTCTCTCTTTCTGTTCTATATGTAGCCTATTCCTTAGCACCCTGTTTTCGAACGCTATCAGTCTGTGGTCTTTCGGAAGACCGAGTTTCTAAATCATGTAATAGAATGGCCAGTATCATGGTACGGCATTAGCATCAGATCTGTTAGAGAGACGAGGACACAAAACAACTTAACGATTGTATTTCCAGAATTAATGCATCTTATCATCCTCGTTAATGCAAGCCCAAATTCTGATTTCTCGCTGTCTGTCTTAAATATCTGAAGGGTCCTCTAATAGGCCTGGAATGCGAATATTGAGGGTTCGTAAAGGTAAAATTGAGGCATTCGCTCGCCTGACTTCAATTAGTCTTTGCCTGTTTGATCATTGAAGATAGGACCTATAGGCTGTGCCGAAACGTCGGGAAACAGCTACCAAGATACGGTGCATAATAACCCAGAAGTAAAGCCTCAAAAACACCGCTGCAGAATCACAAAATCTCGCAAAGTTAAAGTTGTCTTTACCCATGGCATGAAGGGGAAGTGGAGGTATAGCTCCATTCGTTCTTAACCTTAGCGCTAGATGGGGTGAGTGGTCAACATCATGCCCTGGCGGCTTAGCCCCCGGAAAGGAACCCCGCAAGCCGTGGAATACTGAGGAAAGCGTCAACATTTTATCGGTGTAACCAGTACTTGAATCGGGGACCCGCAGAATACCAAGCAGGAGCTCCGCCCAAGTGCAGTACCACCTGCGTTATTAGTGATAATCAGGCTACGTAATTTAGTTACTTCATTCCGTCACTAATGCTAACTACACAGTTCTGTCATGTCCTCTTTACGTAGTGTCACTGAGTAAACAGGTACGTCCCGTATACCATATTAGGGATTGAATTTGGACTGCTAATAATTTGCTTTCAAGTATTCTTAAAGTTCTGACATTCTGCTTCTTAGTTACTTGTTTTTCTACTGTTTTTGTTTTATTTGTTCATTGTTTTGGGGATGATTCCTAGTAGCTAAGATTGTGTAGTTCCCAATGCTACGTATCGAATGACCAGTGCGTAATGAATTGGAAGGGATAAATGTGGATGGATTCTGTCGTTGCGTGATTTTGAGGCACCACCACAGAATTTTCCTACACGGACTGAAAGAAAACATCAACCTCTGTCGTAAAGGCTGTGTCCCGGCTAGGATTTTAACCTTTTAAAGCCTAGCGGTAACTTTACATACCACCAGGTTTAACATTTAAAAATTCTACGTGGTGCCCACATTGCGTTTATGTGTTTTGTACGGATCTCAGAACAAACAGCAACTTTTGCCTTATAAAACATTAAGAGACTGGTTTTTATAACTGAAGTGGAGAGTGTTTATAGCGCGCTACGCGCTGAGTCCTTATATATAAAACAGATACGCTTCGTCTTTAAAGGGTTAATCCGAAATTTCGTAAACAGGAAGAAGGAATGTCAGCCATTCGATATAGAAATTCGATTTGTTCCTTCACAAAGTGCACTGCTTAATATCTGAAGTGTGTGTGGACTATGCTTTGTGTCCTGAACAAGTTTCTGCAACAAGGGAGTTCCGTGTTAAGTTACTTGTTTCGATTCTCGTTAATGTAAATTTTACAGAGACATTTGTGATTCCAACTCAGCTTTGTACTGTACAGTCTGTTTGCTCATTGACAAAAGGGGTAACAACTGGAAGCAAGAGACAGCAGTTTGAATCGCCGGTTGTAGTTCTATTGACTGAGCGGGACATGTTTACATGGCTCTGTGTCCATCCGTATGTCCTGGAGTGCCATCTCTCTCGGACAATGGCTCTGAGAGGTTTCCGTCATGGAGGTACCTACGAAAAGCGATTTCATATCCTGTGTTCCAGCTATGGCAGGAGGTATCTTTAACCTTTTAAAGCCTAGTGGTAACTTTACATACGACCAGGTTTAACATTAAAAAATGCTGCGTGGTGCCCACATTGCGTTTATGTGTTTTGTACGGATCTCAGAACAAACAGCAACTTTTGCCTTATAAAACATTAAGAGATTGGTTTTTATAACCGAAGTGGAGAGTGTGTACAGCGCGGTACGCACTGAGTCCTTATATAAAACAGATAAGCTTCGTGTTTAAAGGGTTAAAACAAAATGACGCTATTGGATACTGCCCTTCCGAAATATGGACATATCGTTTGTTTAACCACAACATTATCTGTGCCTGATTTCAGACTTCGCTACAATGAAAATAAGATATGCGCTGTTCTGGGATTTTACACAGCGTAGAGTGATAATTACATACCGACGTTTCGGCACAACCTATTGGTCCCATCTTTTAGGGTCAAGCAGTCTTGGAATTCTTGACTCTTAAAGATGGGACCGATAGGTTTTCCCGAAACTTCGGTGCGGTATTACCATTATACGTTACGTAAAATCTCAGAAGAGCGCAGATCTCAGAACATTGTGTGTTGTACTATGTAACAGCCACAAAATGCCTTTACTTATTTCGGAATTTGCCTGACCTCAGTTGTGTTCCGTGGAGGCTTAGCTGAGGACAAGGAGAGAGCAAATTCCTTCCATTCGCACTGTTCATCTGAAGATAATTAGGCCTGCCTTAATGCGTCCGATGTATCTGTGTATGGATCAGTGTCCGTAGCGAGTTCTTTTGCACTTTCGTCTGTTTCAGCTTACCAATTCATACCTTATTAAAACAATGCGGTGCAATTTAAGACATAAATACCCATTAAGACTACAATTTACTGGAATGAGATGCCATGTAAGTTGGTAGATACATATCACAGTTTCGAAGGAACATGCTGCTGTCATCTTCAGATTACAAGATTTATATGAGATGATCATGAATATAAGGGGGTAATGAGGGCCGTGCCATTGCTCAGGCGGTTAGCCGCCAGCCTCTCATCTCGGAGGCCCGGGTTCGATCCCGGGTGAGTCCATGTGGGATTTGTTGTGAACAAAGTGACACTGGGACAGGGTTTCCTCGAGTACTTCGGTTTTCCCCTGTCAGTTTCATTCCACCGGTGCTCCGTTACTAGGAAAAGGGCAAAAAATAGTAGTCATCATCATCTTGTTCATCACAGGGTAGCACAAGAAGCCTTAAGGCTGTGGTGTGTCCGTAGCGTCTGCTGCGGGGCTCTTCTCCACTATAGAAAGAGGGGGGGTAATGATGTGGGAGGAAGCCTACTACTGGGTAAAGTCATGCCATGGACGTAGATAGAAAAAGAGAAGGCTCAATAATCCGAAGGGATCGCTACTAAAGCTGTCGTTTCTAACCGGTATATCCCTGGTTTGCATCAGCACTGTACGAAATTGTAGGCCTATCAGAGTATGCATTACGTGCTTGAGCCATGGGGACTGGAGTACCTCAAGTCAGTAGCAGATAAGGGCTGCATGATAGGGATTCAGTTACGGCGGAGGAAGGGACTATTTGCCTTGTTGCCAATTCCTTCCCTAAACTGAAGAAATATTAACCCCTGAGTGTGGTAGTCTTTCAGATATTCAATAAAGTCTCTAACCGTTATGTAACTCGAGGTGCGTTTGAGTGATCGGTGGAGAGATTCGGTTGCCACTGTCCATGGTTATATGTATCCAGGCTACATCCTCAGAACCTCTTCATTTACGTTAAACTAAATTTATTCTCCCCTTTACTTCTAAGTTACCCAATTTCACTCAACTTCAGGATTTCATACTAGATTTTGTACGCATTTCGTCACTTACCCAAAAGCCTCCGCCCAAACGCTTTTTCCTGTATTTGAGCTCCTTAATGACTCCTTAATAACTAGCACTTGGTGAAAAGAATAAATTTTGAAGTTCTTCATATTGAAGATACTTTTCTTCAGACTCATATTTTTAGTACCCACTCCCATCTGGAACCGAGGGCAAAGAAAGAGTAGAGCTATACCTCTACCCCCCCTCCGGGCCTTCATGGCCTGTTCTACGTTGAACTTCACCTTACCTTATCCTTACATCATATTTTTAGTTTCTGATCTTTTCTTCGAATTTTGTACAAGTTTATTGATAAGAAATCATCTCTGTTATTTTAAATTCATCACTTGACTGTATCCCCATAAATTGTAATTTGCAATACGTTGATGTACCAAATCTCAATTTTAATTCTGTGCAGAGGTTAAAGGTTTTTTACGTAAAGCGTTTTTTGAAATTATAATTTAATTAGACGAAAATTAAGTAGAAGAAGATGCATAGTTACATATGTTAGATTTGTGCAGGTATTTTCCCTGTAGTATATTATTGACTGACTTTTATATTTACACTGTGCATTATGTTAGGTATATTATTAGAAACCAACTCATGCACATTTATTAACCTTTTAAAGCCTAGCAGTAACTTTACCTACGACCCGGTTTAACATTAAAAAATTCTACGTGGTGCCCACATTGCGTTTATGTGTTTTGTACGGATCTCAGAACAAACAGCAACTTTTGCCTTATAAAACATTAAGAGATTGGTTTTTATAACCGAAGTGGAGAGTGTTTACAGCACGGTACGCTCTGAGTCCTTGTATAAAACAGATACGCTTCGTCTTTAAAGGGTTAATATTAACGTGTTCAGGAAACGGCTCTTACATGTTTCGAGCCAACATCGGGCTCATCTTCAGGGAGTCGTATAGTCACAATTACACACACTATCATAACATGGTAACAAGTTGGGCACAGTCTATGATACACCTGATGTATAGATAAAATGTTACTGAAACTGTTCTTCTTAAAACGATGGATAAAAGTTCGTTCAAAAGGTATGTTGTGCGAAATTTTATCCATCATTCTAAGAAGAACAGTTTTAGTGACATTTTATCTATACATCAGGTATATCATAGACTGTGCCCAACTTCTGTTACTATGTTATGATAGTGTGTGTAATTGTGACTATACGACTCCCTGAAGATGAGCCCGATGTTGGCTCGAAACATGTAGGAACCGTTTCCTGAACACGTTAATATTAATAAATGTGCATGAGTTGGTTTGTAATAATTTATATTATTAAAGTTTCCAAAAAAATAATAAATGTGCGCGTATGTTGCACATTATGGCGTGAGGAGAACCGGCCACGTCATATGCACCAGTGAACTGATAGAAGTTTGATCATGTTTAGTGTTCCATGTCGATTATCAGTGAGTATCCAGTCGGGTGTTGGGTTTTGGGGGTTTGGGATGTGGTGGAAAGAGATAGCGTATGGTGGGTGGGGGAGGTCACTCACTGTACGTGGTTGTTCCAGTACAGCAGCCACAACGACGCAGCTTTCTGATCACCGCATCACTGCCCCTTGCTAATAGGCAACACAGCCAACGCCTGCTCGCACTACCGAGCATAACTTAGAGGGGCAGGTCTACCAAGGAGCCTCAGGGACGGGGCGGGGGGGGGGGGGTATTCTGAGAGGGTGGCAAGTCACCACCACCCCTACCCCACCGCACCAACAGAACTTGGTCGGGAAAGTTGAACGTGAGTGGACAAAGAATCGGGCAACTGACTTAGCGACACAGTCTGAGAGATTGAAAGTTAATTAAAATGAGAAACGTTAAGATGTGTGTGTGTGTGTGTGTGTGTGTGTGTGTGTGTGTGTGTGTGTGTGTCAAGACATGACAAGAGAGGGAATGAAACGAGGAACGCAGGAAGTGAATGAGAACGTGTGTACAGCATACTGAAAAGTTCGGCTTCTGTGCCGAGTTTCAAAATTTCTTACAGTACATTGCTATTTTTTTAAAACTACTTTAGAAGTAGTGTAAGTTCTTATAACGCGAAATGGATAACATCACTGAAGTTGGATGTTTAGAAATTTTACGCTTCATTTAATACGTCGGCTCTGTGCAACACACATATTTCGGTAAAGCTGAGGTCTCCAATACGTGAAAGTGAAACATTTTCTTGTGTTGTATGTGATAATCCTTCATTAAGTATTTTACGTTATCTGATGATGGCTTTTTAAAAAAGCCGAAACATGTTGCAATGTAATGCACAGTAAATTATTATAAATATAGTTGTGATTGACTCCTCTTGTTTCTCCATTGTCGTTTATATGTCACAATGGAGTGTACTACCTAAAGACTGCTAAATTTATGTGCCAAAAGTTCAGAAGAAAAATAAAGTGTGTGTCTGCGTGTGTGTGTGCGTGCGCCCGCTGGAGGGTGTGGATAAGTAAGAAATTCGTTTTGTAGGTAAAGACCTATATGGAAGAATGGTGTTGAAGTGGATCTGAAGATGAACGAGTTATGGAGAAGTGAACAGATTTAAAGTAGCTCGCAATCGAGTTGAAATTGGGGTATTTGTAAATACGATGTCAGATCTGCAAGTTCTGTAACGACACGGAATTTTTTGAACAACTGAGTACGTAATAACTCGTTTACGTCGTTCATGTTGCACAGAATCATTCTGTTTATTGATTTGTTAATTATGTGAGTGGTAACTTTTATTGTAGTGGGCGTGTAACCGAGGCGGTAAGCTTTGCGGTAAACTGTCTCACAGTCCCAAGAGCTCCAGTGTAATACCGCCGTGTACTAAACGCTGACTTGTACCAAATGATACGTTGGCGTTTATACCATTTATCTGTTGTTCGTATTAGATAGTCTTCTTCCGACGCCACCATGTCGTTGACCTTACAACGAAAGGTGTATCTAAAATTTAGTTTCTTTAACTATTTAAACTCTTTTTCGAGTCTGGAGCTGTATTTGTCAATATTTTCTTAAATTTATAAATACACATGTCGGTCAGAAAGCACGTGTACCTGACATAATTTCAAAATTAAAGAACTGACACTAATTATTAACATATTAGGAGAATTCTTCGCCCAACGATTATCATCTGTTCCCAGCGCTGAAATAAAATATTGGCCGCCACAGATTTAACACTACTTGTAGCGTGGACACAGTTGTAGCACGATAGTTGATACACCAAGACATCAACTGGTGTCACTGCATTTTGAAATGATTTTGTATTACAGAGTTGGTGAGGCAGTGTCCTGTCATGTTGACGCACAATCTGAAGTCGTTCAAAACAGTTACGTTTGCTAGTATAATTCTAAAATTCTTCATTACGCCATTCCTCACACCAGACACTTTCTAAAGCCCGAAATATACTCCCAATAAATATGCATCTGTGAACTGGATTATAGAGTCAGGGCTCCAATTTTGCGTAAGAAATCTGTTTAATTAATCACATTGCTACGTTGTGTTGAGCGCGTAATGTGTAGCCTTATAAATGTACGCACAATTTTTGCAAGCCGAAGCGTTAGCTTGCCCCTTTGTCTCCTGCTGTGTGATTGTTGCCATTTTATAGCCGACCCGCGGTAATGAAATACGTCGGTGTGTGTTTGTGGGAATATCTTTCCGTCCCACGTACAGATCGATCATATATTCAAACACTAGACTCTATGTGCAAACGTGGAATGGGTGATGAATGGTTTTTTATCTAAGTCTAGCCGTTGTTATTTGCTGTGATGTGGATTAAGAAATGATGGATGATTTGAGACGGTGTTCAGAGTCTCCTTTGATGAATAATAGACAAGACAGTTTTTAAATAATGTACTTACTAATATCGAAAACATATTAATGAACTCAATATCCAGGAAACATTAAAATTTAAATGTCTTAAGCAAAAACAATTTGTACGAGAATGAGTTCGGTTTGGAGTTGTAGAGTATGACGTGCGTTTCGAAGATTCTCATGTTTAATTTGTTCCTGCTGGGTCGCAGAGTTCTTGCCACTCACGACGTTGCTTAATGGGTGTTCATTAGTATGCATATATAAAGGTGTAGGCAAAGCTACCCCTTTGTAGGCCCTGAGGGATCCAATGGATGGTGCTCCCACTATTTATAGACAGTCGGCACGTGAAGGTGATATGGTTGTCAGCCTTACGCAACGGCCGCCATTACCCCCCAGGCGTCGACCCCAGGGCCATAGTGCAGTCGGAAGGATAAAAGTGTCGACAGGATCGAACCCGGAACTCACTAAAATACTTTGCCACTACACGTATTGTAGTCAGTAGTTCAGAGAGCTGAGATCGAACCCGAGGCTGTTTACTCTGATTCACCATATCAGTAGATTAGTATTTACCTAGTAGCAGCTTCAAGCTTCAGTCACAACCGTAGTCGTTGATCATAAGGTAAAAAAGCAAAATCACTATTATATCACGTGGTCATCTGAGGACGGTCATATTGCCAAACACTGAAACGTCGTTTATATCAGGTATACTTCAGAATATGGACAGTGGGGTGTTTAGTGTAATGTTGTTATAATGACTCAGCCGTTATCATAACCTCACAGAATCTTCCAGTTGGATATATCAAGACTTTTTTAAAATTATATGCTGCACTCTACGTTATCCAAACTATCCTGTTCTTGAAACTTAGTAATTTGCTATTGATATAGGAATTTGATCTAAAAGTTCAGTCAGTATAGCCTGAATAAATTTGTAGAAGGACGCATGCATATTAAACTTTCGCAGCATTATGGTACTGCTGAATAAGAGCAAATTTTTATTAATGTTTTTGTATTAACATATCTTTATAAAGACAGAGAAAGTATCTTTCAGCCCGTTATACCAGCGTACATTAGTAAAGCCTGTCCATTTGACAGAATCGTATATATGACATTTTTATGAATGCTGATGGAGCAGGAAATAGCCACTGTGTCAGCTGTAAAGTATTTCAAGCGCTTCTCACGGCAAGCGTGCGAGCAGACCGTCACGTTGAATATGAAGTAATGTCTGATGACTCAGACAGTTTCTGGCATATTTCGTCATTTTCGTCATCGTTGCTAGAGCAGTACATGGGATTCAAAAGCGTTACAGCTGTGAGACGCGATAACTACTCCCTAGAGTGGCATCTCCTTTGTGGTTTGTTTTACGACGCTGTCAATAACTCTGTTGAAGCCTGATGAATTTATAAGGCCTACAGAGAAGCTAGTGTGGCTAAGGCGAGGTACAGTTGCGTTATTTGTCTAGTGGGCCTGAGAAAAATCACGGAAAACATCAGGCTTTGTAGCCGACGACGTTCGGAGATTCGAATGAGACGTTTCCCAGCGGCAGTTCCAGAGTAGCGCCGCCACACCAACCCGCTGGACTGTGGGTGTCTTATATTGGTGATCCCCTGTGTCTACTTCAGCATATTACTGCCTGAGCCAGATATTTACTTGTGGTTCCAAAGTCTTTGGAAAAAATTATCTTTTTTTGTGACTACTTAAGACCGCTGACACGCTATCCGAACATAGAGTAGTTGATCAGAAGTGGGTGTGAGTCACTAAGACACTGCAAAGGCAGACTTCATTTGCTTGGCCTTGAGTTGCTGTGCACCTTTTCTTGCTACATGAGACACATCGGGTATGAACTTGATTAAAATTAATAAACAGTCTTTATAGTATTAATTTTCCGAGTGCCCTATTCAAGAGAACGTGAACTTAGATTCTCTGCCTTTGTTTCTACAACTAACTACAAATTAAAATCTTAAGAGATTCTGCGTTTTCCTTTATGGGTTTCATGTTTTCTCACGGGTAATTATTATCGGTATATCCATAAGCGGATAATTTCCGTTCGATTACGCCCCTGTTCGCTATTTTGTCCTTTTCGTGTTGACTCCTCTATGGAGGACTCACAATTTTTTTTCTTTCTTATATCGGACAGAAGAATTCATCCAAGTCTGAATCCTTCGGTGGTAGTTGGTTACGTACAATTTATGTTGCGGTGGGGGGTTGTTGCTTCTCCGTCCAATCTCAGAGCTGCTAATGACACCTTATCGGCTGTCTGCAGTCGCTCGTTTAACGCATTTTGTAACTACCCTCCATACCTGGAGGCCGTCTGCAGCACCCTTAACCCAATGCAGCGCCATGCCGTTTTGAGATAGGGACGACGTAAGAGGGCAGGAACATTAATAACCATTAAGACGTCTACTGACAACACTAATATAAACACGTGTAGTAGGCATTTTGTGTTGAACATTATCCGTTTTTGGGATATGTTTTTACACAAACAACGTGTCAGAAGTCGCATCGTTTCGTGTATGGTTTTCATTACAAGACCATTTTTAAGGCTAATTTTCGGAATTGAGTCCGGGATCTCCTGCTGTAGCAGAGAAGCAGGCTAGATAATACGGAGTGGAGGTCGTGATTTCGCTAATGCATCCTACTCGTCTCTCACCAACCTTTGAAATATTCGACAAGCATGAGTAGCCAGTACGTAAAAATCTTTAGGGCTGTATTTGGGGGCTGCACATTTGTTCTGATGGTTGGCTAGATTCAGGATGGTGATGCTACAGCGAACTACACCAATAAAGAACTGTTTTTGGTTTCTAAAGTATGCGAACCCACGTGGCTGAAGCCCACAAAGCCAGTAAACATTAGAAGATTCTGTTAAGCTACTTCCTGTCCGTATCCTAGTAACAAATTTCGGTGTTCATAGAATTGCTGAGTGTAGCAACAGATTAAGTGAGAATTAAATGAACATTTGCGATGGTGCTTGCGCTTGGAGAATATGATACAGACGATGGATGCTAATTAACACGTAAGTAGACGAAACCTGTAAAACCAAATCAGTAAGCCCCTACGGCGGTGCATACTACGTAACAGAGGAACTTTTACCCTGTTTGTATAAGCGTGATGCTCTGTACTTTTATGTGGGATATTCCTGGTTGGAATATGGACAGAATCATCGTGTATTCTGATAGGTTTTTCTGTTTTGTATTTTCCATAGTCTGCCAGTCAAAGTGTAGGATAGTGCCTCGAATAGGCAGCGACCTCGTCATTTTAAACATTTCATTTCATTAATTATCCTGCCATTCGACGTTACTCAGCTTGAGATATGAACGCGTAATAAAATGAACTTCGAGCATAAAACAGTGTGAGAAATGTCAAATCGAGTTTCGATGTTTTCATAGTGGCGTTACTTGAGAGTCGAGCCTTCTGAGACGTGGTGTTCTGAGGGCTGGTAGATAGTGACACGCAATTGTACAGATTTATCGGTCAACCAACTACAGCACAGCTATTTTATAATCTCCAACATGTTTCGGCATACAGTAGAGATTGTCATAATGTATGTGATAATAATCAGCCATTCAGTAATGGATCGTACGCTGCTTGTTGTCTAAGAAAAGCGTTTTCCCTTATGATGGCCGAATAACTGAGGCCGAAACATGTTGGAAATTGTAAAATAGTTATGCCGTAGTTGGTTAGCTACTAGACCTGTATAATGAACAAGTGCGCGGAAGATGTACATTAAATAAAGTGACAGGTAAATGATACGCGTGTATATTTACCGGTCGACATGGCGTAATATCCCTGACAACTTCAAATATCAGGCCATTGATAGGGCGAAAAAGACGCACATGAAAGATGTGTCAGATTAGTAGGTGACGAAATGAGCCAAGCAAGTTTATACCTAAATAACAACGTACATTCCTCAAGAAATGAGGTAAAGAGAATACGTTGACTTTCAGAAACCTGAATACACGGCTGAAAGACCAAATGCTTATCTGCGTTTAGCGAACTGATTTGGGTTCTGACTCCGATAAGTGCATCTGTGGCTACTGCGACTGTCGTTATAACATCTTCAGATGGGGATAGGTGCATATACCGAAACGTCGTTGATTTCAAGTGTATCTGTACTACTTGATGTACAGTGAGAATAGCAAAAATATTTGAAGCCAGGTCGAAATATTCACGCTTACAGTGCGCTGCCGCTTTCGGTTAAATTTATGGAAGAGTAATTCACCTAATAGAAGCATAAAATTTGATGTTCAGCATCCCCGTTGGCGTATGTTTCAATTCACACAAAAAGTAATTCACAGTCAACTCTGTTTGCATCTCTTTATTTGGAGATTTTGAGCTACAAGTTTCGGCCTGTTATGGCCATCTTCAGGCTCCTCTAAAAAAACATGAACTTCGAAACTCTATTTTCAGAAAGGGAGTCCTTCCTTTTCCTTCCCTTTCTGAAAGCAGAGTTTCAATGTTCATGGTTTTTTTAGAGGAGCCTGATTATGGCCATAACAGGCCGAAACTTGTAGCTCAAAATCTCCAAATAAAGAGATGCAAACAGAGTTGGCTGTTACTAACTTTTTGTATGAATAGAAGCATAAAATGTTAACATAACTTAATTCACTCTCGTAATAATATGTATGATACTTAAATAATAAATTACAGAGTGAAAATATTTCAGATCACGTGGAAAAGTAGGCGGAGTTAAAACCAATGTCAGTATGCGTAGGATTGGCAGTGGACAGAGTGACACACTGCTGCTGGGTTGCCGAGTACGTTTGTCGTCCCTAGCAGCCATCATTACACCAACGCGTTACTCCTATTTATCACGCTGCTTGGAGCAGTAGGGTGGGCCTGTCCAGTAACCTCCATATAACGACCTTTGTCTTAAGGATATATGACCCGGCAGAGCGAAAAAAAGTTGTATGTCAAGCTACTGCCATATTCGATACAACCTTCTTGCTACGACGTTGGTTAAGGATAATCCTTTTCTGAGCGGATATGGTAGTGTTTACACATTAATATTCTTCTGTTTTATCCATATTTTAACAACCCATTTACGTCAAGATGGAAGTTGCTTGAACTGAGGCACATTACAAAAACGGGCAAACTGACATGCAGCAAGAAATGAGCCGAATATATGAAGTTCAGAGTAAAGAGACGACTGCTGAGGGGCGAGATCGATAGTGGAACACAGGATTCGACTTAAGTCATGTTGGTGCTAAACGAAGTTCGCCATTCAAACGCTTTTCGGTGCTATTCATCAAATCGTTTATAGCCTATACTACTCCTTAACCTTTTAAAGCCTAGCGCTAAATTTACATACCACCAGGTTTAACATTAATAAATTCTACGTGGTGCCCACATTGCGTTTATGTGTTTTGTACGGATCTCAGAACAAACAGCAACTTTTGCCTAATAAAACATTAAGAGATCGGTTTTTATAACTGAAGTGGAGAGTGGTTACAGCGCGGTACGGACTGAGTCCTTATATAAAACAGATACGCTTCGTCTTTAAAGGGTTAATAAACAGAAATCAGATCCATTACATTTTCGAATACCCTGTTTATGAACAGTCTTTCAAGGGATCGACAGACACTTTGCGTTACTTAAACTTTGATGTAAACGATACATTTAAAAAAAATATATTTCTCGCTTAGAAACTTCGTGTAACAAAAGAAGGTAAGATCACTTTCAGTGCAGTTTAAATATATACCAAGTTATAGATCAGTGAAGTTTCTTGTGTCTGAATTCGGAGCACACTGTTGGACGAACTGTGTAAAGAACTTTCATTGTGTTCGAAATAACCAAGAATTGAGTCCTACTCTAAATTCCCACATTTCGGGTTGTGTAACTCAATTTTCTTCTTCACCCTTTTTGTTAGAAAATAAGAGAAGAAAATATAAAGGAATTGAAGGACCGTGACAGATGTAAAGTGCTATATTTTCATCCTTGTATTCTTCATCCCTTGTGTTTCCTTTTCTTTTTTTACCTTTGTTTTTCTTTTTTTCTTCGGGTTTATCTATTTGCTTCTCTGTCTTTATCAGTTTCTTTCTGTCGTTTGAAACAGGTAACGTACAGTTCTCGGATGGTGGCCGGCACAACGTCTTTTGGTAGCTGTGTAATTTAATGACCTGTTAATTGTGCAAGGTGTGTACAGTCACATGGGATTTAATGCTAAATTATGGTGGTAGAACTGGAGAGGGTTGGAAACGATGTTGTCACCTGTATCAAAATACTGTTTCTACATTTGTATACCTTCGTAAAACAAGTCAGACGTCAGACGTTGGCGTCGAGGAACCAAAAAAAAGCGTAGTAATTTTGTAGACACGTAATAAGAAACTGTGACAGGACGTACGGCCCTTCTGCCATCTCTTGAAGTTGAAGTTAACTGCGTCACGCATTAAAACTTAAACGTTTTCGATTGAGTTGTACTGTTCCGTTTCAGAATTACATATTTTGATAAAATTCTGTAATTAGATCGAATTAAATATTCATGCAGTCCTATAACACATTTGTGTATATTTCACTTTTAGAATCTTAGGGTTTTTTTCTTGCTTTACTCCCTTCTACCCCGGCTAGTCTGAATAAATGCTGTGCCGCAGTACGTTTTTTGACAGTTATGGATTGTCCTTAACAAGTCTGTTTCTACATTGCAAAATTTCAGGAGAAACGGAATGTGTAATAGGTTTTTAGTACAAAGCAGGTAAATTGTGTTGATTTGGGTTCGATTGTCATGTCTCGAAGCGCAATCAGTGTTTCTGCATGAATATATAGATACGAACCCAGTAGCATAGATGCGAAACTGTACAACTGTGAGATGGCGCATACTAAATGTGTTAGGCCCATGGCTATTCGAAAATCCAGCGATGGGCCGATCCCCCATTCAAGGGTGGTTCTGAAATTTCACTACACTGAAGTACATCTGTACACGTAATGTGAAAGTGGGAGGTAAAATAATGTAAAATAAACCTCTCTCCCTAGCCTATCTGTAAAAGTAGCTCAGAAATGTTACTTATTCTACATACTTATCTTAAGATTAGTAGAGGCGAAAAGATTTCGAAAGCAGTGTGGCTTGCGTATAAGCACACGTGCATTAAACCTGAGATATAGGCTTTTAACGCTGCGACAGTATTACATATGTATATCTGTTATTAATGTTACGTATTCTGTAACGGGTGTTAACGAGCACATTTTTACACATTTTGTATACTTTTAACATTAACTCCTGCTTTTAACCAGTAACATATTAGTACGTGAGTGACCGCATATGACTACCGTATTGCAGCCGCAACGTATCTTTTGATGCCGTCGATAATGGATTACATGTTTGAAACATTTCGGTCGCAATGTACGAGGTTTAAAGTAAAGGTCATTGTATCGTCTTCTTCCATCTGTAAGGTCTTGGGAACCTTTCGACCTGTTTCGGCTTCCCTTCCATCTTCTACGAGGTGTGCCCGAGTCCCTTCGTCCTGTAGGGTAGTAATGGAGGGTGACCTTCCGGTATATTTCTTCCTTCATCCGTTCGATTTGTTGTGTCCAATAATCTTTGTGATCTCTAATATTATTTACAACTTGAATGTACGCATATTTAAACTCGTGACTTGTGTTTTCACTTTTATCGGATAGTGCCGCAAGTACATAGCTTGATTTCTCGCAAGAATACCATTTCTGTAACCTAGCCTGTACTCTTAAGCGGCTTGATTCTTTCTTCGTAACCAACCATGATTCACTCCCATACAGTAAGGTCCGTACTGTTGTAACTTACGGGATTGAGGCTTGTTTCTTTTCTAGTATGTTCCGCTAAGACTGCTTTGATTTTCCCACACATTGGTTGGTAGGCGCCATTAGCGGGACTCTAGCTTACGTTACGTTCTAACTAGATGAAATGTTGGAAGTTTTCAGCAGGGAAATCATAGATTATTATGTTTGTTCTAACAAGTGATTTACCGAGAAGGCCATTGATGTAGTTTTATTTACCTATAGCTTTCATATCACTAGACTTATCAGTTGTAGTTACTTCAAGTCCATTGCTGTGGAGTTAATTTTCGGAGATTTCACAAAATGCTTGGTCATCAGCAAAAAGCAAATTATTTATGAATGTGTGTTTTCAACTACAGATTTGTGGGTCACTCTGTTTATTCCACGCTCGCAGTCCGTCATCCGAATATACCTGAAATGAAGTGGGCCATAAAGTGTCGAATTTAGTGGTATGCTGTCAGTGCTTTCTAAAAAAAAACTGCAAATTTCAGAGCTAAATTTGGCAACTTTACCTACGGTTGCCACACATAACCCTACCATTGATCTATTGCTATAGCCGTCGATGGACATCTGAATGCACGAATTCAGTCAATATGAGAAGTTATCGAAAGACAGTTTGATAGAATAAACTCCGCTGTTTTCCGGAAGTAATTTTTTCGGGGAAGGCTGTAACAGTTTGATAGAATAAACTACGCTGTTTTCCGGAAGTGATTTTTTCGGGGAAGGCTTTAACAGTTTGATAGAATAAACTACGCTGTTTTCCGGAAGTAAGTTTTTCTGGGAAGGCTGTAACAGTTTGATAGAATAAACTACGCTGTTTTCGGGAAGTAAGTTTTTCAGGGAAGGCTGTAACAGTTAGAATAAACTACACTGTTTTCCGAAAGTAAGTTTTTCTGGGAAGGCTGTAACAGTTAGATAGAATAAACTACGCTGTCTTCCGGAAGTAAGTTTTTCGGGGAAGGCTGTAACAGTTAGATAGAATAAACTACGCTGTTTTCCGGAAGTGAGTTTTTCGGGGAAGCCTGTAACAGTTTGATAGAATAAACTACGGTGTTTTCGGGAAGTATGTTTTTCGGGGAAGGCTGTAACAGTTTGATAGAATAAACTACGCTGTTTTCGGGAAGTAAGTTTTTCGGGGTAGGCTGTAACTACAGTAGGCCTGCTACTGAAGTAGAGTGCTGTGCTTTGGACCCAGCACTGTTCAAATTGATCAGCAAGCCTTAAAAGGGTGTAATCCATAATGCAGTGTACAGAACAACCAATGGCATTTTTAAATTCATTGATTTTTTGAACAAAATTATAGGAATTAAACGCAAATTGTCAATTTTTCTGTATCGAATTAACCTTTCAAAGCCTGCTGGTTACTCTGTGTACCGTCAGTTTTAACTTTCAAAAATGTATATCCTGCCCGTACTGTATGTGTATGGTATTTATTTCAGAACAAACAGCGATATTTGTCCTATATAACTTAAACTGATTTGTTTTTGTAACCGAGACGGCAAGTGTTTACTGCGCTGTACGAATTATGTCCTTGAATAGAACAGTCTACCCTTCGTCTTTAAAAGGTTACAGATTGTGAAGAATTTATTAGCTACAGGGGCAGTAGACATACGGCCTTACGTAAACTAGATGTTATCGTGGATCCGTATGAATGAAAGTCTTGCCCAAAGTCGAATTTTCATGTAGTTTGCTCAGAGATTTAGGCTCTGATAAGAGGTCCGAGATGGACAAACGAACAGATCTGACGTTCAAAAAAGGCTTTCTTTCTTTCTTTCTTTCTTTCTTTCTTTCTTTCTTTCTTTCTTTCTTTCTTTCTTTCTTTCTTTCTTTCTTTCTTCTTTCTTTCTTCTTTCTTTATTTCTTTCTTTCTTCTTTCTTTCTTCTTTCTTTCTTTCTTCTTTCTTTCTTTCTTTCTTTCTTTCTTTCTTTCTTTCTTTCTTTGTGAGTAACGCCTAAAAGTGAACACAGTCGCATTTAATGTTACGTGGTAGCTAAAGTAACACAGATCCTATTAAAATGTACGTATTCACACCGCGGCTGCTTTAAGCGTCGCAGACAGAATACATCATGTGTACTCATAAATATCTCCCTTTTTATTTACAGAAAAATTCCCCATTTGTTTGTACACATTCGCTAAATTCCCTCCAAACCGATGATGCACATACTTCGGTTTGCGGTCTGCTTTTTGCGGTTTACGACAGAAGCAAAAGGATATTTAACGTTCACACCACATAAATTGTGCATCGGTTTTAATGTGCGGTGCGCATTCCCTCGTAAAAACCACGTACCATTAGCTTTTCCATCAAGTAATATTCAAAACCGTCATACCATCCATATTATGGCATTAATCAATTGATTAAATATACAGAGTGAGCGAAACGTCCCTGTGCACCTGTGTAAGCACGGTGTTTGTACTGTGCTGGAAGTGGCATACGTGACCCCTGTCACCTAGTCCCAACCTCCTCCAACTGCGCACTTGTGTGGACATACTACTGTCCATTCAATCGCTGTGACTTTCACTCTAACTCACATCGTACTTCAGACACGTGCACGGGAACTTATCCTGTGTAAACTGCAAACATTAGTAAAGTTACTGTTTAAATTAGTATCTGATCGTATCACATTCTTCTATACTGTAATTTATACTTGTATATGCAAAAGATTTAAGACCCGAATAAGACAACCATTTGGAGCCAGGTTATCTTAGTCAGTATAGTGACTAGTGTAGGGGTTGGACGGTCCGGGGTTTGAAGCTCGGCGGGGCTAAGAGATTCGCTCGCTTCCACAACAGTCCCGACCGGCTCTGGGGCCAATTTAGCCTCCTTTTCAATGGGTATCGGGGTTCTTTCCCAGGGGTAAAGCGGCCGGGTCGTAAAGTTGGCTACTCGCCTCCGTATATGCAGAGGTAAAGAGTGAATGGAGCTATATCTCAGCTCCCCCTATATGCCTTCAGGGCACAGGGACAGGGACGCCCTTACCTTTTTTACCTTTTATAAGACGTTAATTTACGTTTCAAGATACAAATAAAGTTTTTTGTTTGATAAAACTACGCAAATTAAAATTATATTTTAGCTCGTGTTTTTCTCTGACTAGAGGAATTAAGCTGTTAGTCGCCGGAAGAATGTTTAAATAGTCTGTGCACCTTTGTCTGGTTTCGAGGTGCGGCGAGCTTTATGTGTGCACCGTCTGTAAACCTCCGCGCAGTGGTTGTTACGGGGTGGGTTTAGATGTATTTCACGTACTGATGAAGTGTCTGAATTTAGACAAATGGGAGGCAACCTTGCTCTCCGAAACACCGTATATTCACAGAGCATCCCAATCTGAATAACTAATTCCAAAGCAGTAGTCATATTTGAGATGATGATGATGATGATGATGATGGTGATGATGACGACGACGACGACGATGATGATGATGATGATAGTTGTTCAGCTGGTCAGGAAGTTTCCTACTGTGTTTTTCCCCAAAGTTGGTTACCCTGCTGCTATGAGCCATGTCCTCTATGCCGACCCATAGTAATTCAGTCAGTACTTTTACACCATTTTCTTTGAAGGTCCTTCTCAATATCTTCTCCCCGTATACGCCTAGGTCTTCCAACAGATCCCAGCCTAATTAATCTGACCCGCTCAGAACAGTAGCGTTGAACAAAATGCTTTAAATGTCCTGTTGATGTAGTCAGACATGTGCTCCCGTTCATTAGCAGTAACCGAACCGTTGCGGTGCCATGATTGTCCCTTATGTGTTGCTAATGGCTGGAATGTGCTTGCCAACAAGAAAATAGTCGTTTGTTCCACTAAATCCAAAGGATATGAGAATATCCGTAAAAATGTAGACGCCTGCTTCGAAATCAGGATACAGGAAGTTTGTAAGCGAAGTGGATACGGCATCAGATCTCAGAAATTGTTGATTTTCGAGAACCTTATTGGCTAAAATTGACCATATCAGTCACATGCGTGGTTACGTAATGTTATTAACGTAAAGTGTACGTCGTGTAGTTTTTTAATAGCATGTTTCATCACGTGCATGTTGATATTAAAACTAATTCTTAAATTTTTTTTTCATGGATCTGTGTGGTCAAAGGGTGAGAAATAAGTAGTCAAAAATAAAATCGTACCCTGCTGTAATCATTTGTTTCTATTACACTGCGAGGAGCAAATATTTCAAATGAACTTGTCCACAGGTGGTACATTCATTCTTCAGTTCTTCAATACGTCGATTTACACATATTCTCACCTCCAACCAAATATCCATGTACTCATTCTACTATTTATTTACCCGTCTATCCTTAAACTTATTCTCTCTTCCATCCGTCTGACCACTTTTCCCGTCTTCCATCCATCTATTTGTCTGTCCAAAGGACAAGCGCAAACAAAATATGTAGTCCTCTTCCATCCGTCTGACCACTTTTCCCGTCTTCCATCCATCTATTTGTCTGTCCAAAGGACAAGCGCAAACAAAATATGTAGTCAGTCATCTTCCGCTTAAGATCAGTAATCCGTTCCTCAAATCAGACGTTTTGCGCGAATGCGCTAATCAGGAGCCCATTTCCCATTATTTTAAACGGGAAAATTTATAATGTGATACATTGTCAACCCAAAACCCCGAACAAGTTTCCTACAACGTGACTAAAACACAGTAAAACGCCTACATGTAAGCAACAAACTATCGTGTTAGGATGTAAAATGCTTAAAACATCGCTTCCTGATGACCAAACAGTTAATAAGGTTGTTAACAAACAATAGCTTTGTATGCAGTAACATGTTCGGTTTGCATGCGCATCGCTTTGTTAAAAATGTTGTAGTAAGTTGTTGGAACGTCAATATAAATTGTTCCTGTATAACCATCTGCTGAAAAACGTTGTATTGAGAGGTGCGTACGTTTTATGAAGTTTGGATATTAAAAACCAAGAAGCGTTCTACCGGGGAGACTTTCTGCGAGGTGTACCTGTATAGTTCTTTCAGTGTATAGCCAAATACAAACATACAGAATGAAAAACTTTCATGCAAAATTTACGTTCTTCGATCTGCATATTCTTCGAGGCACCCACTTATCCTTACATCTTTTTTTGCCGATTTATGCAGTCTGCCATCTCTCCATGCACGCTTCAGTCGTTCCATTCAGTGTTCTTTTCACGCATCTACCATTCCGTTTTCGCAACTACCATCAAATCACATTACTTGTAAGTGGCAGAGTAGGGTAATCTAAGCACCGTGTTAATGTAGCACATACAGAGGGGTCTGCGAATTTTGCTGTTTGTAGATGTTAAATTCAATGCTGTATTCTAAATACAGACCATCGCCTTTCAGAACTTACGTTGAAATGTATGCTGCTACGCTGTACTCTAGATTAAAGTAGTGTTTTACAGACTTTTACTAAATAGCCCTGTAGGTTCTTATTGAACATAACTATCTCCAGACATATTAAAAGCGTTATGTAAAGAACTGAATATGATGACACTTGTTCGTTTTATTCTGCAATGAAAGAAAAGTCTGATGGAGCATATTCAAGTTTCCTTAGTTTCGAGGCAATGTATTGGCACTTGTTTGTTTTGATAGTTATAATTTCAATGATTTCTTTTTTTTCTAGCGAATAATGTAACCAAAACAGAACACAAGTTATCGATCACAATTACATTTTATTTATTTCGTCTTTTTTAATACATGACGGTCTTCAGGAATGTTACTTTGAATAATGAACTGAAGTACTGAAGTGTTTGCGTGCGTCTAAAATATGCTACGACATGTCTGTGTGTGTGCTTTTGTTATTGAGTCTAAATACTTCTTTGAATTCTTCGTTATGTGATTTTATACGAACCAAGCTTGTATCTGTTACGTACTAATTAATAAGTGTCTGTATAACATATTTTAAAAATCTCGCCATTTTTATGTAATGTACCTTGTATGCGCCTGCATCTTTCGCCTTAACTGCGGTATGTGTTACACTAAAACATCCATGTATTATATATTCACCAAATATGATACACTGCGTCTGTTTTTGCCGTGATGCCAACAACATGATGCCACCCCGTGTGTCACATTCATGCTTCGTTTTCTGCGTTCATTAGCCTGTTAATTATATATATATATATGTGTGTGTATATAATAGTTATGTGTATGGAATGTCGTTCGTTGGCCTGTTTTTAACAACATAATATTAGCTACTCGATAAACTGTTCGTAATTAACATTTGTTTTTACGCAGTGTTTTCAAGGATCCCCAAGGGCTCCACCCAGCGCAATTCGGGGGCCACTAGATTAAATAATAAATAACAGGTTTCAGAGGAACAGATGAAACAAAAATAGTTTTATGTGTGTCCACCTGGTGTTCCTTAAATACAGGATCTGTCATCCTTACCAGTCCATTTATAAGCACACCAAATCGCATCTCGTCAAACTGAGTTTCAGAGAGAGGAGGAGATTGTTTCGTGACAGAAATTTATTTTCTGTAAAGCGTTGGATGAAAGCAAACAGTTGCGAAATAAGTGTCAAAGAGGACCGATGGTGAGCAATGCACGGTTCCGAAGGATTAGCTTCAGAATGTTTTTGAACTGCCAGGTACCACAGGTATATGGATAAAGTTACGAACCTACGAGAGTGGACCGATTATTCTGAGGTTTTGTGTCAGAAGTCGGACATGCAGGCCGAGATACGAACGCTGGGATCAGGATGGAAAAATAGAGACGGGAGAGATGGGCAACGAAGGGAAGAAACACAAAATTATCCCTATAAAAATGAGAACATAGTTGTATTCGCAGCATATTTCTACTGTATTCGGAATTAGATTGTAAAGTTTATTGACAAAATTAATGAAAGGCATTAAGAATTTTCACGAACCGTAACTAGCACAATTTTGAGGCCTTCGCTCTTCTGAGGTGTTAAGACAGCTGTGATTGGTAGTTCGTTAGTAACCGACGTTTCGGAACAGACTATACCATCTTCGAGTGTCAAGCCCTGCTATCCCGAAACGTCGGTAACTAACAATGGAAGCCGCGTAACACCCCAGAAGAACGAAGACCTCATTTACATCGCAGCGCAAGCCTGAAGTCACACTTACAACGATATTACAAATTAATTAATTAACTAAACAAATGGTGTAAATGCACACAGAATATTGACAGGTCCTGCGCTGTTTAATATGTCTTATTTTGATATACAGCGCCGATGTTGCCGTCGTCACTGCAAAAGCTCGACAGTGGAACTCATTTATAGCTCTTTTATATGATCCTTGTCAACGCTGCCTTCCTAGTTGTTTTAAGGTTTCTAAAAACATTATTTGAAGTTGTTTCCAAAATTAACGGAAACTGGCCTTTAGTTTCCCGATGGGCTACGTTCGTGTTATTTGAACTTTACTTTCCGTAAAGTAATATTGTGTAAATGCTTCCCAAATACTGCCGAAGAAGAAATGATTTGCACAAATACTTTGGAATTAAATGGGAGAGTAACAGTAAACTCATCCAAACAAGAGATCAGATGCTATGTGGTGTAAGACAAAAATGACAAATTAAAATCCCAGTTGAGCCCTGCATTTTAAGTCTTAAGAACCATGGTAAACACTGGGAATGGGTATACATGAAGTCACCTACCTTGGAGATTTATGGAGGTTTGAAACTGCAGACGTAGTTAAGTGCCAACATACTGTAGGCAAGAGTCAAGACTTGCCCTGGAGAGCTGGTTCAAATGAAGCTGTGAACAATAAACGACCCTCCCTGCTCCTCCCCAAACACAATTTCAGCCCCTTCTTTCTCGCTCTCTCTGTCTCTCTCGGCAGGATTCCCTGTGTCACGTGATTGATGAGGAAGGAACTTCGATATGACGTCACAAGGGTTTTAGGCGCGAGAAATACACAAAAGCTGAGCAAATTAATGATCCCCGGGGTGTTGCACATACGCGAGACAATGTTCACTCTCTAACGTTCCCCGGCTCAAAACTGTTTCCACCAAGCGCATATAATTTTTGTGCCTCCCTCCCTCCCCACTCTGAATTTTGCTGTGTCCTGCGTTACTTCAGAACGAATTCACATAGTATTTATCCCCTCACCGCACTCTCATTTTTTTATCTCTGCAAGCCCATTATAATCGGAGAGAGCAGGTCCATAGCCTCTTCATCTCGGTCTGAGCATCCATCATGATACTTCAGTTTTAGGTGTGAAAAAGGGTGACAGTTCTTGCTTGCTTTGTTGGTATCACTGGGTTCGTTAACAAACTGTCACGTCGTGAATATTTCAAATAACGTACAGATGTTTTCCGATTGTTTCATAATATTTTATTGTAGGTCACTTTTAAAGTGGGCTATTTGTCGCCGTAGCATGATTCATCACCACTTTGCCGTTGGAAGAGACGACTTATATATATATGGAGAGTGGTTGCAGATATGTTCTGTAGGGAGTCAAAAACGGCCCATAATGTCAATAGTATCTGGGAACTTAGAGGGTAGCAGTCAAACTTAAATTGTAGACGCTGTTTTTTTACGGAATGAAGGTTCCTGCTGCCGTGATGTTACGCCATATCGATCGGCAAATATAGATCAGAAATACCTGAAAATTTTGAAATGTGATGCTGGAGAAGGATGGAGAAGATCAGCTGGACCGATCTTGTGAGGAAGTATTACATAGATAAAGAAGGATAGGAATATGCTACATACAATAACAAGAATACAGGCTGACTGGATTGATCACATCTTGGGTAGGAACTGCTTTATAAAACACGTTATTGCAGGAAAGATAGTTGGGGGGGGGGGGGTAGAAGTGACGAAAAGACGGGGAAGAAGACCCAAGCAGCTACTGCAAGACCTTAAGAAAAAAACGGGATACTGAAATTTGAAAGAGGAAGCACTAGATCGCACTGTGTGGAGAATTCCCTTGGGAAGAGACTATGAACCTGTCGTAAGACAGACTACTGAATGGATGGATGGATGGATGGATGGATGGATGAATGAATGAATGAATGAATGAATGAATGAATGGAGTGAATGAATGAGTGTATAAAAGAACTGAAGTGCCTTCATCTTTTCAAGGTCCAGTAGTCCGAGCAGTCGATGAACAGTCTAGACTGTTGGACCCTGCACATGACATCACTGCAGTCCTGCTGAATGTTGGTAACTTATTTACCATAACATTCCAGAAAATATGGAAACTAAGCAAACGCCGCCATGACAACCACAACCCTTGCATGTTACGAAATGTCATGAACCTCTAACATGATCGGATTCCTTGCCACGAGCTAAGAAAGGAAAATACATAACTTAAATATGAAATTGTATCTTGAACGAACAGAGTTTGAGAGTGGTGACTGGAACGAACAGGATGGGAATAAGATGCAGCAAAAGTTACCTGCGTTACGTATGCACACCTTTGGTGTAAATTGCACGTACTCATGCATGTGTTATATTATTCTCATCCTCGTATGCAAGACTTGTGTTGCGGATATGTGATGAATTCGAGCAAATCCTAGAATTCATAGCATTTTTACAGTAGTGACTCATGACCTTTGTCGTTTGCAGAGATATCTAAATGCAGAAAAGAATATGATAAGTAAATTGAAAGGACAAAATGCCGAAAGACTAGATTTCTCCATTATGTCTTAAATAAACTTGGCAGGATATCAAAATTCTGTTCAAATAATGGAACTATAGAGCCAGATGTCAGTCAAGACTCAGACTCGTGCCTTAATGGAATATACACAGGTCGGATGATAAACAGAATTCCTAGATATGTTACTAAGCGACTAACGAGGATGACAATCTGATTCCAGTTTCGCGAGAGTGCACCTTCTGTTAGCTCGTGTATAACAAAGATTTTTGACAGCACGAAGAGAAGACGGGACAGCGAATTTCAAGACAGAAACACACATTGCAGTTGTTGGGTGTTACAGGAATGGCCTACTGTGGATCACAGTAGAAAATTACGAAGCTGTCTTGCAACTAGAAGAAACGAACTGTATGTTTCTCTACCTCCATTACGTAGCAATACCAACAAACTGGCATTTAGATCTGCGTTCTTCTGGGATATTACGCAGCGTAGAATGGTAATCGTTTACCGACGTTTTGGGACAACATATCGGTCCAATCTTCAAGGGTCAAGAAGTCCAAAAAATCCAAGAATGGAGTTCTTGACCCTTGAAGTTGGGACCGATACACTGTCCCGAAACGTCGGTAAAAGATTACTGTTTACGCTGCGTAATGTCCCAGAAGAACCCAGATCTCATCAGCATCGCGGCGGAAGCCTGAAACCACGGCAACTGGCATTTGAATGTCATTCCAGCATAACGAGCATTCAGACTCCGTGTTAAGGAAATGTACGAAATTTTAGTATGGGATCTCTAGGAAAACGCACACGTGGACGCTATAGGAACAGAAGGACTGAACTGTTATTAAGATAGGCCTTGAAGACGGGTTGTGAGAAGTGGTGGGGGTTGGAGGAGTGCGGATGGAAGTGGAATCGTGCCCGATAGTGGGCTGTGTATTTGTGGTGTTGACCCTTCAAGTTCTGTTACACACTGTTAGATTTTGAGCGAATTTATTACAGTATACGAAAAACTTATTTCGAGATACGAAGACAAAATAAATGACATTTACCCTCTGCATGGTGTCCTGCGGGTAAGTGTATCAGTGGGGTTTGAGATTAACTGCTCATCCAGCTTGCCATACACTGAAGTATATAGGACTGTTGTTTTTGCGGCAGCGTCGCATCGACAGAAGTCGCTTTCAAAACACAAATATAGATAGTGAAGAAAGCAAAAAATAAATTATTGTTGAAATTAATTGTAGCTATGATCGTATATGACTTCTAGCCCTGTTGCAAAGTTCATGAGTTAGCATCACGTTGACGCTGTGGAATTTGACGCTTTTGTGGTAACTTGTAAACTACGGTTGGAGCGGTCAGCGAATATATTGAGACGTTACTGACAGTACGGAAGGGAAATCCTCCAGCTCGGAGGTTTGGATTTGGGCAAGTCAGCGTCAAATGTAAAAGCGAAAGTTTTGTAGAAATGTTGACAGTCGTAAACCCTCAGAACAGTAACAATAACTGTGTTTAAATAAGTCTGTTCTATTTTAATTTCTCTTTCGACGTTCCGTTAAGCATTAAGGATGTCACTACGACACGTACGGAATTCTATAAGGACTTACTTAGCGTAAGTTGTTACGTCATAGGGGTTATAACAATAACTGTGTTTAAATACGTCTGTTCTATTTTAATTTCTCTTTCGACGTTCCGTTAAGCATTAAGCATGTCACTACTACACGTACGGAATTCTATAAGGACTTACTTAGCGTAAGGTGTTACGTCGTAGGGGTTATTTATTTATACATTTCTCAGGTTTAGCAGATACAAATGCAGGAAGAACGCAGGTGTGCCTCCATGCATGCCCCGAATGATAATCAGCCCACTCTGTGTCAAATCTGCACAAGCCTTGGATCGCACAACCTCTGATGGGCAGTGCATTTGTGTAACGAACATATTTATAACTCTGTTCACTAATTATCCATATAAATTAAAGAGTTCGCTCGTTTTCAATATCATTGTTTTGCATTCTACAAATAATAGTCTAAAGAAGGTTTGAATATTTTTCGAAGCTGTATCAGGCTCTTCTGTCCATACTTGTGTCGCTGTTGCTCCTATCTCACGTTTTCGGACATCCGCCATGTTGTTAAAGTATTCCTATTTCAGGAAATTAAAAGTCTGTGTGTTAGAGTGACCTGTAGGGACACAACGTTCTTACAGGATTTTCTGAAAATTTATCATTTGTTCCTCAAATTCAGTGGAAGTTACGCAGACGACGCGGTAATGCCATAAGTCTGCCGGTCTTTCGTTACGAAAGAAATTGGATTGAAAGCGACTGCATATAGAGAGTAGTCAGACTGATTGCTTATTTCATCGCCTGACCGTCGTCTAAATTATTTCAGCAAATACGTATGAATTGTAAACATGGCTTCCAGTGTCACCAGCTCACGCATTGTTGCGGAGGTTGATTGTTATCTGTAAAATCTTTGAAGCAACTTTTAGAGGCGGAAATTTTTCCGATAGTGGGTATATCAGACTCCACATTCTATGCTTCTACATAGTAAAATAAATCGAAGAATACAAACCTGTCATAGACCTTCATGCCTCACCACCAGTCATTCACTTACGGATCCTTTCACGAATTCATGGGGGATCGGCGAACGAAAACACGAGAAAGGTAGAAACGAGAACTTAAAATAGGAATTGCAATCAATAATAAAACGGGTCAAGCTATGTAACAAGTCACTGAAGTGGATGTAAGAGCAAAAAAAAAGAACAGTGTTGCTGTTTCTTTACAACTAGCAGGGAAAAACACTTAACCGTCACCTCAACTGAGAATAAAATTCAAAGTTTAAAGTCACAGTTTCGTGTCTGAAAATATTGTAACTTTTGGACTTTAGTAATGGAAATTTTGTTACACGGTGTCGTGTTTTGTTAATTTTGAAAATGCCACTATTTTCGTAGTCACAGTGGATGGTCACGAGATAATGTTCAAAGTGACCCTACCGTGAATACAGCAAGAACGCTCATTAATCTCGTCCCCGGACAAGTTGCTAAAACCTCTAGACCAAGACACAGCTTCAGTGACCTGCAGGACCCTTAGGGAGCAGGTCACTAGCGTTAGAGACATTAACACTGGACACAGTTTGGGCCGCCTGCTCAATTAATATGTAACACTGTTCATACAGAATTGACTGTTCAAACTTCTGAGAGCGTGACAGAATTATAGAGGGTACGATGGGGTGAAATGGGAGGAACGGTATGCGGGTATAGTTCGCCTTGATATAGAGAATAAATTTGGAAAACCTGCAGAAAACTACGTGTTGCTGCATTCTTTGTGAAGGAAATTTAGTAGATGTTCAGAAGCTTGAGAATTGTGTTGTAATTAGACACAGTAATCAAATTAGTTTGTTAGTATGTAGCGAGTTAATTATAGAATCATTACCAAGGAGCCTGAAACTGCGCCGACGGGTGTAGCGGCTAAGCTGTGTGCTTGTTGTGTGGTGATGGGTTTATGGACTTTATCCATCGTCCGAAGAGTAAAATATTAAAAATATTAAAAAGTTAAAATCACAACGTTTCGGAAGCTGGCTGTGCTTCCGTCCTCAGGTGAATGGAGGGGGAGAAGTGAAGAACGCCTATTCTGTTGGGTCCCTTAGACAGAGCTAGCCTCCATCACTGGACCTAAGCCCATCACCACACAATATTATACACCATCGTCAAAACCGTTTAGAATTTGTCTGTGTGCTTGTATTCGGGATGTGCTCCTTTTGGAATTCCGCTGGGACACTAACTATACTGAGCAAGGATTTTCTGATTTTTCCGATTCCCTGCAGAAGATTTGGTAGTGCCTTGATCAGGCCATTACCGCTTTCTTCCAGGTCCTTTCCTTTTCCTTATTCTGTCGGTCATTATACCACTGATGCTATGTAACCTGCAACGCAGAGAGTATCGGTAAAATAAACTGTAAAAGAAGAATAGAAAATACATTTAAAGCAGACTTTTTACAGGACTGCCTGTGACTGAATTATTGAAATCAGTACTGAATATTTATGGTAAATTTAATGTTATTCATTTCCGTGAATTTATCGACAACCCTGTAAATAATAGCTAATAAAATACATAAATGTTTCAGTATGCAATTTTGTTTAAAACATCATGGCTCCAATATTTTTCGATCCATTATATATCATCTTAAGGGAGGAACAACTTCAAGTGTGTATAAAACATAAATTAAGATAAAATTAAGCTAACATTATATGATGTATCTTGATATCTTGAAATGCATAGTAGAAAACGGAAATGTGAATAGTATGTCGTATGCAGTAGCTTCGACATTTAGCAGTATGGGACTGTAAAGGCGCGTGACGCACAACCTGATACACCGTTCTGGTTTACTTGCACTCTCTCCGTTGCAGCGCTTGCCTTCATCCTTTACACACGATGCTTCTACCAGGCTGGTATGTAGTTACAACTATCGTTTTACTTCTGATTCATTCTATGTATTACTGTTATCTATATTTATATTATGTTCCGTTACCGTAAGCTTTCTAGAGTACGTACAGTCCCGTAATGCTGTATGTCACATCTCCCTCACATGGAATACTCTTCATACTTCCGTTTTCTACTGTGAATTTCAAGATATCAAGATGCATCATATATCTATACATTAATTTTATCTTAATCCATGTTTTACACATAATTGATTGATGTGGTTCCTCCCTGGAGATAATCCATAACGGATCGAAAGATTTTGGAGGCATAATGTTTTAAATATAAAAAATTTATGTTGGAATATTTGTGCTATTTGTTGGATATTATTTATAGAATTATGGCAAATTATTTTTAGATAATTTTTATAATCTTCACTTGGTGTTTCAAATACTGGTAGTCCACGAGTTACGAACAGGATGTGTTTTGAACATCCGGTCGTAAGTAAAACAGGTCTTAAGTCGAAAATAAGAAACACACCGTCCAGCAGGTGGAGAGGGGGGGGGGAATTACAATATGTAGCCTTTCTGTTGCAAAATAACAAGAACATAGTTTCTTCCACGAAATATAGAAACGTAGTGCGAAATGAAATTTTGATGCCATTTTGTATTAGTTTTAATTGAAATTTTTTGAAGGAAATTTTGAACGTAACTTCGGTTGGTCGTGAGTTGGGGAGTAGCTGTGATTGGCTGTTTGTTTGTGAAGTTAGGAAATGAGCATCATAGTAAACATTGCATAAATTTCGACATATAAAATCATGATCTTGCTTTGTCACATGTTAATCGAGGTTCATAAAGAAATGTGTTTCTTCTGGTTGTTACGCTTCTAGATGTGCTGATACATACTGACTGGCATAAACTTCACACCAGTCTCTTTGTTACGGGAACTGTAAGTTACAAAAACAGATTCACAAAACTGTAACAAATTAGTTCCTTAGATTTTACTATTCCTTTACAGAGAGAACTAAAATAATCAATAACTCTGTCAGCTGCTTCGTTTTTTTGAAGTTTGTATATAGTGCTTAATAATTGAAAATTTATGGTGGGCTGTGGGGGCACTTGAGGAGCTTTGGTACTAGGAAATTAGAGATGTGCAACCGTTTGAGGTTTCAGATCACAGTAAACATCCACTACTTTAAATTATTATCAGCATGTCATTATAATCGCGTATTAATTTGATGTTTTGGAAACATATCGCATTTTCTTTCGAAAACGCTAGCCGTAAATTCATTCATAATTTTGTGTCTGTTGTGTAAATACTGTATGTGACAACATGGTAACTGCCCCATCTCAGAAGTTCGTGCCCCCAATACTCTGACACATTTGTACTATCAAAAGACTGCTTTATCGGCCGATAGGTACGTGCTGAGTGGTATCGAAGCATACGTAATAATACGATGTTTTAAAACTTTTATTCAGTGAGTTTCACTGACTTGCCAGTTGGCTTTATTGTGTTTTATATCCCTTTCAAACGTTAGCTTTTAATTCTTTTTATACTCCCTGCCTCGATAACATTTTGCGAATAACAAACACATGAAATTTTTGGAGACAAATTGAATTAGGGCAACACAATGCCTCATAATTACCTCTGTACAAGTCATAGTGTCACTGTACCCTCTACCCGTTGAGGCTTTCACCCGATGTCGCGATGCTGCATTTCCTCGTGTTAATCAATTCGCTCTCCCCGTGTTATCCCCCTTCACTCCGCCTAGGTTGAGTCGTAACGTCACCCGGGGCGCAGTGGTAATATTGTCATCAGGCTGCAGAGAGAGGAATTTTTTTGAAACCTTCCTCTCTCCGTCGTTATATACAATAACAATATCCATACTGTAGAAGCCCTTAGGGAATTGGACAAAATTGTGCATGGGAGCTCGATACGGTTGTATCACTTTGTCTGCTCCAGTAGTGAACCCGTGTTGCTACCACTGCATCGTGTAACTGTTGTACTGAGGCACTGACTGACATCTAAAGCAGGGTGACCGTGTCCATCTGCCTTCTTACTTGTTAACCTTTTAAAGCCTAGCGGTAACTTTACGTACCACCAGGTTTAACATTAAAAAATTCTACGTGGTGTCCACATTGCGTTTATGTGTTTTGTACGGGTCTCAGAACAAACAGCAACTTTTGCCTTATAAAACATTAACAGACTGGTTTTTATAACCGAAGTGGAGAGTATTTACAGTGCGGTACGCATTGAGTCCTTATATAAAACAGATACGCTTCGTCGTTAAAGGGGTTAATGCGACAGTAGCAGTGCCAGCACAGTCCGCAGTTTGTCTGTTATCTCATCTTTCAGTCTCACGGTCGGTACTATTGAAATGAGAATCTTCTGAGTTCATACATCATGTAAGAAAATAAGATTGTTCCGACGTTTCGGAGGAACGTTGTGCCTCTGTCTTCAGGAGGAAATACTAATTCTTGCTTGCTAGGCAGAACGTGTATCACTTCTTCCCCTTCCGTAGCTCTGATCGACCGTAATCCTTCAGATTTCTTCCTTCAGATCACTTCAGATCACTTTAGCAGCCGCCTGAACCTAATTCATTTCATCTGTGTGGAGCCAGCACGTTCCTCCCAAACCGTCGGAACACACTTGTCATCCTGCATGGTGTAAGAGCCAAATTTTATACGAATCCAGTCAGTTGACGGAGCGTTCTTACACAGGTTGCCATGCAGGGAAGTTCTTCCCATTATGCCTTCATTGTTCATGCGGAAAAAGTCTATAAAAGTTGCCTATTTGTGTGTTTGTTTTCGTGTTTCCTTTTGTACCTCTTGATTCTCGTTGTCTTTGTACTTTATTTCGTTTTTTTTCACTTTCCGTAATGCCATCACCAGCCCATACGAATCGTCACTGGACAGGGAGCAGATATTTCTGTTAGCACATTTCACTTGCCCGTCAGTATTTACACATTCGAACCCAACGTCTGCCAAACTTGGCTTCACCTGAAGAACAAAGTCTCTCGGAATGTTACTCCTTGTCCACTTGTAAACAGTCACCGACTTTCCGAAGTAAGCGCTCCTTCGAAACGTCGCTACTTACCAGTCAACAAGGCGTAACTTACATAAGAACTTCACCTTCGTTAGTACCGCTGTGAGAACCTCAAATCTCACATTAGATTCCCTATTTTTCTTAAGTACGCGTTTCCGCGTAAAAGGGCTTAGCGTTTCAAGGTATTATGTATCTACAGCTGTCAAATCAAGATGGAACTTAGCTGCAGGACGAAATAAAAGATGTAACTCTTTGCAATTCTTCGTATTATACAGAGTGCGACAGGAAGTTCTGGCGTATTTTAAATGTTGATCGTACGTAAGTTAATGCCGCAGTTGGCTACGTAATCATGTAAAACACAAAGCTTTGTAAATCCAATACAGGTACACAAGTGTCCTATGCCTTTATATGTAGTGACTGCCGTGTGGCCACCCACACGAACATTCCAATTGTTAGACGTTGCCTGCTGTAGCTGTTACTGTGTAATAGCGAGATTGTCTTCCTTAATTCTTGTCTCCAGCACCTTAGCACTGCTGGGCATATGGCATAAAGTGCTGTGCCGCCTGCAGTAACATTTAAAACAGATCTGAATTGCTCCCACACAAGGTACTTAAATGGTTGCTTATGGTTCTGAACACTTAACTGTTTCCCCAAACAGCGTTGAGTGGTAGGCCACTTAATTGGAGACACAGTGTATGGCGACGGACAGTCATCATAAATATTTAAACACGGGTGTATGTGTCCTGCGGTGCAATGTGTATATACTGCGATTTATAAGAACTTTTAACACAAACATGAATGGGGCCACCTGCCATGGGACTAGATGAGTCAGAATAATGGAAGACACGTTACGTTCGGCAGAGCTGCAGCGGAAATTTAAAAAGAGCCCGCTGGCCTACAGCAAACAAATCACATCAGACTGGTGATGACATAAACTGTTCTTTTGTTGTCATAGGTTTACCTGTGACAGTTCATCAGTGAACACTATGACTTTAAACAGTGAATGGGCGTGATGTGAATCACTTCCGAATAGCAGTTCCCCTACTGGGCACATCGAGTGCAGAACAGTGCCGTGTTGCAGTATGACCGCTAGCTATATGGCGACGGGGTATGTGCGCTGCGTGTAGCAGTACACTACTTTATCGTCGTTTCCCATTACGTTTAATAGATTTTTAATGAGGATGATGATGATGATGATGATGATGATGATTTATTTACTGAGTCACATTACAGAATTTCAGTGATGTGCCAGCTTACACCAAGTTTTCTGCAGTGCGCACGTCCCGTACATTAAATTTTTTAAACTTATGCTTGGAACATCTCACTTACAAAATTTTTAAATTTAAAATATTGTGATTTTATGATAGTTAACTTTGTGAATTTTGGAATTTTAATATTTTAGTCATATTAATGAAGGCGACAGAATACCTATGTAATGGTGCTGGTCTCTTACGCCTTTGTTCAGACATCTCCTTGATGATGGCACCTCGGTGTGCCGAAACCTGTAAGAGTTTTATACTTCTGAATGCATTTTGTTAAGCGCAGAAGTTGGTTAACGTATTAATTACTAAATTAGCGTGTTTGGCTTATATTCCTTTGCTCTAATAAAAACTCCCTATGGTTGGCGCTCAGGTGCCGGCACATGTTGGAGATTAATACTTGCTATAATTATATTTTATTGAGTGCACATGTTCGTTGACATATTGACTGTAAGGATGTGCACTGTGTGAGTAACGTGAAAGTGGCGCTAAAGTTTGTCATCTTGTGTTATCTGCACTTGATGACCGAAATTCGCCCAAATATCGCAGATCTGAGGGAGTATTGTGATGACTACTTAATAAACAGAGTTGTGTTAACTAACTGACTGACTGACTGACTGACTGACTGACTGACTGACGGACTGACAGACAGACTGACTGACTGACTGACTGACTGACCGACCGACCGACTGACTGACTGACTGACTGACTGACTAACTAACTAACTAACTAACTAACTCCATGAAGCAGAGGCCTTCTTGAGAAGCTAACAGTTTCTCAGCTAGTCAAGAAATTCCCCGCATTTTATGGAACCCGAAGGTTCATTACCACATTCACAAGAGCCCGTCACCTGTCCCTATCCTGAGCCAGTTCAGCCTAGTTCATGCCCCCATCCCACTTCTTGAAGATCCATTTAGTATTATCCTCCCATCTACGCGTGGGTCTCCCAGGTGGTCGCCTTCCCTCAGGTCTCCAACAGAGTTGTGTTAAGAGACATAATACATTTTGACGTTGTTAGCGATATACTGGTTTAGGTCCCCCTATTAAAGTTGTGTAAAAGCAAACACGTTTCTTCATATTGTGCATACCGATGTGAGACAGGACAGAATGGGAAATGAGAACAAGTCTTCACAACTTATATAATGTATTATTAACTTATTGTAAATTAGGCTACATGTTTCAGTCCTGTAGGACCACCATCAGGCCTACGTACAAGAATGAATGTATGGATAAATAAAGCCTTAGAGATCTCAAAGGCGTCTGTTGTATTCTGGTCTTGTGTTTTGGTTGCTAGGTACCAGTATGGTGTAACACACTATAAATACTGTATATTGGTGCGGATTTTTGTTTAGACCTATATAGTGTATAGTATATATAGTATTTACAGTGTATTACACCATACTGGTACCTAGCAACCAAAACACAAGACCAGAATACAACAGACGCCTTTGAGATCTCTAAGGCTTTATTTATCCATATATCCATTCTTGTACGTAGGCCTGATGATATTCTTATAGGACTGAAACATGTAGCCTAATTTACAATAAGTTAATAAATAATACATTATATAAGTTGTAAAGACTGTTGTTCTCATTTCACATTGCAAACACCTTTGCTAAGGACAGGTTTTTTAACTCAACTACCACAGTGTCTGCTTCAACTTCACAGCCAGCGTTCTGCCTTACGCAGTGTGCTCGTCTTTAATGTTGGTTCATGGTTTGTTTTAAAGTGGCCTCGCTCTCCTGAAGTAGCTGTATTTGATTTGTTGTCGTGAAACGGAGTTCGTAAAGACTGAAGTGTAAGTTCGCACAAAGTAGCCAGGCCTCCTGTCGTAGCAGCGTTGAGCGTCGGAAGTATAGACCGGCTTTATGACGTCAGTTATATGCTTCATTGGAAATACAGAGCATACTTTCAGTGAAATATGACGCCTGCGCCTGTCTTAACCATTGCTAATCCAATCACATTAACGCGTAACTGATTACCGGTGAAGGAATTTTTGTGTGCTTATGAACCACATCGTCGGCTACATAGACACCTAATTTCTTCAGTCAGGCTCAAAAAACGCTGCATTAATCTCTTGACACTCGAGTGAATACCGTGGTTATACTCCTGGTTATCTTACTGTCAGGAAATATATAATTTTCTTGTTACTGTATTCCATAATTTCTGTGTATTATTCAGTTATTTCAAAGTTCAACCAAATACAGTTATAGTAGCTTGTTTACAGTATCATTACATATTATTATACAGGTTTTTGGTGGGGAGACCTGACGGAAAGAGACAACTTGAAAGACCTTGGAGTCGATGGGATAATAATCTTAAAATGGATGCTTAAGAAGTGGAATGGGGAGGCAGGGCCTGGCTTGATCTGGCTCAGGATTGAGACAGGTGGCAGGCGCTTGTGAATGCGGTAATGAAATGCAGGGAAATTTTCTCACTAGCTGAGGGTCTGTTAGTTTGTCAGGAAGGAATCTGCTTCGTGGAGTTACATATTATTATAGTCTCCTACCTGTTTCGACCTACATGGGTCATGGTCTATGAGAGAAATAGTTACAGGAGACGTATATGACACATATGTTCTCATAAAATGCATCTTATAAGTACATAAAAATGTGCTGTACTGTACAGTGTGTCCACGTAGTGAATATACAACATAATCAAATGTTGCTGGAATGCATTTATTCCGTCGCAGTAAAGAGAGTTCGGGAGATGTTTGAATGGAAGATGTGGTTTTATGTAACAGCTTTGTGCGTCCAAGTTTAACACACTTTTTCTATATTTTGAATTTGAATTGTATATTTTTATATAAGCACGAGCTGCATTTTATGAGTGTGATATGCGTCTTTTGTAGCTGTCTGTAACTGATAAGGCCCATGTCTAGCCCGTTGGTTAGTCTGTGTGGAGTACGGTGACGACGCCAAATATGGGACAGATGCAGTGAATGTGTCGTGGTTTCTTATTACGTTGTGTTGCAGCGCTGTCAGGATGGTTATTGGCGGCAGATGGATTCGAAAGTTTGTTTTTGACAAATCAGTTGGGGCGTAATCGTAGTACTATCCCCATATTTGCCTGGAGGGACTGAGGAAAAGCATGAATACATTTAGTCAGGTTAGTTGATTTCTTGGCCGAGATTCGAAGGCGGCACATGCCAAACACAAGTCTCAGGCGTTACCTGTGCACCAAACTGCTCGGTGACGTTTGATATTAGTTTTCTTTAATCCATCTATTCCGTGTTCAATCCATGGTCTTCTTACTTCATAATTCGCATGTGTCGCGCTATTCAAAAATTTATAAATTACTTCACTGACGAAATTTAGTTAAATAAACACAACGTAAAAGTAATGAACGCTCTGACGTGCGTTCGAAATGTGCTTACATGGGATCAATCAGTGAAGTTAAGGAAATAAGTGAATTTCGTCGCAATAAATATTCCGCGACGGGCGTCGGCAAATAAAGCGAGTAACAAACCATGGCATCCTATTACAATGCAGACTGGAACACCATTACGTGTTCAGACACGATAATAGAAACCAGACGGCGCAGCTGATAAATCTCTTTCTGCATTTGAAAGTGTAGTTTACGTCACGTAAATAAACCTCTTAACTGCGCATAGAGCCTATATAGCCTGTATATAAATTCTAGTGGCATTCTGGAACGATTATTTAAACCAGTCAATTTATCATACGCACAAGTGCCGTGTGGGGTTACAAGCTTCCTATCGCAAAGATCTTTTGATAGAAAGCTTGCACTCCTTTTCAAACCTAATGGTAAGTGTATGTACTACTTAGCTGTAACATTAAGAAACTCTGCAATTATACACACACGCACATATGCACATTATTTATGCGTTCCATATGATTCTCAAAATAAAGACTGATTATTATCCTGGACGACTGTAACCGATTGACCTTTACAATAGGTACGAACTCGGTTCTTCGTCAAGTATAAACTGACGTTTTGTGTGTAGTTTACAGGCAACTTACTGCTTAAAAGGATCCTATAATAAATCCCAACGGGGGTGGGCTCGACGTCAAGACGAACAGACGGACGGACTGACCGTCCTTTGCAGAGTGACTTGAACTTAAGGCTGGACAGTCCTCAAAGGAAGCATTTTGGACCGGTCAGTCCTCAAAGGATGTCATGGATTTAGACTGCGTGTTCAACTTCCTAGTTAACTCACAGATACTTAGTAATATTTTTTAAATTATTCGGCCACTGCTTGTTGAGTCAGTGATGTCTGTAATAGTATCTTCAAGAGTCAATTAGACCAGTGTTTCGCAACTGGTTAGTCGTACCCGTCAGCTCTGTAGGACGTGGGAACTCGAAAATAAGTACTTTAATATTAAAATATTAACTGTTATGAAAGTGGGCTTCTTGTAAAAATAAAAGCTTGTGGGACTGAAAGTTTTTTTAAGCGACCGGTGGGACAAGACGCTAAATATTTCAGAATCATTGCGTAATATGACACGAGGTTTGTTCCTCTTTATAGTAATATATCACTAGAAATTTGGAACGCATAAAGTAACATGCTGTACTCCGCGGTGTGGTTCACCGAGTGTCGTAATGATCCCTTAAATCGCGATTTATTATGACGTACTGCAGTTAAAATCGGTAATTATTTATTAGCCCTTTAAAGACGAAGCGTATCTGTTTTATATAAGGACTCAGTGCGTACCGCGCTGTAAACACTCTCCACTTCGGTTATAAAAACCAATCTCTTAATCTTTTATAAGGCAAAAAAGTTGCTGTTTGTTCTGAGACCCGTACAAAACATATAAACGCAATGTGGGCACCACGTAGAATTTTTTAATGTTAAACCTGGTGGTACGTAAAGTTACCGCTAGAGTTTAAAAGGTTAATGTTTGTGTCAGCCAGGATGCAGTCAGTCTGTAAAATCGTAGTCGTACAGATGAAGAATTCGCTGGCCCGATGTCTGCATATACCTGTGGGTCTAATATGTTGACACGTTGTGTTGAGAACAGAGCCGAAAATCCGTATGTCTTTAGTTTTGGATGTAAGCAACGTATTGTGCGCAGTCGTAGTGTGTCCGTGACACCTTACAAGACACTGCTGCCCGATAACCTGTCGCTCCATCTGTGCAACAATCAATGAAGATTGTCTTAATCTCACTTATTTGATTTTACAATCGTTTGGACTGAAGTGAAACATTTCCTGTCACCTTCAGTTCTGCTGTTCTGTTTGTACTTCACCAAAAACAACGGTTAGTCATGGCCTGCTCCAAACGTCGAAGTTTCTCGTAAGGCGTTCCTTTAATACTCATCCCCCTCTACCCCTCCTGCTCTAACTGTACTGATTTCTTTGTCGTCTGTTACCAATTACCGGCCGGGATACCGTAGTGGGTATAGGGACTCGCTAAGGGCTGGACGGCCGATGTTCGAACCTCGGCGCGGACGAGATCTTCCGCACCCTTCCAGACAGGTCCCGCGCCCCCCCCCCCCCCCCCCATCTGCCACTTGTACGGCGGGTACCGAGTCTCTTTCCCAGCGTTAGAATGGCCGGAACGTGGCTTCGAACACTTACCACCAGTGCAGCTGTCGTGCCATGCTACAGAGTGAACTTTGCTTTACCGATCGGTGCATTACGGCTGTTCTGTAATACCACTATATGTGTGGTTTCTCTGAATGGAATTTCTGTTATCTCATTATGATCTTTTGCTCCATATTTCAGTTTCAGTGACATTTGAGTAAATGCCGCCCCACTGTTTTTGGTTCTAGAGTTATTTGAACATTTTTCGCATACTCCAAATGAAATATCTTTTCATGAGTGTATTTTATTTCGGTAAGTAATGCACTTTGTTGTTTCAAATTTGTTTCTCCGAAAAGAGATAACGCGTTTTCAGGCACATCTTGACGTTTGAACTACGGGTATATAATTTCTTCCTACATGCTGCCATTTAATTATCCTTTTTATTTGTTTATTCATTCATATATTCCTTCATTAATTTGCTTATACAGCCAGATTTTCAGCGAATTACTGACATCGTCAGCTGTGCAGTAATTTGCCCTGTCTGGTATTCGTTTTTTTACTTGTCATTCAGTAACTTGTACAGAACTCAGCCACACTGGTTGGCACCTGTTTTCTACTCGTTCATTCAGTCAGTTTTACTCAATCAGGTTCTCAGCTGGCTCTGTGTCTTACAGTGTGCCACCTCGACATCCTGGTACTTGCCATCTCATGTGCAGGTTCCACATTACATACAGCAAGGCTCATTTAGCCTGTCGCTTAGTTAGAGCCGAAGCATAAATCATGACCCAGAGCGTCAGTGCCCTGTTTTTGAGGACCGCTTAAATATGTGTATGAGTGTGTCAAGTGTGTTTCCGGGTCGTTGCCCGCGATCACCCAGACACAGAGTAGCCCCACCTCCTGTTAATACAGATACATTAACTGCACGTTTAATAATGACTGAATGGTTTAATGGACATAAGCGACCCTACCGTACTGCCCTTGTTTCTCCCACCCTCCATCACTGCGCTTGATGTTACACGACCACGTGATTCCTCAAAGTGCGCATATTTATATGGAAAAGGGAAACAGACCTTCACGGTGCACCTGCATTAGATGGAAATTTTATTTTGTTGATAGTGCCTGCGGCGTACAGATGCTGAATTATTGAAAAACTAATTTTCGTCAGGATTTTGAAAATATTGCCAAACCTACATTGTAATTAATTGGTACAATTTTACGGTTTGATTTAGAAGCACAGTGAGGCAACGCGATCCTTTGCTAGAATATGTGTCTAATTAAACAGTTATAATCAGCTTACATTTTTGATTTTGTGTACATACGTACGTACATGCGTGCGTGCGTGCGTACGTACGTACACGCGTGCGTGCGTGCATACACACCCACACACACACACACTTACGTACTTACACACACACATATAGATATGTTCATTTTAGAACTTGTTTCTCCTTATTAGAACCATCCCTATTGGAAACATCCCGTTAATAGATATTAGACATATTAAATTATATTTGCAATACAATATTTACCTTATAAACTACAAATTTTCTGTGAGTCATTGACTGAATCTTATATCATTTCAATCCAAAACGTAAAGGATATTTGAAGACTTTAAGTTCTTTGAATATAATTCCATGTCGACCCTCGGTGTATAATCAGTCCCTGAAGACGGAGGCAGCAAGCTTCTTGACAGTGACAGTAACTATTTACCAATTGACACGGCGTCCTGTATCAGATTACACGCTTTGAGAACCTCGAGTCTCGCAAAAGAGTGTACTTTATTTATTTTGCGTACATCATCTAAATTCCAGAGGCTTATGTAAATAAAATGACATTTAAATTGCATCTGAAAAAGCCACAAATGTTTCTCTCCTTCCTTGTCCATGGACTTCTTTAAAATACCAGCCTAATTTTTCTGCAACTTCCAGTGCTTATTTATTTACACTTCTTGCAGAAGCCAAACGTTAGATCACGGAATCAACGCATTACAGTTTTAACCCTTTAAACACTACGATCAATCTGAATTGTATTTAAAGATTCAATCCGTACCGCACGGTAAACACACTCCTTATCGACTGGAAAAACCAGAAGTTAATTGTGTGTAGGGAGATACTGTTTGTTCCGATAGCCATGCAAAACACGTATGGCTAAATGCATACGGGGAGCAAAGGGATAACTTTTGGCTGTTAAATCTGGCGGTACATCCTGTAACTTTAAGGCTAATTAATGACCAACGATATAAAGACTTTGAACGGGAGCGAATCATTATACTCAGAAGCGAAAGCTTTCTTTACTTCCTGTAAAGAGGGAAGTAATATTTTAGACAATGTATAGCACCAAGCAGTAGGAGCAACAGGTGTGACGATGTAGCGTTAATTAATTTTATGCCGACCGAAAAAAAATGACGCAGACTCCACACTGAAAGTGGAAACGAGGGAATCTTCACGTTCCTGTTCAAAACTGAAGTAAGTCATACAAGAAAAAAGCGTCGTTTGTGGCTTAAAATTAAAGTAGCCTATGTTTATAAACTATAATATCAAAATAGTACTGTGAAAAACGTGAAGATTCCTGGAATTGTGAACTTGACACTCAGAAGTAAATATGGTTGTATAACATCCCGTTGTAACTGTAAACCATGTGAACAAAAATTTACAAACAGGGTAGTCGATGAACAAACATAGGGACTACAACATTATGAAAAAATCGTTTTTTTTAAATGAGCAGTTTATGCAGGATACGCGATAAATGGTTTGAGATACAGCTCCTACCTTACAAGAAGCAACCTGCAATTCCTTTAGAAAAAGTATTTGGTTAGCATTGTTTAGATAAGCTGTAACTGTTTATGCTGCCAATCGTTTGGAAACCTAAACACAGTATGTGGACAACACACAAAGCTTGTAACGTTGAAGCGGATGTTCTATATGGTTATCACTATTCTACGAGGCGTTAAACACTACAGTGTTGCCAGCAAGTTTCGTAGGGACCCTTGCCGAAGATTTTATATAGTGTTCGGAAAAACTCATACAGTGAACATACACACCAATTAGTCTTAGAACAACCATATACAAATTCTCTCAAGGTTTCACACATAAAACAGTGTAAATAGTACAATGTCTAATCGTTTGAAGAAATATGGTAATTGTATGTAGCTGCATATGCATCAAACCCATTGCTACATCTTGTCACATATTCATCGGATCGCGGAATTCTGTTTTAACCTTTTAAAGCCTAGCGGTAACTTTACATACGACCAGGTTTAACATTAAAAAATTCTACGTGGTGCTCACATTGCGTTTATGTGTTTTGTACGGATCTCAGAACAAACAGCAACTTTTGCCTTACAAAACATTAAGAGACTGGTTTTTATAACCGAAGTGGAGAGTGTCTACAGCGCGGTATGCACTGAGTCCTTATATAAAACAGATACGCTTCGTCTTTAAAGGGTTAATTTCTATTGTATGATGATGTGTCCTGTGAATAGAAGAGATAATTTAAGTCGCGCCCATTTAGCATGTTTATAATTAACTTCTCTGGGTAGGTTAGTCAGAATGTTGACTCGAGTACGAAGTAAATATTGAGGTAGTTGCAGAGGTTCTGCCTTCTCTACAGCGCCAACACTGACCCTAGCCCCACCCACCCTCACTGTCCCAGCGTACCGCCCTCATATCCAGTAGGTGTGGGGTTCTTTTCTTGGGGAGAGGTGGCTGGCACCTGACACTGACTACTCACCCCCATCTAGTGCCGAGGTTAAGAATTCCCCATTGTCGTAATTGCTTTGGCTAATTAAACACTGCAGCCACTTTACCTTGCTTCCAATTAACCACACGGAGGGTGCATATACAGGGCGTATTTAAACTGCTTGCCCATCCCACCGGACGCACTGTCTAAGGCACGGGTCTTCTGCTGCTCGCTTGCTGGGATTACGGGTTCAAATTCTACCGGGAGCATGATGTGTGTCTCTTTTGAGTGTTATGTGTTGTCAGGCAGAGGTCTCTGTGATGGGCTGATCACTCGTCCAGAGGAGTCCTACCGGATGTGGTGTGTCTGAGTGTGATCTCGGAACCTCAGCAATGACACCTAGGCCCGCTAGCGCTGTCAAGCTATAAAAAACTAAAATTCTTGTTCAGAATTCAGGAGTGTGTTTCCCTGCACCAAAACAAGGAAAATGTTCCTATTAATATATGGCTGCAAACACTTATTTTTCGAGGTAAAACCGAACAACATGTTGTCCTCAGTCCTTTAGATTTTATCTGTGGGGCGATTAAAAATCCTAGTGTGTTCGGCTCCAATCGAAAGTGAAGAGACACATTACCAACGCATCTGTCAAACTCTTTGGAGCCATCCCTGGACATTAGAAAGGGTGCGATATTCTATGATCAGACGTGTCCATGCGTGCACTGATTCAGGTGGAGGACATTCTTCGCTTTTGTTGTGAATTGTGACTTGATAAACAGTAAGAAGTAAACAGTTAGTGAGCAGGGTACGTGTACTGTGAATGTGCCATGCCAGTTGTAAGTAAAATGTTACATAGCTAAGGTATGTCAAGTTGAATCTAATCTTGCAATTAAACTGAAAACCAGTTATTTCTGACATATGTTTGTATGAACTCTTCTTTGTTTTGATGGGAAGAGCTCTTTTCATCTTCAGGGCTGGCTGGCTGTCTGTCTGTCTGTCTGTCTGTCTGTCTGTGTGTCTGCCTGTATGCTTCCCTTAATGTGAGTAGCAGTACATTGTATGAATAAAAACAATAAATCAGGAATAACAGAACTAAATACAACGTTATTTTATTGTTTGTGTGTGTATATATCATATCCGTGGCCGAAAATGTCGATAGGCTATATTGGCGAACGAACACACTGCTGTCTTTGTTCGCCTTTGTATCATTCAAGAATTGTACACAATAAGGAGCCGTTACCGTATTTAGGAATTCGTGACTTTCATAGTCTTAAGAGTCACGCGGAGCTTTTGTCACGGTATTTAGACCTGCTGAAGATATGGATGGTCCGGGGGTGAAGGTTGCTGCACGAGGGCGGCTAGGTAGGCCTATGTCACGAACATACAACTGCAGTCTCTTTAACCCTTTAAAGACGAAACGTGTGTTTTATATAAGGACTCAGTGCGTACCGCGCTGTAAACACTCTCCGCTTTGTTTATAAAAACCAGTCTCTTAATGTTTTATAAGGGAAAAGTTGCTGTTTGTTCTGAGATCCGTACAAAACACATAAACGCAATGTGGGCACCACGTAGAATTTTTTAATGTTAAACCTGGTGGTGCGTAAAGTTACCGCTAGGCTTTAAAAGGTTAATAACGGTGTGCCATGTTGTTGGAGGTGAAGATATTAATATACATCGATATCTGTACACTCCAAATTGCCGGATGTCGTCCCTCTAAGGATTCCTTTCTGACTGTATATGACGCCGTGTACATTGTTAATTACGTATACTCATTTCCGAGGACATTCCTGTCTATATCTTTAGGGTCTTTTAACGGTAGTCGCACTGCTGTTCGTAAAGCTTCAGCGGTGCAAAACCGAACTCCTTCCGAATAGGGCAGATCCTTGCGTCCTGTTATATGCGGATGGAAGCACAGATAGAGCAAAAAAGCGAAATAAATACTTTCACTTTGAATTTGTTTCGAAAAACTCGTAAACCATAAAGTATTCCAAGTATTGGTATAATTTTTCAACTACTTAATCTCCACACTGTGAACCTTTGCGAAGAATGAAGCTAAAATTCTGCGTATTCGTACTCGATGAACGAGAGTTGTCAGTCTCACGTTCCTCATCCATCCGTTATCCCCGAGGAGGGAGTCACCGGCGCCTGTTAGAGACACCCCAGGGCGCTGTTTGGCCCTATTCAACACGCTTTATGTTTTATAATCCCCCATCAAAATGGAATCCCTCGGCGGAAGAACCGACATGCTTTAACTTTAGGTGTTATTTAATGGTCTGGTATGTCACGCAAGATCTCATTTATTTATTAAAAGTTTTGTGAAACTGGAATTGTATGTGATAATTATTTGGCGTTATTTCATGTCGTCGCCTGCCAGGATATAAATTAAAAAATTAATCTTCTTGAATGTGACGCCGTGTAATTTTATAGATAGGTACAAACTTTTTGTTACTTCCTGCTTCCTAGATTTTCAGGGTAAAATGGAGTCAGCGGGCTCCACCGATAATTTATCTACGAAATTGCACCGCGTCATGTTCCAGGAACCAGCAGTCATTTGAACATTATGATTGTGGCACACTTTAAGCCTTGTGGAGCTGAAAACATTCTATTCTTGGACGAGAAATGAAGTTTTTGTAGTAGTCGCCTTCGTATCATCATTGTGCTGTGTATTACTAGACGTGTATTTGCTTTGAACGTACATCCAGGCATTTTAACTTGCTAAAGACTTAATTTCATTGAAATAACAGTTCCTACCTCGTAGAGAACATGGGCCCCATTAGAAGGATCGACCTTTTGATGCCGTGTAAGGAAATACTCAGTATTTGACGCGAGACCCGTGCACAACACGTACATATATACACTGCGTGGAAAAAATGCGTTACTTTTTAAGTGTTCGAGTAAATGATATACGGTGTTACCCCTGGACTAACTTGTGCATATGATTGTAGCTTGAGAACATTCCGGACAATGGATGATCTGTGGCACCAATTAGAGGCACTCTGGATTTTATTTGAAGATTGTAAGATGACGTGTAGTGATCTGTGCACTTTTGTCATCTTGTTAATGGTTGTAAGCAAGTTTTCGTCTTCAGTTTGTTAGCCTTGCGAAGTTTGAAGTTCCTATTGCATAATTACATTTCAGTCGTGATCAGCCCCGAGCCTTAATACTTCCGGACTGCTTAACCATAGACCTCTACAAGGATAATTTTTTTTTCGGAGCCATTCAAATGGTCCATTTTTCTGTTTAAACTTTAAAAGTTGGAGTTTTATCTGTGTGTGTGTGTGTGTGTGTGTGTGTGTGTGTTTTATCTTTTTCAGTTTGTATTCCCACTTTGTGTACCGAATATTTATTTATAATACGCATTTTCTGTCACTTTATCGTTTTTCATCTATCTTTATCTTATAACAAGCGCTAATTTAATGTTTTTCTGTCTCGATACTGTTGAGTCCTGCTTTTATTCTTCCCCCAAATTTGTTTCAGTATCCAGGCTGAAGGTTTAAGAATATTGAAAATGTGCGGAATATCAGTGTTCCGCCACGGTATATTTCAGGCCTTCCCTCTTCTACGATATCACGCAGCGTATGTTGGCAGGTCTTTACCGACGTTTCGGGACGGTCTGTCAGTTCTATGTTCAAGACTCAAGCAGTTCATTGATGCTACATAATATCGCAGACGAGCGAAGGCTTTAATATTTAACATACATTCTGGTTTATGACTGTTGCTTCTATTATAGGATTGTCCGTGTACATAAAAGACGTTTGGTTTCCTACCCTAAACTTTGTTTTACTGCTGTTTAGGAAGGAGCAGTGGTAGCTCAGTCGATGTTGTTGTAACTATCTTGAACATAGTGCCGATCCCAATGGCCGCGCGGCGTAAGGCGTGGGTTTGCGCCGTTCACTTGCTGGAATTGCGGGTTCGAATCCCGCTGGTGGCATGGACGTCTGTCTTTTGTGTGTGTTATGTGTTGCCAGGTAGAGGTCTGTGCGTGTGGCTGATCACTCGTCCAGAGAAGTCCTACCGGGTGTGGTGTGTCTGAGTGTGATCGTGAAACCGTGATAATGATGAGGCCCTGGCCCACTTGGGACTTTTGCGCCTTAGAAAGAAATATGGAAAACAGAACACATGTTGGAGATTCCTATTTTCTGTGATGTGGCACCGTAATTTCTGATAGAGTTTTACCAACGTTTTAGAGGAACCTGCCTCCTCCAGGTACGTCATGCAGCCGCGTAGATGTTGACTCAACATTTAGAAGGTGTACCCAACATTTTGGAGAAATATATTCCTTCAAAATTTTGAGGAAACTTTTACCCGGCTACAGGACGTCACTTCCCAGATGCAAGCAGACGAAATGTCACAAAGAACAGTTGTCGTCTGTGTATTCAGTTAAATATTGTGGGAAAAGGAGCGTTGCGTCAGGTTAGAGTAGAGAATGTTGCACGCTCAGTTTATAATGCTCATAAATAAAAAAATAAATAGCGTACTCCATTAGTTAATGCCAACATTAACTACAAACTACCTCATTCCGTGACTTACTGTCCCATGAGGCTCTCATTTGTAATCCCAGTGTTACATCCTCAACGTTTTGAGCCCATTAAGTCTCTCACGTTCTTACCCGTAGATGAAGCGACCTATTTTATTTCCATTTCCCTCCGATTGTCGCCCCCTTTCACCGGTACCCGCATATGCCATGTGCTTCATCTTCACCCTCGACCACAATCATGACATTACACGTCACGGCGCCAGGGATGTCCTTACCAGCAGTTGCAATCCCCGCCCACCGTCATAATTAAATGACTTCTTTCATGAACTCAGTTTTAATTCTTACTGGTTTCGTTGAGTGGCTGATTACTTGGGTTTCTCATTACTTGAAACGTTTAACTGATTGTGTAACTTACTAGATAACTTTTACGTAATTGAATCTATGCGGTATGGTTCTCGATATATTTGTTGGACATTTCATTCTGTTGCGATGCGATGCTGTGCTGCTTGGTAATTTATTACCTGCCTCTCAGAGGAGCATTGTCATTCCCATTGTAGCCCGCAAGTGCGAGGACCTGTGCATAATTTCATAACACCTAGCAGAATAGTTTAGCAGACAGTAAAGATTTGCATTCTTGTGGTGCTGTCTTAGAATATCGGTAGGAACTCCTGGTGAGATTCCCCGTATTTTTCTTTATTGTGTCGTGTAAATTGCCTGAATTATGTGACGATCGCTTCTTTCCAAGTCCTCTCCAAGTTGTCATTCATCAGTTATTCCTATCATTCCGTGCTATGTAGAGACAGTTTGGGCCCTGCGAAATGAATCATTAAGGGGTTTTGTAACATGCCATAGTTTTACGGGGAATGGTTGCTGGTTAGCTGCTGGCTACCCGCCCATGCTCCAGGCTCAAGGGTCTCTGTTACCGTACACTTTTTCGATACACCCTTGTCGTACAGCATACACGTATCAGGTTTTATTGAATCACGTTTAAAAAAATAGTCCATATACGTGTTACGTAATTTGTGACGCATTCGCGTGATCATTGCTGTAGTGGAAACGCAGCAATGCATTTTGTGCTTCCTCCACCTTATCTCATAAACGGAAAGATTTTCGTGGGGAAAAAAATATTGAGGATAGAATGAGTGTTTTTATTTTTTTCTACAAATTTGTCTAAATTATTTCTCATTCTATTAAGAACTGGGAGAGCTATCATAATTGTGCGTGGGTCTTCGTGTGAAGTACCCGTTATTCTTGTCAGATTTTAAGAGAACTTGAATTTTTTCGACAGATTTTCAAACACTCTTCAGATTTCACGAAAATCGTCCTGTGCATGCCCAGTTGTTCCGTACGGACGGATAGACGTGGCGAAGCTAAAGGTCGCTTTTCGCAATGTTGCGAACGTGCCTTTCAAAGCCGATCATTTTACAATACTCGATACTCACCTTAAACGACGGATTTCGTGAACATGTATTGTGTTTATTTCCAGCATTATTAGATAAGTTGTAACATTTGATCTGATGAATTGAAAGAAATTTCTAGCTGTGTTCACTCCCGTAGCACAAGATTATCAATAATAGATATGTATACTTATGTATGTGACGTATAAATATGGAAGCAACTGTTATACGAAAACAACAAATAACACGCGTGATTTCAGGTTTTCACACAGTTATTGATGAAGATGAGCCTTCTAAGATACCGACGTCGCTTTTTTGGTGACTTGTTACCGACGATTCGCAGTAGCGAAGTGCCTCTGAAACGTTGGTAACAAGCTGACGTTTAATATGGCGTCCTGTGTCAGAATAATACAGTTTCTTAGCAAATAAATATTTTGCATTGGAGCAACACTTTTTCGATAAATGAATGCGCGCTTCTTCTTTCAGTGTCTCCTGCTGCTTTCTTTGTTGTGTACCCTTGTGTAAATATCTGTTAAAATCGGAAATACTAGGCGTATTAAATCCACAGTAGTAATGAAGGCCTATTAATTTTAATCTCAGTGTTTATACTTCCTTTATCCAGTGTTTATTCGAAGGCGTTAACTAAAGACACTTCACACACGAAACGGGAAAGCTGCCCTAGTGTGTCCGGTATTACCCATTCAGTACGTGGACAGTACTTTCGAAGATTCTGTTGTGTAGAGCCCTTTTGGCTTTGACAATAGCTGAGGGCTTCCTAAACACACGTGAAAGACATTACACGGTACCGAGTGAGTCAAACTTAGTTCCGGATTCTTAAAAAAAATGTTATTCTGAAATGAACCCACCTGAGGATATGAAGCGATCACAGTCTGTGTGTCCAAACTTCAGATTCTCATATTGCTTGGTTCGGTTCCCAGCTTCTTCCGCTGTTGGCGCTAGTAGTCGCAGATTAAAAATGGCGTATTTCAGCGGGAGTGGACGTGCAGCTTGGTGTAATGTTGTTTGGTGAGTCAGTCTGTTACCGCAGTAAATCGTCGTTTTTAAGAGAATATGGAAAACAACTTCCCGTGCGTCAGTAGTAATGTTGTATTATGCACTTCTCGGTGTGAGTATAAGTGTGTGTGGCATAACGTCAACCTACCCAAGGTCGCTTGTTTGGAGGGCGTTTGTTTGCTACGATACTCTTACGCATGCGCGGCAAGTTGTCGAGAGAAGTACTGGAAAGTCTGCCTGGCGTGCAAGCAAGCTGCTGTGGATCCCTCAAAAATCGACGTGACCTATCTTATGAAGAAGACTGGCAGTGAAGGCATACAGTTGCTGCAGGCAGTGTTTCATAAAGACAGAAGCATAAATCGTGACTTCCGCAACCATATGTTTCAGTTTATGTTGTGCAGACAGCTTTCTAAGAATTTCTTTTAGTGATGAAGCCACGTTTCTCGTAAGTCACAAGTTGAATGAGCCCTGCGTCTGTATGTGGGAACGCAAAATCCCGGTCGCTAGCATGGGAAACAGACGTGACAATGAAAAATGAATGTGTGTTTTGCCATAAGTGAAATGAAAATTGATGGGACTTTTTTCCTTTGTGAGAAGGCTGTAATCTGATTTACTTTCTTGGACATGACGCAGCAATGTCTTGGGTCTCGGCTGAATTAGGATACCCATCTGCATGAGGCAAGTCCATCTTCTAGCAAAATGGAATGCAAACTGTTTTTTGTTTGGAAGTGAGAACATTTCTAAATAACGAAGTTTTCGAGCGCTTAGATCGGTCGTGCAGGTTCGATAGCATGACCCTCAAGGCAATGAGATTCAACCGCTTTCTGTGTGGCTGCTTCAAGAATAATATATACCTAATCCTTCCAACGAACCAGCCACCATAGAAGATTGCTGCAGCTATTGCAAACGTGGCCGCCAACATGCTCCCCCGTGTCTGGGATGAACTTGGATACAGGTAGGAATATTTGTTGCATTTTTAATGGCGGCAGTACGGAGTACTTTTAGAAGTTCGAAAAATGTAAATTCAAACAAACGTGAAGTTCGCACGAGCGTGTGCATCATACCCACGACTCTGTGAATATTAAAGGTATAATATTTTAAGTGGGAACAGTTTCTACTGAATGTGATGGAACATATTCATGTTATTCTAAAATCAAAGGAGAGTTCAATCGAGCACACTAAAGCGAAACGCAGTCGAAACAAGTTTACTATTTCGGAGGGAACTTTCTCGTGATCTATGTGGGATTCCAATACTCAGTTTTTTTTTTTGCTGTACAGGGCGTTCGTAAATACAGTGTAGTACCGGCAGTAAGAAATTAAAGCAACTTTGTATTTGTGTGAACCACTTAGAAACAGGCTTACATCGGTCACATCCAACCGTCTGTTACGACAGTAACACATTTATTTGTGCAATCGCTCCATTATATTTTGCTTTTTTAGTTGTTCGGGTTCTTCACACTCATTACACAAGCCCCAATGTTTCTACATAGATTTGCGTTTATTGAAAGAATTAACATCATCTTTCTGGTCACCCAGTATGCTGGTCACTAACATCACCGTACCTGTTCAGAATTGTTGTTCTGTTGTGTGTCGTCAATGTCATGTTCTCATGTCTGCACTTTATGTGACGTAACGTCTGGTATAACGGTTCTTTAAACTTTCTCAGCTTTTTTCTCGTTTCTGTTACTAAACCTTATTTCCATATTCTGTGGCCGCTTCTTTCGAGTCTGATGTGTATATTGCTTTTATGAGGCCGAAACATGTTGGGCCGATTGTGTACAAATAAGTGTATTAATGTTGTATTGGATGGTTGTCAGGTGACTGATGCAGTTAGGACAACAGTATATAGGCCCTAATACAATTTGAAAATATTGTTATTACTCAGCATTTCAGTGTAGCTAAAATTCTTTTCTAGAGAAGGTTGCCACTGATCCCCTAGAAATCTTTTGTGGAATATAGTTCATGAACCATTGTGTTAGTCCGTAGACTTTTAAATCGCATTTCGGGCAACTCAGTCATTTGTTTAGCACATGTGCTACATCTTCTGAAAGTTTCACCTGACACTTGCTCCCTCCTCTCCTATTTCTTCAGAGTTATTAAGAATTACTGAGAATGAAGGTGTCGTGAAATTAAATTGTAACTCCTCATAGTTATAGTGACATATATTCGGCCCTAGAGACACACTTTGTTAATGATTGCTTAGTTAATTTATTTTTTATAACTTTATTTTGGAATTTATTTATTTTTCTGAACTTGCCTATATAATTTACATATTACGCTCACATTTTCCTATTTATAAGTCTTGTCAACTTTATTTTAAGAGAGCCAATTTCTAGAAGCCAGTTCCAAAGTTACACACCACCTTGGAGACACAAAATTTCAGACGTTGTATAAGAAAAGCAAACTCTATCTCAATCTACATAAATTCCCCATATAACCACGAATATGACGACACAGACATACTTCCACTGTGACAGTGACAGAGAACTGTATCTCCTTCTGCCACTAGGGGACATTGCTTCACGGGGAAATGGCGTTACTGGAGCGCAGAGCTGAACTAGCAGTTATTTTAAGCGAATCCTTTTCCGGGAGAGCAGGCCGGATGTCACAGAAACAAAGTTGGAGACTACTGTACGTTTACTAATACAGACACACACTGCCCTTGGGGCCACTTTAATTCTACAGCTAGCAGATGTGATTGTGTCAACTTAAGTTTCCAACTTGTACGCAAAAAAAAAAATTGTATTAAGATTTAAGCCTATTGGGATGTAACGCCATGTCCACTGGTAAATAGTAGCCGACTTTTCGAAAGATTGTAATCCCTTTGACTGCTTGACCCTGAGGATGAAAGAACTGCGATCGTCCGAAACGTCAGCAACTATTTACCACTGGACACGGCGTAACATGCTGGAAGACGTGGCTCTTCAGGAACTCTGTGCTGAGAGCCTCAGATCTGACAAGATTTTATTAACAGCTGGGAGCTTGGTGTGCGACAGTGTTGTGGGCTGCACCGAAGTTAAATTTGTTTTAAAACAGATCGTGTGTATGTAGCGCTGTGCAGATGTTCAAACATTAAGGCAGACCTTCGGCTGTGCAACTTACTCCTGCTGATGTGGAAAGTATAACGGGTACCGTAACAGTACAAGTATATCTGTTGAATTTCAGTTCCTTACTGACACACATCTTTACTAACCCTTTGACCAAGAGCGGTAACTATATGTACCACATGCTTTAGCATTCAGAAACTCTCAGTTTGCCCATGGAGCATATTTATTGGCTTTATGTGATTCTGGGGGCAAACTGTTATTATTTACCTACTCTGTGAGTTAAGAATTGAATTTTAAATAGCACTGAAGTACTTCCATGCTTTAAACGGCCCATAAAATATAAAATATTTAAACTCATGTATTTTTATACGCTTTCTGTGAGAAATAATTGTGTGAACCATTTTGAAACTGACATTCACCTAAATTACCTACAGAAATTCAGTACCTACCTCACAGAGTGCACAGTTCGTGTTCATTATAAAGACAGACGGGGTAGTCTTGTTTAGGGACGTAATCGGTATATATTTGCGAACAATTTGAAAAGCATAATAAAACTTAGATAAAATGCGAAGTTTCGTAATGTTACACCTGATGGTGCGGATAGATACCAGTAGCTTTAACAGATTATGATAATTAACCATATGTGCAAATTACACTGAAGTGGGGTATTTTATAAGGGGTAAAATAGTGTAAGGAGACCGAATTCTGTTATGCGCTTTTCTGTTCTCTTTTCGTATGCTGAATACGTGGGAGTACAGTATAGACACGCCAGTTTGTTGGAGACGAATTACACATCGAATGGTAAAATATATTGCAGGAGTGGCTATGTCTATTAAAATATGAATATTGCGTAATTTTTCATACAGACCTTATCTGTAGTACCGCCTTTAAATTTACACAAGCATTTGTGGTAACAAATCGATAATAGGGATCATTTATCTTTTACAACCAAAGGCAATAGAGGCACAGTGCGCGAGAAGGTATAGGCCTGTGTTTCTATGAAACTGAGCCCTTCTAAGCTACCAGATACGTCATTTTGTCAGCTCAAAGGTGAAGCGTGTTAAGGTTTGTTTATGCGAGGAATTAGTCTGAAAGGAATTGTAGAATGGAGGGGCAAATCGTATGTCATTTTTAAGTACCAACTTACGCACTTGTGCGTCGTATATACGGGTACTTATATGACGTACTTCGTACCTATTTCAAAAAACCGTTTGTATACTTGCCTGTTACTTCACAGAAAACCGTTTGAGAGTTAATTTGTATTCCAGTGCTAACAAAAACAGATTCCAGTAGCTTGGACCTATATGTTCGTAGGAATCACATTGGTATGTCACCTTCCTAAATAAGAAAAAGCAGGCTAATGACAGCCGTTTTGATAGGCACTTAACAGTGGTTGTGGCCACCCTTCCACGCGACGCATAATAAATGCACATTTTAAATTGTCTGGTTGAATTATGTGTTGTTTCTTATTTTATGTGTTGAGTGGTACATCTGAGTTTGTTACTGAGATGTTCAGCACGTGAAAGCAGATTATTGACCCTTTAAAGACGAAGCGTGTCTGTTTTATATAAGGACTCAGTGCGTACCGCGCTGTAAACACTCTCCACTTCGGTTATAAAAACCAGTCTCTTAACGTTTATAAGGCAAAAGTTGCTGTTTGTGCTGAGATCCGTACAAAACACACAAACGCAATGTGGGCACCACGTAGAATTTTTTAATGTTAAACCTGGTCGTATGTAAAGTTACCGCTAGGCTTTAAAAGGTTAATTATACTTAGTTGGGTTGCAGAAACGAAAACACAAACATGTCTGCAGAGTTGAATGACAAGAGGTCGTTCGGGAAGATGCCAGTGTAGCCCCGGGGGGGGGGGGGGGTTTTAATTATTGACGAGGGGAGCAAGGGGCAGACTTGCGGATGTCCCGGTGTCTGAAGCTTAGACAATACGAGTACTTGCAGTTCATGATAAATTGTAGAGGNGGGGGGGGGGGGGTTTAATTATTGACGAGGGGAGCAAGGGGCAGACTTGCGTATGTCCCTGTGTCTGAAGCTTAGACAATACGAGTACTTGCAGTTCATGATAAATTGTAGAGGTTTGTTCCCGGGGGGGGGGGGGGTGCTGTTACGCCTGACCTGTCCCAAACTAAGCATTAGTTTCCTCGTAATGGAAAAGTTGTGAAAGCTTCTATTTAACAGGAAAAGTTAGGCACCAAATCCTTTAATCCTAGCACGTTACCAGCGACCAGAAACAGTCATTTGAGTGGCCAAAACGTCAGCTAACTCTAACGTAACATTCTTGTGTTCTTGCTTTTGCCTGAAGCTGCTGGCCGTTGTTAATCTGTGACTCTGGGGACCTCTGGTTGAGGCAGTGCAGTACTGACACTTGTGTATGAGGATCAGTGCATAGTGATGCGTGTTTGGACGTTTCTACACCACACGCTGGAACTAGAACACCACAACAGTTCCTCGAAAGTTCTAGAGGTATTATACACGATGTTTAGTTTCAATATGAAGTTTATGAAATCGGTACGTCCATTAGGGACTTATCTTAATGAATGGGCGAACAGCTTACATCAGTGCACTGGACAGAGTATATTCTGGCTAGCGCATGTAAGGGCACGTTACCGAGAAATGTGCTTTAGTTTGGGTGTGAGATAGAAGTGAGGTACTGTATTAACGACGGAAATAACAAGGATGGGCTACTCTTTCTTTCTCTTAATGGCATGTTTGCAATTTTATTTTCGTCGATGTATTTCCGCGCTCAAAGTTGGCAATTGTCAATTGTAAGGCGTACTTAATAGACATCAAACTGAAAAAGTGTAAGGACTGGCCACCGTGAGTACTTTAGTCTCAGCTGGAGGTAACTTTATAGTAAACAGAGGTAACATAGGTTTTCGGAACGTCTCAGAAAGCAACAAATTTAGAGAGCTGTTGGTAAATGTTACCCAGTTATTTACAGCAAGAAAGTGTTGTAATTTTTACCTCACACATTTATTAGCTGCGTTTATTCTTTTCCACTGTTGTGTGATACGGAAATAATATTTGTTTTAATACCTGTATTCATAGAAATTCTCTTTGTGAATAAATTTGTATTACAAATGTTAAATTTGTTATACAAGTTCAATGAGAAACAAAATTTCTTTCAGGTCTTCTTTTAATTCCCGCAAAATAAGTTTTAAGTACCTATTGCTCGGTTACTTAATCAGGAAACTTGCAGATTTCGGTCTTGTGGATTGTAACACCATATAGCCTTGTATGTGGTGACAGATGTTTCAGACAGCCTTCAGCCTTAATCTTTAAGGAAGCAGTAGGTTTCTCCAAATATTAGTAACCACCTACCAGGTTACACGATTTCACAACACAGAAGACGGCGTTTTAAAATCTGATCGCTATGAAAATGTGATGTTATACAGAATGTGTCTCCTTAAGTAGTTTGATTATCATTTTGAAACTTTTACCATATTACTGAAAGTCACCGTGTCTATAGACAATATTCATAAGGATTTTGGTGTAAGCTGGCTTCTTGTTTTTGTAATGCAGGTGTAACATTCGAGTTGGTGAAGCGTGTGAGGTTAACAAAGGTGTGTTAGCATTCTTATATCGGAATTCCCTGCGGTAGTCTTTAAAAGAGTTCCATGTGCATTTACAGCTACAGAGGGAAGCCGGTGGCACCACAGTGACACACTCTTATTTCCCTGAGGCAATCCAAGAACGACCACTGCCGCTCAAAAACATCTAGCACAATCCTTCAGCAACCGTCCGTACATACAAATTTAATTCTAAGGAAGGTCTTTTCGTGGAGGCGGATCAAAATGTATCCGAACTCTTCGTAGAGTTGTAAGCAGAAGGAAATGTAACCTGTTAATTTACAGCATAGACAGGGTAAATAAATTATAAAGGTGAATTCCAGGAGGGAAATCGATTTTAGTGTATGCCAAACCCAGGGCCGAGTTTCGCAGTTGATACTTCACGTTACGTGGCAGAAGTTAACCCCTGGGGCGTCTGAGCTGTGATGCTACATTCTTCAGACCTCAGTGCTTACATGCTTTGCCGTTAGAACGTGTCGTATGAAGATGAAGTAGGAGTGTCAAACTTTTAACTTTACAAATATTTTACAGACTGTTAACCAGTAGTACTTTCATCCCTTAATAAATTAATATCTTTAGCACAATTATTGATTTATTGATTAATTTTCATTTTATACCTCGAATAAAATCATTTCTTAGAGAATGTCTGTAAGTCAAGAGGGTCTTTCTGAATTATATTTACAGATTTACTTCATACGGCACACCACATATGCTGCGTCTGGGTTATAAAAATCTATCAGTTAATGCTGTGTAGGTAAATAATCGCTATTCTGAGATTCATACAAAACACCTCAGTGCGTTTTTTAGGTAAAATGTGGGATTTTTTAATGTTAAAACTATTGGTACATCAAGTAAACGCCTCGCTTTTAAGGGGTAAATTCAACAGCGCAAGGCAGAAAGTACCTCACTTTTCCATGCATCCGGGTATGCAGTTGCCAAATTCACTCACGTTTAAACACAACCATATCGTATGCACATTACTTTAATCGAAGATGTAAATGATCCAAACAAAAGAGTTTGCTTCAAATCAGTCTGACGGAACCCACCTCTACGTGTGCAGATGCGTGATGACGTTAATATGTAATATATCTAACAGTCAATGTAAGTATGTGTGCGTGTTGGGCTAGGGGGTTTGTAAGTGCTTCCCTGAGGTTAATTTCTTATGCCTAGAACTTAAAACAAATCTATAAACTGGCGCGAAGTAAGATTAATACGTAATTTTCAGATGGGCGATGTGTTCAGATGCGAATCTGCTATTATTTGGCGGTTGCTGTTGGTACTAAACTGTGCCATATCTTCCTGCGTCGAGATGCTTGCTAATGAGAGACACTAGTGCTTGCAGTGTCACAAGTTAAGTGATAAATAGTATTCATCACAAAGTAATTTCATCGTTTATTCATCATTCATACCTAAGTTCCACCACGAATGGCCATTTGTCACTAATTCACATCTCATGTCACCATAATAATTTAATAATAAGCTTCCTTGCTCCACACACGTACATACATACACATACACATCACTTGCTACCGTATGAATTCACATAGTGGAACACTCGTCTACGGTGACGTACAATTAGTAATATTCAGGACTCATCTGTTCCTTATTTGACATAGTCGGTTTTAACCCTTTAAAGACGAAGCGTATCTGCTTTATATAAGGACTCAGTCCGTACCGCGCTGTAAACACTCTCCACTTCGGTTATAAAAACCAATCTCTTAATGTTTTATAAGGCAAAAGTTGCTGTTTGTTCTGAGATCCGTACAAAACCCACAAACGCAATGTGGGCACCACGTAGAATTTTTTAATGTTAAACCTGGTGGTATGTAAAGTTACCGCTAGGCTTTAAAAGGTTAATTATTAGCCCAGAAGCCAGAAATTCTGACTGCAGGTTTCTTTATTCCTTCCACCAGCTTTAGCATTAACATTAACGATCTGTTTAAGTCTCATAAACAGCATGTTATTCTGACGTTCTGGCGTAGTACCTTAAAAACCTGTTTTGACCGCTTCCTTCCACATTCTTCCCAGCTCACAATTTACAGGCGACACTGTCACGCCGTCGATGTGACACACTTAAATAAACGAACGAAACGCAGATACACAACCGTCGGTTGCCAGTGCACAACTTTCTTAAGAATGCCAAGGCATACCTTTAATATGATTACTTCCATAAAGTCCCTGCCGATAAGTAAACGTGACTGGGCTGACACCACGACAGCCAGGAGCGTTCAGTCGTGTGCTTCAGTGTAAGCTTGGCAGGTGTAATAATGTGACTGATGTAGGCGGACCGGTTCAGGTTTCACTGCTGTGTAGCCGATGAGCTGTTGCCGATCGCACTCCCGCTACAGTGAGTAGGCCTGCTAGTGCTATTCATTTTGTCATACGTAATCTATAGCCTACTTGTCTTGGCAGGTGGTGAGACTCGCGGTGTTAGGATATGACGCAAAATTACAGGGACCTTATGGAATTAATCCTACGATACAACAGACGAAATAAGAATCATAATTGAAATATGAAATAATGCGTCTGTTTTCTATGAATCTCGATATAGCGAGTGGAGTCATGTTGTGTCCTCGTCCGCTCAAATAAAGACGAATATCCATACTGCATTCAAAGAGACGGGAAGTAAAATGTCCTGGAAGTCAAAGAATTAGTAAACTTAATGTTAGCGTATATGGTTTTCATAAGAGCAGTGCATGCTTAGACCCTGAGAGGTTTTATTGGCGTGTGGCTAATGTCAGTGAATCACTGAAATAGAATCCAGATCCCTTATGTTCACAATTTACAAGCAACTAGTAACAAGCTAACAGTCGTTAATTTTTAATTGAGGTTAATGACGCGGGAAATTAATATACAAACATTATTAATGGGTGTAAAGTTTGGAGACAAGAAGTGACGTACGCGATATCTAGCAACAAATCATTACATGTTAATGCAAGGCTGAATCCATTCTGTTATCGGTTTAGTTTTAAAGAAGACAAATATGAAAATGGTAGGAAGTGTCAGACTTGTGTTCATACCCATAAGCATACAAAATAGCAGCATTTGTTGCCCCTCAAAACCGGATGGTTGCTTTATATGCCACTAGGCTAGCGCTAAAAATGCCAACTTCTACCCTCAGATGCATTCCTGTCTTCTGTATGGATCTCAGAACAAACAGCGAATATTTCACTGTACGGTATTAACTGTATGACTATTGTAACCGAGGTGGAATGTGTTTGCTGTGCGGTACGAGCGGAATCTTTAAAGGAGGGGGCTCGACAGCAGGTCGGAGTGACTGTTAGTCGTAACCTGACGTGGAATCTCACTTTGTTTTTAAAGAGCGAAATTTGTATGAAAATGTAAAGTTTGAGTAAAGTTTAGTTACACAGTTCAGATTAATTTAATTTCGTACTTTGTTTATAAGTCTAAGTTTAAAACGTTTTACGTTTCTTCTGGTTGTTAAAATTCTTTACGAAATAAACAAAACAGGCAATTCGCGTATAACGTGACGTTGAGGCGCGTTCGCGTAAGCATTGTTGGGCGTGGAAAAGCAATAAATATTACATATTCTGAGTGTGGGTCTAGCCTTAAATTATCCACTATGCAAAGCGCATGCACCATATCGTATTGCCATCTGTGGCTGTACAATATTTTGCCACATTATCTGATAAACGGGACTATTTTCGGAAAGTAGTAATTGAGCCTAACATGTGTGTTTTGAATTTCCCTGCACTGATTGTCTGAGGCGTGTCCCATTATGAGGAGGATTCAGCTAGTTATCATAAATGTACATAGGTCTTCATGTAAAGTACCCGTTATATTTTTCAGATTTTAATGAAACTTGATTTTTCTGTACAGATTTTCGAAAAAATTCGCGCAGTGGGAGCCGAGTTGTTCTATGTAGACGGACAAACAGACGGACGGACAGACAGACAGACAGACAGACAGAGAGAGACAGACGTACGGGCAGGCAGGCAGGCACGCGGACAGGCAGAGACAGACGGGCGGGCAGGCAGGCGGACGGACGGACGGGCGGGCAAGCAGGCAGGTAGGCAGGCAGGCAGGCAGGCAGATGGACGGACGGACGGACGGACGGGCAGGAAGACAGACAGACATAAAGAAGCTAACTGTTGCCTTCCGCAATTTTGCGAACGCGCCTAAAAGGAATACGTTATGTGAAGACCGTGTCCATCCGTCTGTCTGGCCGTGACCTCCAATAGATGATAGGAAAGAAAATGAGAGATTTGATAAACATATTTCTTTCACCAGTTCCGTCACAAACTGTTTTATTTCTCACAGTTACAAAATTAAAAATTTAAAATGTATAATATGGACAGGTATACATTAAATTCATTACGTATTTTGAGTTCTTGACAAGCGCAGTAATTAATTTAATCAACGCGACTCCCAGACACGTTTTCCTCTTTGGATAAAACCCAATGTATGCATCGATTCATATTCGTCCAAGAAATTAATATCAATCAGCACATCGTCAAGTTACGCTTTCCGTTTCCGCCGTGGAGACTACAGCAACTACAGTAAGTGAATCACATTCGAATTCTCAGATTAAGCAGCTTTAAAAATTCGTCAGGCCTTACCGTTAAGTCACACATAGAGGTTAAAAACTTTTTTCCCCTCTGTTACAGTTTGAACAGAGAAGTTTTTTCAGCTCGATCCCACAAATTGCATGCTTTTAATTACGTATTTTTGTAGTGTTGTTTGTTTAAAACCACGTTATGTGCAGATACTTTTAAATCTACAAACATTTTGTGGTGAGAGTTACTGTAACAAAAACAGTGTGTAGTTCTGTCTTGCCCACCGTCAGAAGTCCATGATGTTAAATAAACTCACGAAATCTACTTTGCTATTGGATATGTTCCATTACCATGAATCTCGTGTTATTAGTTTTGTACTAGCAATGTTATGGCTATACCAAACAATAAAATACAATTTCTCTCGAGGGTTAACCTTCTGACCTTCTCCCTCTTTCGTCTCAGAAAGGAATTATCCGAGATTAATGTTACTTGCATTGCGTGCAATTGAAGTATTTATCAGTTAATTACGTATTCAGCCTATGTTAAACTTACGGCACAGTGCCAAGTTCCCTCACCGTTCCGGTGTTTGGAATTGCTGACTTATAAAAAACGGTAGACCTATGCTGCCTTATGAAATGAAACTGCTGTAATAATTTAAGTCATATGGGATATGACGACGTGTCGGTTGGTAAATAGTTACCAGTGCGGTAGAGGAATTGCTGCTTCCTTCTTCAGGTCCGGAGTAGCTCATGAAGATTCCTGACTACGAAAATCCAGAAGATAGAGACAGTAGATTCCTCCCAAACATTGCTAACTATTGACCAGTGCACATGGCGTCATGTACCAGAGAACTTGAAGTCTCAAGTAATACTTGCCCTGACATTTTCAGCATCACTGAGGGGATGAAGACCGAGCAGAATTGCATAATATTATACTGCAGTAACATTTTGGTTTCAAGTGCCATATGAAATGAAGCTGTCAGCAATACATAACTATAAATTATAGATACATAAATACTTTATGGGGAACCAGAGAAGTTACTAAACCATATGATATGCATCGGAACGTAAGACATAGTGTTTCAACTTAAAGCACAGAGGTAACAAAGCGAATAGGAGATATGTGCAAGACTAAGAGGAGAATTATAGCGAACCGGGAATATATCCATATATAATCGTCTGTGTATCCATCTTGCAGAGTAGACATACACATCAAACAGTGGTGCAGGCACCAGTAACCCGAAGCTCTAATAGTAGCAGCTGTACCCTCCGTTTCTGAAATTCGTAATGTAACTCTATTCTCCCTTAGGGCTCTTGGTGTAACAGTACAAATGTGTGCATTAAACGAGACCTTACAAATACATTGTGTTTCGAACAGAACTGCTGCTGCTGGTGCTGCAATGACGGTAAATTCTTGTTTTATCGGAAACCGTTATTGTAATGATAAACCTTTTCGTTATGCGAAAGGCCATTTTATTAAATCATTTATATGTGAAGGGAAATAAATACCAGAGGCAGTATAAAAGAAATTTACAGTGCATATATTTTGGGTTTTTGTTTTCGGCTTTAATGACGGTTCAGTTTTAATTGTACCGTGTATTCCTCTACTTTGCTGTATAGTTTCGGCCAAAACTGAGGAATTGATCTTATCGTGGGAGGAGCGTCTGTGTTCCCTTGTGACAGCAGCCCGTGTCCTGTGCTACCAGTCATCGTGTGACAGCTGCTTTCCGTCTCGTGATAATTTTTAGATTTCTGACCGCCATGATTTTGTTTCGGCGCTGGCAACAGATAATAATCGCTCGTCGACGAATTGCACATGATATGATCATATCAGTGTATATTCTTTGGTTACGAAACGATAGCTGTGTATGTCACCCATATTTAGGAATCGGGAAATTCTACTCTAAACAAGGAATATTAATTACAATTTATTGTCCAAGAAATTGCTTTGTAATAAACAATGTTCCTCAGTTTATTGTACACTTTCCATACTATGAACGTCACTTCTCATTTAAACTCGCTGCTGCATACATGTAAAGGTAAACTTATCAGTGGTATACCCCGTGAAGGCATGCAGGGAAGTGGGGTTACAGCTCCACTAATTCTTAACGTCTGTTACAATTGGAAGTGAGTGGTGAACTTCATGTCTCGGCTGTTTTGCCCTCCGGAGAAAGACACTCCAATTCGGATTGAATAGGGGGGTAGTTAGGCTCCAGAGACGGTGTTGACGTTTTGGAGAAGAATACAATACGTGTATCTTGCGAGACTTTTGGTTCTCTCAGCGGTTTGGTTGAACGTTTAACTCTTCAAGGATGTGTTGGTGTCGTTTAGTAAATTCTTTCCGACATTTCGATGGACGTTAAGGAGACTGACCCTGAAGGTGCAGGTGTTACGATTTTTACGAAACATCGGGACCTGTTGACGCAAGGATACAGCGTAACATTACGCAGGACTTGAATCTTAAAAAAAGAAACTTGTTCTTGCTAGCAATCTAGACACACTTTTGGCATCGTCTAGCCCGTAGCTTGGTCACTATACCGACTTAGCCATTGTGGCTCCCACTGCTATTTATAGACAGCTTTCATTTGATATTTCAAAATGTGTTCCTCCATTTCCAAACATTTTCCTAAACCAGTGTGATAAATATTCGTATTAGTAGAAGGTTTCTTATGGGGCCGCGGTGGTGCAGTTGGTTGAGGCACTGCTCTACAAACCGGAAGGTCGCGGGTTCGATTCCCGATTCGATCATTGGATTTTTTGGATTGTCCCTGGCCCTGGGGTCGACTCAGCCTCTAACAGAAATGAGTACCGGGAATATTTCCTGGGGGGTAAACGCGGCCGGTGCATAGGGCTGACAACCTTACCACCTTCATGTGCCGATTGTCTAGAAATCTGGGAGCCTCATCCTCCTGGCCTCATCCTCCTGGAACCCTGTGGGCCTGTCCAGGCCTGTAACGGGACTGCTTTACCTTTAGAAGGTTTCCTTATGTAAAGCCACTATGGGAAGAGTGAGCGCTACTGTACTAAATGGACGCTTTAGTGTCAAATGCGGATTAGTGACAGAATGGGCGTGATCAGAGACACTGAGGGAACAGTTACCGCAGGGTGCAATAACAAACTGATGCAGACATTGCACAGCATGTAAACACCTTCAAAGAGGTTCGGAAGGTTTCTGGGAGTACTTCCGATTTTCCCATTGAAACTGTTTTGTTGAAGGGGGCTGTAATTTCGATAACAGAAGATAATGAAGCTCCGAAATGTCGAATGTTTCGATTTTATGTAAGTCAGAGAATGGGAAACAACAAAATAAATTCTTACCGTAGCAGAAGACATTCCTGCTTATTTCGTGTCCTACTGAATGCACGCGGTAGTCCACTATCTCATACTTGTATTCAGTGTAATCTGCTCAAAGGTATTATTTTTTAGTTTCAGGCTCTGAAGTAATAAAAACTTACGTTTTTTTCAGAATGGGCAACTCGTCTTTGCCATCATCAGTGCTGGAAATGTAATTCGGTTCTAAGCCAATTCAATCCAGTTCATATTTCTAGAAAATTGCTTCCGTGTATCTTGTATCTTAGGCGTAATATTATTTATGAATCTTTTGAACGTCTTCAGTTTGTCAGTTGTAAGAGGTTTCTTCCTTAACAGCTACTTACCGATTTGTCGTAACATTCTTGAATTATCTAACCTGTCAGCAGGAAGAGAGATTAAATCATGAATTACTCAACTATAGACACAGCTCCACCGATTCTGCTGTAGGTTATCTGCCTATATCGTGTTATTCTTCTTAGTGTCCTGTTTCCAAACGCCTTTAAAGTACATGGCATAAGGACACTTCCGAAAACCTGAAAAGAGGACTGAAGCGAGTGCAAATTGTTAAAGTGTTCGCATGTGACAGTTGTTAACGAAGTTGCCTTTAGTCAGCACACAGTACAGACGAGAATGGTCATGAATTTCTTCTAGTGCTTCAGCATGTTACTACGGAGTACCACGTATATTACATGCAGTATCGGGATGGCAGACTGTACTTGTGTGTTTGTGCGCATACCAGGGGTAAGGGAGGCCCACAAATCTCCTGTCCAACGTGCATGGTTGCCCATGCTAGTACTCTCCCTGTGTGAATCAATTGTCCATGAAAATAGACCTAGCGAGCAATATAGGGCCTCCGTTATTTACTGAGGCCATGAAAATACGATAAGCTTGCATAGCAGGTTACGAAACGGCAGTAGTTCCGGGAGTGTTCGCTACGTCACGCTTCAGAGTTATACCTTTATCATCATCATCATCATCATCATCATCCATCTCCGTAATTTTGCCATATTGCTGTTGTGTTTATACGTTAATGATAAAGAACTGCATTCTGTTTAATTATTATTTTATCTGTTGGCTCTGTTCCTGGATGTCTTTTACTGGGTTAAATTTCTGCAGAGCGCGTAGGTGATTTAATTAATACACATAGTATTCTCACTATAACATGACAAGGAACATATGTTCTAATATTACATGTTAAAGAGTACAGTACACGTGATTCGTTTTTAATGTACATTAATTAATGACGTATGAACTGTAACGTAAAGACTTAATGGTAAATGGACATTGAAATTTGTAACAAAAAAGAGAGTTGAAATAGTAGTACGTCTGATTACATTTGAGTCTGAAAAATTAATTGAAAAATATTTAGAGATTTAGAAAATTAGAGAACACATCTCATCTTAAAATAGGACGTGTGAGTAATTTTGTATAAAATATGTGCACTTATTTTATACTTCTGTGATTAAGTATTACTCAGACTGCGAAATTATGTAAGCGTTGGCAATACCATTATTCGTCGACTTATGTAATGACTTCCTGATGGTGGTCACGATTTATTAAAATATGCTGGAGGTGAATTAGAGAACATTCAAAATTAATTTTGTTTATTGTCATGGTATTCTTTTGTACATTGTGATACAATTAGTCAGTGTAAGTTCTGATATCAGTCACACCGACACCTGTTCATGGCCGTAGTAATGCAGAGCTGTATAGCTGGCATTAAGGGGCTCTAAACAGGTAGCCTTGGGTGTAAATACGTTACAGTTATTAACTGAAAGAGAACAGATTTCGTAGTGCGAAATGATGGCTCTCTTCGTATTTAGAATATAAATATAGTCAGTGGGAGGATCAGGCATTCCCGAAGCTGGAAATGCTGGCCCTCACGTAAGCATATCGACGAAAATCATGTTTGTTTAATGATGCTGCCATTATCTGATGTTATATGTCAGCGACTTAGGGCGATTGTTGAAAGTTGAATTAGAAACACTTAGGAAGGAAGTGGCAGTGGCCTAATCAACTTATTGTCCCCTTACATTTCTGAGGGTAATTAAGGGAGTTAACACCAGAAGACAGAAGTGGTATGTACGAGATTCGAACCAGGCGTCTTCAGAAGCGTTTCCGCTGTACCAAGCGTCTCGATGAACCATGTTTTACAGGGCCCAATGTGTCTGCAGATATGGCGTCTGCCACTTGCCGAATTACAGTCTGTGGCCCGTACAGTTTATTATGATGATGATTTATGTATGAGAATACATTATTCCTTAGCCTTTCCCATAGTGCGATATTCACATGGTTAACTTATAATCGTACGAAATAATTTAACCTTTTAAAGCCTAGCGGTAACTTTACATACCACCAGGTTTAACATTAAAAAATTCTACGTGGTGCCCACATTGCGTTTATGTGTTTTGTACGGATCTCAGAACAAACAGCAACTTTTGCCTTATAAAACATTAAGAGACTGGCTTTTATAACCGAAATGAAGAGTGTTTACAGCGCGGTACGCACTGAGTCCTTATATAAAACAGATACGCTTCGTCTTTAAAAGGTTAAATATCTGCTACCCATGAAACACGGATTCAGGATGCGTCATGGATGTGTTTATGTTTGAACACACACATTATATTAAAAGTTGCACGTTCCATAGACTTTTAATGATACACTTCCAAAAGTGTCATGCCTTTGTGTGTTATATAAACAGTTTCCTTTTTTTTTTTCTAGGTGAGTAAATTTCTGCTGACAAACGTAAAGGAAGGAACCAATACAGTCGCTTTCCAGCTATACCTAAATGTGCAGATTTGAGTTTTTCTCTTTGCTGCGAAGGTAAGCACGATCGCATTGGCGATAATTTTATTTGGATTCTCATATACAATTAAAAACAACAGACTGTGTAAATTTGCATGTCGACTGTTGCATAATAAACCAAATTACACTGCTTGTTTCCAGTCTGGGATCAGTTTAGCACAAATGAAAGTCCGCTAGTATATGTTGTGGATTTTAAATTTACGATCTGGTTTTGGATTTTCCAATGAGGCCCTTATTATGTTTGTTTGAAAGTATTTTACAGGATATTTTCTGACTCGCCGAATTAGGTAATGCTGTCTTATTGGGACGTTATACTGCTATAATGAAATTGTCACAGGCGGCCCTCGCCCAACTGCTGTAGCTATTGCAGAGACAAATCGACTGGTGAATCTAGAGAATATCGGGGAGGTGGGGGGAGGGGGAGGAATATGAGGACAGTACTTTGGCATGCGGAAGATTGGTTTCCAGGAGAATGTAGGGGATTGTTAATAAAGAGTTTCACATTTTGACCTCTTCACCTAGCAGCAGTAGTGTGATTAAAATGAATTACAGGGCCGAGGCATCATGCAGTGGGAAAGCGAAATATATATATTTATATTTATACGGGTAAAGCAATCCCTATACAAGCCTGGACAGTCCCTTGGGGCTCCAGGAGGTTGAGGCTCCCACAATTTCTAGACAGTCAACTCATGAAGGTGGCAAGGTTGTCAGTTCTAGGCACTGATCACCTTTACCCCTAGGAGATACTGGTGGTACCCATTTCAGTCAGAGGCTGAGTCGACCCCGGGCCCTATTGCGGACGGAAGGATTAAGTCAATGAAAAATTTGTACGTAGATGGCAATATTTCGAGGGACACCAACACTTAACGAGATCTTTAACTAACCAGCTGACTAACTAACTCCTTGGAGTAGACTCCTTCTTCAAAACCTGATACTTTCTCGCCTAGTCAAGAGATTATTCAAATTTTATGGAACCCTAAGGTTCATTACCGCCTTCACAACAGCCTGTCACCTGTCCCTGTCCTGAGCCACATCAATTCAGTCCACGCCCTCCTAAACGGTTTATTTAAGTTCCATTCTAATAGTATTAACATTTATATCGGAACAGTGAACTGTGGATTAGGGACTGTATTGCCGTTATTGTGATAGCAACAGGGGCATTCGTTTTTAAAGGCGGTGATAAACCGTCGAGGTTAATAAAGCATCGAATTAAGATACTTGAACCTTTGATCCCAACTTCTCTAGCATAATCCTGAATTTGGTTGTTAATTCAGAGACAACGCAGCTTTCGGTGCACTATATTTAAATGTATCACAAAGGCGACATTTTGTAATGTTACAAACATTAACTTTTATCCTGCTAATGTGGAATATATGTTGAGCTGCTAATAATGCCAGCACCACTAATGTGTAATATTTGGTGACCTACATTTGGCAACGCTGAAAGGAGCCTCTTTCTCTCTCTCTCTCTGCACAATGTCTCAACACTGAATCAATCGTGAAAGACGTCCTATGTCATATCTGTGTGCACACACTCACTCGGCTACCAACTAGGCCCTTAAGGGCCTAGTTGGTAGCCGAGTAAGTGTGTGCACACAGATATGACACAGGACGTCTTTCACGATTGATTCAGTGTTGAGACATTGTGCAGAGAGAGAGAGAGAGAGACAAAGAGGCTCCTTTCAGCGTTGCCAAATGTAGGTCACCAAATATTACACATTAGTGGTGCTGGCATTGTTAGCAGCTCACCATATATTCCACATTAGCAGGATAAAGGTTAACTAGTTTGAATCGTAAAGCACTTGTGACTGCACTTGTACTATTTAATAATTATCAGCTACTTACTGGAAATACAATTCCTTGCATATAACCGAGATGTTTCTCCATTCGTCCATTTACCCGTGGCGATAACTCTGTAGGACTCCGATTGATTATAATGCTAACTTGGCCAACGTCCGGTACTTGATGCCAGGTCGTTACTTGTATAAGTAACATGTAGTTTATATCACACTTACTGTTAGAAATATTAGTCGTCGGGAAATAGTGTAGGTTCCTTATGTTTGTTTTACATCCTCGGAAGCCGTTAGTTGATTAAAATTTCAATAAATGATAATTAAGTTCATATTAAATGAGCGGCTAGCCTAGAAATGCTGCGTTACTGCTTCCAGCGTTCGAAACTAAAGAAATGATGGCATATACCCCTTACACATTACTTTTATATGTATCTTTTATAGATAAGATAAAATAATTATAATTTTACTCCATGTATTGTACAGCTGGCCCAAGAATCATTATATGTAACATTACATATCACAGGTTTTCGAATTTTGGAAGACCGTAGGTGTCCCAGTGTCTGCACGTATGTGTTTATGTGTGATAAGAGATACACAGGGCTATTAAACGCAACTTATGTCTAACATTTAACGAGCGTTGTAGGTACAATGTCGAGGAACGCCTCCCGGCCATATTTGATATTTTCAACATGATAAACCTGCAGCAGGCTTTTACGGCGTACTTTCTTTAACGTTTCAGCGCAGTTTTTATTCTCAGGACGGTGAACAAGGCGACATGCTGGCTGTAAATTACTTCAGTTGCGTGTAATTTGTTGTGTATATTTTGTGTGTGGGGCAGCACGAAATCGGGAGCTTCAGGCAGTCAGCGGCGGGCATCGCCCTGCAGAGGCACTGGTTAGATCCCAAATCAGTCCATGTAGGATTTGTGGTGGACAGTGTCACTGTAGCTGGTTTTCTTCGATAACTTAGGTCTTCTATCGTCAGTATCACTCAACAGTTGCTCCATACGTATACATTTATTTATCACAGGCGGTGCAGAATATGGCAGTTGACAGCTTCGTTAAATAACACACGTAAAATTACGGCTTTGTTTGTGTCTTACGGGCGGGTGAACATAGTCATGAATTTTAGAACACTGGTACTGAAGAAGTTTTAATACGCTGTAATTCTGTAATTTATTCTGAACGTATTGTAGCGCGTTAGACAGTACTGATATCCATTAAATTCCCCGTTGGTTGCAATTAGTGTTTTTCCCATTTTAACCTTTTAAAGACGAAGCGTATCTGTTTTATATAAGGACTCAGTGCGTACCGCGCTGTAAACACTCTCCACTTCGGTTATAAAAACCAATCTCTTAATGTTTTATAAGGCAAAAGTTGCTGTTTGTTCTGAGATCCGTACAAAACACATAAACGCAATGTGGGCACCACGTAGAATTTTTTAATGTTAAACCTGGTGGTATGTAAAGTTACCGCTAGGCTTTAAAAGGTTAATATATCTTACCACCCACGATGGCAGTCCACGTTATTTAGCGCATTAAGTTGTCAGAATTTTTCAGAATGTTGCGATATTCGCGTTAAATGATTAATTGTATGTTAACCTTGTAAATCTTTTGATCATTATGTTTGTCACTTTTTTAAACTAAAAATAAACTGTATTTTTCACATGATAGCATGCGTATTTATAGTTTTCATGCGATTCGGGGAACTAACGCCCGTGCATTATTTCCTTACAAACTGACCGATTGGTCACTTGAGTGGGGACAGGTTTTCTGTTAGGTAGGAGTCGGAATTTTAAAATCCGTGCAAATTCATTTTAGTCTTCTAGTGGCTGAACTTGCTGAAGGTACTATGCTCACAGGCAGCAGATTATGCCTGTAATTTGAAACTTATTTAAGTGTTCTGTGCTACACACGCCTCTTTATTTTGATAAGCAATTTATCTCCGATGTTTTTAAAAAAACAAAGAAGTCTTTCACCTGCACTGATATGTACTAAAGCGGCATAGTTGTGAAAAATAAGTTTACCATAATTTATTTGTTGTTCAAGGTGACTGAACCTTCTGAACAATATACATTAGTTAAAATAATTGACTTCAGGTCGCTTGAAATTTGAAAGCGGTACACTTATGTAACATTTAATTTAGAAAGCATAAGAAACTAATTTTGAGCTCTTAATTCATAAGACAAGGACTCTAGATCACACCGGATGCAAATACAAAATGTAAAGTATGAAATATGTATGCAGAATACGTACTGTTTGCCAGTGTTGCAGCGTGTTATGCCTTATTGGTACTGAGTTCATGCTCCGTGCGTTATGTTTTAGTGTCACTTAAAGGGCGTCTGTGTTACTTAGTGAGAGAAACATAAAGCTCGCCTGTGAGATCTGAAGTTCTCACAGCAGTAACTGTGAAGATTATGTTATTCATAGATGTAACACCATGTATTCTGGTAGAAATTTATTGTAGTTTCTGAGGAATTTACTGCCACTACCCCGAAAACGGAGACATTAGGTCAGTTAATTTAGACTGTATTACGCGATATCACATTCCAGATGAAAGCAATCTTTATCAGACACGTGTGATTTATTCCAGTACTCTCTTGCTAGTTCTGCTTTAATTAAAGATGTAAACTAATTTCAAATCTCGTCTGTATAAAAACTGTGTGTTCCTTTAATATTGACATTCAAACTGTAGAATTTTCTTTTCGGAATTTTGTATTGACTTTGGAAATTGGGTTTCACAATTAGTTCGGCATTACATCCATGAAAATTGTACTAATTTTGGTGTGTATAAACCTGATATACATTCTCGAACTCGTGATTTGCTTGGTTAATTAAATGAACCTATAATAAACGAATCACTAGTTAGCCAGCCATTCGCCTATTATGTACACTAATGCATTGTGAAGGTGAGTCCGATAATCGAATAATAATGTAATGAATGATCCATAAATGTATTAACCCCATTCTGCATATCGCAAAATGTTCATTGTAACCACAAATATGAAGTAACGTGTCCTTCGTCGAATCATATTAATAATTCACTGTATCAAAATGTTATGTGGAAGCTTATTGAATACAGCCCGGGGTTAGTCGGTAGGTAGTGCCAAGGGAAGAAGTTAAGTTGGAAGGACTTTACTCAGTAAATTTTATTATCGTTATTATGATAGAACACAAAAGGTCCGAACGTATATGTGTACATACGTCGTACATGTATGTATAATGGTTGGAGGCTACGTATGAAATGTTTTCGCTAGATGAGATGGTAAGGTTTTTTATGAAAGTAGACTTTAAAATAGTCTCTTTAACAAATTTATGGAAATCTGTGTGGAATTTTAATTTTAAGAATGTAAGGTTATCGCTTTTCTGTTTAACCTTTTAAAGCCTAGCGGTAACTTTACGTACCACCAGCTTTAACATTAAAAAATTCTGCATGGTGCCCACAATTCGTTTATGTGTTTTGTACGGATCTCAGAACAAACAGCAACTTTTGCCTTATAAAACATTAAGAGACTGGTTTTTATAACCGAAGTGGAGAGTGTTTACAGCGCGGTACGCACTGAGTCCTTATATAAAGCAGATACGCTTCGCCTTTAAAGGGTTAATTCACCTTCCGTAGTGTTATCTTTTCTTGAAGCATCGTATGTAGTGTTTTATAGCTTAAATTTTTAACTTGTAGAAATTTCATTCTGGGCCGGGTAGCACAATCGGTATAGCTACTCATTACGGGCGGGACGGTCTGGGAATCGAATCCCGGTGGGGGGCGAGATTTTACGCACCCGTCCAGACCGGCCTTGGGCCCACCCAGCCTCGTATATAATTGGTACACGGTCGCTTTCCCGGGGGTAAAGCGGCCGGGGCGTGGCGTTGACCAACCACCCCGTCTAGCGCTGAAGATTAAAGAAAGAGTAGAGCTATACCTGTACTCCACCCGGGCCTCAGTGCCTGTTTTAGGATGAACTCCACTTTTTTACTGTTGTAAATTTCATTAGTTGTGTAGTCATGTTCATTAATTGGTAGCAACTTAAAGATTAACCCTTTAAAGACGAAGCGTATCTCTTTCATATAAGGACTGAGGTCGTACCGCGCTGTAAACACTCTCCGCTTCGGTTATAAAAACCAGTCTCTTAATGTTTTGTAAGGCAAAAGTTGCTGTTTGTTCTGAGATCCGTACAAAACACATGAACGCAATGTGGCCACCACGTAGAATTTTTTAATGTTAAAGCTGGCGGTACCTTAAGTTACTGCTAGGCTCTAAAAGGTTAAAACAAGTTGCAAAATTGTATGGGTTATAATAGCGAAGTATGAAGTTAATCCACAAAGAGGAGTAAACGTAAAGTAAAGTAAAGTAAATTATAGGCCTATACTATGAAAATTCTTTAACTTATGATACTTTTGATACACGAAACCCATCCCTTAAAGGAAATATTGTTTTTGCTAACATTGTGGTTGTTGTGTGTCATCCGGGTTTCTTCAATCCGCAGTGGTAAATAACTGGAGCATTTTCCCCACTTATATGGTTACAAATTGCGGGCCAATGAAACATTCCAAATTATCCGCCGTAACATTTTGTACGTCGTCGTTGGTTAGCTTTGAACAGTACTTGGCTTCAGTGGAGAGTATGTGCTAAGAACAGACAAGAATGATTTTAGTTAACTGGTGGTCTGCCTTCGGAAAATCCCCTTATTTACACAAAGATTTGAATTAAATTTACCTTATTCTTCTCAGGTCTAATATTTGAATATATAGTTTTTTTTCTTTTAATGTACACTGGAAATTTTCGATTATTGCAAACAGCAGTCATCTAATTTGCCCTGTTTGACAGCACAGAAACTTAAAAATATTGCTATAGTTGGAAGTGAACGTGTTTCCATTTGCATTTTTAATGACACGCCATTCAAAACTCATTTGTACATCGATTTCCTATATGAATTAAACTTGTCTACAAATGAGAATGATGTTTGCGTTGAAAAGTTACTCCAACGTGACGTGTTTCTGTTAGTACTACCTGTCCACTTACATGAGTGGATTGCCTATTGCTACGTGAAGTATTCGCAGGTTAATTGGTTCCTTCGAGGTGCAGACCTGAATTTGGAATAGGTACCGCATCGTAGAATGCGAATAATCCGAAAATATGCTGTATGCATCTATACGTAGAATCTTACTGGTTTTAGGGTGCGATTTGTCACGTCTGTAACCGTTTAAGGCTTAGCGCTTAGTTCATACAGCCCAACGACAAGTTTTATACCAAAAAGTGTACATTTACCCACACAGTGTATTTATGTGCTTCGTATGCTTCCTTATACAGGATTCACAGATTGGTCAGTGTAATTAAAGGGCGCTGTGTTCTTCTTGAAGCATGAAGTCGGTGTCTGTACGCAATTTAGATTAACCCTTTAAAGACGAAGCGTATCTGTTTTACACAAGGACTCAGTGCCTACCGCGCTGTAAACACTCTCCACTTCGGTTATAAAAACCAATCTCTTAATGTTTTATAAGGCAAAAGTTGCTGTTTGTTCTGAGGTCCGTACAAAACACATAAACGCAATGTGGGCACCACGTAGAATTTTTTAATGTTAAACCTGGTGGTACGTAAAGTTACCGCTAGGCTTTAAAATGTTAATTACAGTCTTCATATCTTTTATACTCACAGAAATTTGGGTCTTGTATATTGTGTGAATTTACCAGTATATAAGTCGGCAGATGTTTAAACGCGTAATTTTTCCTACTATTGCGGCAGATATTGTGTGGAAAATTGGTGGGATAACAATACAATTCAGTGCGAGCGATACTCTCTAAAAGTCCTGTATATGCAGGATAGAACAGATAAATACCGCAAAGTTTCAAGGGTCATAGAAGGGACCAAATTAAGGATTTTGAGTTGGTTCGACTCAATCGAGCGTCAAGATCGCGCCAGACGTTTCTCTGTTGTAGTTTACCCTGGGCGCAAATTTTATTCTCCAGTACGTTGAACCAAGGCGTTTCTGGACACAAGTTTCTGGTCTGAAAACTAGTAATTTTGTCACCTCTCCCATTCCTGAAAATCTGACGGTGTCATATTGATCCACCATGTATGCATATATATATATATATATGTATATGCAACTTCTTTAATAACGGACCATTTTGTTACAGGGCATCTGTAATAGACTGACACTCTGTTACTTAACGCTGGCATGTAAAACCCCATGGTACGTGCGTGCCACAGGGACCTAAGAGATTTGTGGTTTTGGCTGCAAAATTTTGAAAATAAATAGGAAATTATAATAATATAAAAACACCACGCAGCTGTAAGTGTCAAAAGTAAAACAACCGTCTATTAGATTCAGATCTAAGTGTAAAAAAGAAATTAAATTTGATTATCCAGTAGGGTATTATCCTAATATATCATCCTCTATCTGACGATATTTTGTTTGCGCCCAGCTTATTAATATAACGATTAACATTTTGCATGGATATCATTTTTGCTATTGGTGGAAAATGTGTAGCTGTTAGTTGTGATTCTTCGAGTCTCTTTTTTCGTATCATGAACGGAAACGACTCTTGACACAAATGTGGCTACAGGAGATGGGACATATTTGACGAAAAAGTTTTATATCTTATCATCGATGTGCGGGTAGGTAGGGAAACTCGGTACCCAAACGTCACCGCCTTCTTCTTTTAGGACTGAATCACACTGCAGTTCTCTCATTTCCATTCTAGTACCTTCGGCCGCGTTAATAACATGAAAATTATGTGGTGCATTAAATATAGAACATTCCATTTCGCGAAGCTTGAAACCTTGAGATCGATTTTCAGTTTCGGTTTCCAGCAGTCCCGTATTTTCTGAGTAGAAATGGAAGGGTATGTTTGATCTAGACAAATGAAAATATTTGTTTGCCTCAAAATATACTAACTTTGTCTTTTTTCTTTTGTTTTTATCTGCAAATCGTCCGTATTTTCATAACTAACTAACTGCATGGAGCAGAGGCCTTCTTGAAAAGCTAACAGTTTCTCAGCTAGTCAAGAAATTTCCCGCATTTTATGGAACGCGGAGGTTTATTACCGCATTCACAAGAGGCCACCACCTGTCCCTATCCTGAGCCAGCTCAATCCAGTCCATGCCCCCCATCCCACTTCTTGAAGAGCCATTTTAATATTGTCCTCCAGTCTACTCCTGAGTCTCCCAAGTGGTCGCCTTCCCTCAGGTCTCCCCACCAAAATCCTGTATGCACCTCTCTTTCCCCCAGTACGTGCTACATGCCCCACCCATCTCATTCTTGTCGACTGTATTTTCGTACAATTCTCTTTGCAATTTTACATTTATCCCATTTAGCTGCTGTGTAATATAAGCTATAATGACAGACCTTGTTTATACTCTTTACGTCGCTCACATTTTGCTGTTTTATTTCCAAAAACATAAAAAATTTCACTTCTCAAATCAGAGTGGCAGAATGGACCCGAATTTGCGGGTGTTACCGCAACGGATGTTAATATCGAGAGGAAGAGGAGAAAACGGTCGACTATATACTCCTCTGGCAAGCATATAAAGCTATCGATTGACATAACTCTTGTTAAAATGTACCCGGTCTTATTATCTTCTGGATGTATTATTCAGTAAAATATGTGAATGTTACTACAAAGTTTTCCATTATTTTTCCCATAAGGCCGTTTTTAATAACCTTATGGTAGGATCTCCGTCAGTGACAATGCACATAAGTTTTTTAAGTGGAAGTTCACGTTGTTTTTACTAAATTATCCATCTCGCAGAATATGTCTTCTCCAATAGTGGTTTCATGCATAGGAATTAGTTTCAGAAGTTCTTAAATTGTAATAAAATTTGAGTTACAACCGCAATAAACACAGCAAACTGAGTTGTAGTTTAACATCTGTGCCTTCATCAGTTGCTTTGAGTATGCTTGAAAACTTCTACTAATTGGTCTTAATTAATCACTCAAATCAGTTTCTGTGCCATATATGTTTTTATCCACTGTGCTTGTACGGAGGTTTGTGTGGTTAACCCTTGTACGTTTTCCGGGCGGGTGATTTAAAATGCTTGAATTAAACACCTTCGAATAAATTGTCCTGTATTTGATGTCGTTTTTTAACTATATGAATAATTTCTTATATTACCTTTTCGTGGTGATTTTTAATCACACAATTCATTTGTTTAATTTTCTTCTGTAAATGTGCCGAATTTTTCTGTGTGGCGCGTTTAATAATGACATTTACCGTTATATTTTTTTGCAACTGCCGACCGTACTTTGACAAATCAAAGAGCCAGGAGTGTTTTAAATTTATGAACATCAGTATTTGTCTTCCAAAATGTTTAAATGCGCCCCCTTGTTCTTCTGTTTTATTTTTTCTAGCACCAATTAATGGCTTCGGTTGTGACATTGTATTGGATTGATTATTTAAACTGCAATTAAATAGCGGTAATTTTAGTACGTCTACACTACAGCGAATTTGATAGAAAGCTAATTTTCAAGTTTAACCTTTTAAAGCCTAGCGGTAACTTTACATACCACCAGGTTCAACATTAAAAAATTCTACGTGGTGCCCACATTGCGTTTATGTGTTTTGTACGGATCTCAGAACAAACAGCAACTTTTGCCTTATAAAACATTAAGAGACTGGTTTTTATAACCGAAGTGGAGAGTGTTTACAGCGCGGTGAGCACTGAGTCCTTATATAAAACAGATACGTTTCGTCTTTAAAGGGTTAACTAAACGTTAGCTATTGATTATACCTGTGACCGCAGACACACCCTAAGGCTATCGCTGAACTTCAAGCTGTTTGTTACATATCCCTCCGCTGAACATAATCCGGCGACGTAACGGAGTAGGCACGCAGTCAGTGCGTGTCTGGCGATTGTTTGATCACCTGTGACCGCGTGAGTGTACACCAAAATACAAATTTTCGCTCAAAAGTTTTATAAACGTTGCCAAAACTAAAGTTTATATTCTTAAATTGTATATATTATTTGTATATATTAAATTACATAAATTTTATTTAATTTATCGAAAAAATACCTGCTGTTTGAATGTATAGGGCAAGTATTTCAAGATATCTCTCCAGCGAAGTCATTTATTCATTTCTGATGTCTAGCCATCGTAACATCTTAGATGTCTCCAGACTAACAGCATTGGATGGCCTTCATAAATCAGCAAATTTCCCTTGATGTAACATTCTTGATTGTTTACTAAATTTACCCCCCCCCCCCCTTGGGTCCACACATTTTCCTGAGTAATTTATAAGTAGTCGACTTACTGTCTTACGTCCACGTGTGACCCTTCGTATCCACGTGTGACCCTTCGTCTGTTGTCTGTAAGGACCCGGCCTACACAGTTTAAGGATCTACTCCAGGGAAGAGGTGTAAAATATTGACAGTTTCAGCAGAGTGGCTTTGCTAACATTCGATATGGCTCGCAGGCGCAGTGAAACGTAAAAGATTTGTCGGGGCCAGCTTGATAGGGCACGTCTTGGTTATTTAATGGCACCAACAGACCGTTTCTGCGGGCCCCACGATCGATACCCGCAGTGTTCTTGGCATCGGAATTGCGTTTTGTGACGGGGAGTCGACAGTTTTCATTTTCTTAATTCAAATGTTAAATGTTTCCAACTTTTTCGAAGCTTCGTCGGACAAGGCAAATCGTCTTCAATCGCAGATGTCTGGAACGCATTCTAAATACTTTTGGTATCTGGAAGAAAGATGCGGTATAAGAGGTGTCCCTAAACGGTTACTTACAAAAGTATTGTGAGATTCCTGAACATAGGCGTAGTGCAAAGCCAAAATTAACACGGGGGCGTAAACGAATTTCCGTCCGTACCTCCCACATTCATTGTCCGATTTGGTTGAAATTCGGTATAAGAAATCTTCAGATAGTGTTTTGGGCCACATCTTTGAATATTTGGGTGCCGTGGTCATAAGAATCTGCAGGCTTGCAGGACGACAGATGCAGCTTCATCGTATGATTACTGTAGAACTTGCGCTTGTTCTACCTAATATGTTGTGTTCTGTGATGTTGTTTATTGGTGAATTACGTGTACAAGTACACAGTGAATTATTCATCAATCCTAGATTTAAAATGCGGCTTAAAAGTAAATAGCAGGGTGACACTTAGATCCTCAGCATTGCTTTGTAATATGATTCCACTGTAGGAGTCCTGCATGACGACGGGGAGGAAGCGAAGGGGGGAGGAAGATATATGGATTATTAGTGTAATTATGTCGGCAGAGGCAACCCAGCCAACTGCTCTGAGATAAGCCGGCCTGAATGTCACTTTGTCCACAAATTCCACATTGATTGCCCTGGGTATGCGTGGTGAGAAGGTGACAAAGACTTCAGCTGTGTTCTGCACCCATATAGCTCAGAAAAGATGGTTATGACGAAGTGGCCAGAATTCCTGTAATTTCCAGTACCGGACATTGTGTTATATTGTCGCTTGGTTCCACGTACAGTTAGACTGTGTAGAAAAATATCAGGATAATACCATGATAGTGCATGACGTGTTTTGAACTCTTAAAAAGAGAGTCGGAGTAACTCCGTTTATTGGCTTTGCTACAGCCTGACGAATGTGGAATGTGGGTTTAGTTCCCGGCAAAGAAGAGAGGTTATTTCTCTCAAGAGCGTCCAGACCTTCTCCGCATCTCACACAACCTCCTGACCTTTTCTTCTTCATGGTTACATCCACTCCTGTTCTTTACGTACGCTTCGACATTCCCCCGACATGTCGGTCCTACTGTACCTGTTTCACTTTACTTTGTCTCCAAATTCTTGCCTGATATTATCTTTTCTGTGGCGCAACAGCCCAAGTCGGGCCTGGGCCTCCTCGTTGTTAAGGTTTCTAGATCACACACAGTTAGACACATTCGATACGAATCCTCTCAACGAGCGATCAGCTCGTCACAGAGGCCGCTACCTACACAACACACACAAGACACTAATATCTGTGCCCTCAGCGGGATTCTAACCTCCATTCCCAACAATCAAGCGCCTGCAAACCTACACCTTAGGCCGCATGGACACCAGGACCGACCGTGTGCTATGTTATGTTTTTGTTTTTAATTTTTATTGTCTAAATTTTATTACTTTACTAGTAAAATAGTTATTATTTACGTCGGAGAACTGTGTAGGAGAATTACACTGAAATTACAAATTAATAGGCCTGTCGTTGTTGTGCTAATTATTATAACAATGTGTGTTTGAAACAGCGTTAGGCATAATTATGTATGGAAGATATGTTTATTACATCATCTATGTTATTAAAATCCCTTGACGTGTAAACAGAGATCCCCGTAGCTTATGTATGCGTATATGGAAATACGCGCGTGTATGTCGAGTATCTCGTACGTCCAACGCTAATGGATGGAGCAACAGCCTGTGGCGTAAAGCTTCTAAACACTTACGCTTACGTCATGACTTCAAAATTTAGAACGGAAACTGTACAGGAAAGGCTTTCATCAGTAATTGTAGCATAAAGCATGGTAGGAGGTGAGACTTGTGCAGACTGCAGGGGAAAAGCCGGAAGTGAGAAACGGAGCGCTGGGAGTGGTCTCTGGCTGCTGCCCACTGACTTTGTATGAGTGCCATTATTCCGGTCTGGACTGGTGTTCTTTTCTGGGTACGTGGCTTCAACGAGTACAGTGTGTCCTGGCTTGCAACTGGAAGAACGCCGAATGTTTTGAACCTGCAGAACTTGTACTGAAACCACAACTAAAACTCTGTGAGGAGGGGTAAAAGTGTTGCTGAGCCTGAACCAGAAAATAAGGAATTGAAAAACTCCAATGTTCCACTCACTCACGCGCGCGCGCACGCACACACGCACATTTAGGTTCGATTTTTACGGTTTCACAGAACTTTTGTCTTTACTTATTGCAGCAAAGAGGATAGTTTCAAAGCTAATCATACTACGGACGTCACACTTCAAGTTGCATTTTGTTAAACATTCACCGTATCAAAGAATGTTTTGTATAAAATGTTAAGAAGTCAGTTTCGTACAAGTGTATTTTCTGTCGTATGGACGAGTATATTTTCTATGTTACGTGGATGTAATATTCCTATATTCGAGTGTATGTTCTATGTTACGTGAGAGTGTGTTTTGTATACTATGTACCATTTCCTTAATACGAAGGTTTTGATAAACATTTTATGGGTTTAAGTGGAGCTTAATTGGAAGTAGAGATTATAAAAATTAAAATCTCGTCCCCGAATTTGTGTACACGTAAAACGAATGGCAAATTTTGTCGAAATCCGATGACCAATTTCAGAGACTGGGCATGCGGGCGCTCAACGTATGCATTAACTTAATACACGTTTTGCAAAGAACACCTTAAAAGTAATTTAACGTACAGTTGGCATTTATAATGTGGCACTGCGTTTCCAGTAACTATGAAATATTATTTTCTACTGTCAGTGTACACTAAAACCACATATCATTTTGTTCTTTTTGGCGTCGTGACCAAAGTACGTTATTTTATTTTGAAGGACACAAATTGCAGAACGTTATGTAGAACCGTCAGAATAATATGTCATGTTTATACTCGTACGTTGTGTAAAACGAATGTTTGGTTTGTTCTGGTATCTGCAACATTTCGGGTGTTTAATGAGTCTGTTTTGTTATCAGCCCGTTTGTTTTAAACAACAATGGTACACTCTTCATTTCTTGCAATTTTGACGCGTATTTTATAACAAAACTATCTCTCTATATTTCATGGTTTTCATACCTATTTTGTTGCTTACGTTTCGATCATGTGCTGTCATATCTGTATAATATGAGACATCTTTAATATTTTGGATTTTTTGCGGCGTAATTTTTGTTATTCATTTACTATTGTTGCAATATTAAGCAAGCGCATTAATATTAAGTATCGCTGTTATTGTAGCTATTGTGCAAGCAAGAGATACTTTTTTTCCTTAGGATTTATTAGTTTTATTTTAATTACATTTAATTTGTACGACCTTATTTCTTCGCAATCACCGTAGTCCTTTTAAGCAGTGATTTCGCCGGAGATATTTCTCACCCTCTTGTGGAACTCTGTGGTTAACGAACGTGTTGACAAGAGCCCGCCGTAGATTCCTATCCTAAATCATAATAATATCTGACAACTTATGTCTTAAGGATCACTCTTAAGATCGTCTTCCGTCTGTATTTAGGTTATTCAAGTTGGCTGTTTCCTTCAGGTTTTACAACTGAAATGTTTCATCTCATAGTAGTACATGCTCAGGCAATCACCGTAATGCTACAGGGACCAAGAAATTAAATATGCAAGGAACCCTGAATGTCCAAAGCCAATTTCATGCTCAAGTTGAGTTTAAATGCGCTTCTTATGACGAGAAGCAATGGGACGCGTCCAATTTCTATGGTACAGGTTTCTGCATATTTCCTTTGAGATTAGTGTGACCGTTAACTGCGAATTGTTAAGGAACAAGAAGTAATATTCGCCGCAGTTCTAGCACCGAGAGATGTGTTAGGAAATTTGTGAGATGCGGTGAAATTCAGTCTCCTGACGAACGGAATAGTAACATGTATGTCTGACAGAAGGGCTGTCGTTAGATACAGGACACTAGGTTGTGTAAATATAAATTAGAAGGAATAAAATATTGGTGGGATCCAATTTAGCGCTGACTGTATTAATTAAGCTTTATCCATTCGTAAACATGTTCATTCTGTTCATTTTCTCTTTTTCTCAGCCCATGACGCACAATAAAAATATGAGAAAAACAATTACCGAACTTTTGGAGTCAAGCTCTTTACAAGAATATGATAGTTGCTCAGCTGATTGTGAAAATTTTCGGAATTTATGGAATTAGAAAGTGTATTATTATTTTCATAAATACCGCTATTAAACCCTCTCCTCTGCTGGTTAAATCAAGTCTCAATCCTGATTCCATCTTCTTTCATTCCAGTAGCTACCCCTAGGTCTTGCAGGTGGTATCTTTTATTCAGTTTAATGGACTAAAGGTTTGTTATCAGTTGTAGGATCCATGGAAGGGTTCTTGTGGATATGATGATGAGTCTTTTGGTTCTGTAAATGGTTAAAAAAAACTTCTCGACTCTGTGCGCGACTTAAGCTTCATAAGAGGAAATTTTGCTCCATTAAGTTGGTCATTTAACTTATTTAGTATTCGTAGTCCTTCGCTCTTCTACCTACTTGTTCACAGCAGGTATAGAGTGTTTTTTTAATTTTCATTTTATAACGCTCAAACATACCACATTTGGTAGGACTCCTCTGGACGAGGGATCGGCCCGTCGCAGAGACCTCTACCTGATAACACAAGCACTTTACAAAGAGACAAACATCCATGGCCCCGGTGGGATTCGAACCCACGATTCCAGCAAGCGCTAGGCAGCAGACCTACGCCTTAGACCGCGCGGCCACTGGGATCGGCGTAAATTAGTACTGATTGGGCCATATTTATGTAAGTGCTGATTTACTTGATGATATAGAAGTTAATTTTCCTGTCCCTTCTGCCGCTTCTGTCGCTGAACGTTCCTTTCGTATCTGGTAGGGCTGGCAAATTGCTTTGCTGGTTTGTAGTGTTGCTGGAGTGGTTTCATGGTGTATCAGCTGCAGTTATCATTGTGTGTACAACTGAAGAATTATGCATTCATACTCAAACTTAATACTGGAGGAAGGTTTATTCTGAATTGATTAATGTCACGATAAATCTCGGTTTGGGTATCAGATCGCCGATGGGGATTACAACGGTATTTCTTTCAAATATGAAACGTGATGGTTGTCGATATTTATAGACTTGGGTACTGTTAAACACGTAAATGATAAAAGCGCGACGACAAAACATTTATTTGACCCCTTACATAGACTCAGAAAGACACGTGTACATGTACGTTGATATATCATAGCAGTGTATTGATAATGCAAAATAGGTTGTTTTGGGGTTAGGAAGAAAACCAAACACTATTTTTTGCGCGGAAAGTACTTCTTACTATAGCCAACCGAGCTGTAATAATGATATTTGTCTCAGGATATGTACGTACTATCGCAACTAACTAAACCACTTACAGCTTCCTCCCCGAAACGCTGAAATTTCTCGTCTTGTCCTCTCAGTGTTTTTAAAGAACGAATTCTCAAAATGAAGAAAGAACGAACAAGGGTAAGTAGGTAATGAAGAAAATAACAGGATCACGAAGTTATGGCAAATAAACCCAATCTTTTGAATTCCTATTATCTTCACACTGCCAGTCCAATTTAAGAAAAGAGTCGGTTCTCAGGAAGTATCCAGTTTTACTCTGGAACATAGCCATGTTTCCTATTTACGGGATAATTTCTGTACCCATTGGCCACTCTACTGAGAGGTTACAGTGTGACAATCTTAAAAATATTACGCTGTCAGTGTACTGGCCGAACTTGAGCAGAGTTTGTTTTATGGTAATCGCTATGATAATGACAAAATTATAACAAGGAGTTTAATGATTTCATGGAATATTTATTTATTTTACCGTTAATACAGTAACGGAAAGAACTGGATTATTACACAGTATTCAGTCCAACAAAACGCACTGTATTTTTTCCAGATGTTTTATATTACAATATATTGTTGGTCAATCCTATGTATTTCGATGCCTCATAGAGTCATCACCAGGGATTCATGTCAAAGTAATACTTCACAAAACTGAACTTGCAGCCCATACACACCATAAGAATATGTAAAAATGTAGTGAATTTTGTTGCGTTGAATGCTGTGATTTGATTATCGACAAGGCACAATATGAATCATATAAAAAAGCGGATTATTATTCGTGTAGAAAATAACCTACGTAATGATTTAGAGTATTTTGCTTCGAGCCAAGCACGAACCTGTGTATTGGAAACTGAAAGAGAATAGCCCCTGCATTGTTACGTGATTGTCTCGAAGCTTGACTTAAAACAGTCTGTAGAAAAACGTAGTCGAAAACTCTTGCGACAGTGAAATCAACTACTCCATTTATTCCTCTAGTTAAAAATGAGGTAACAGTACGATTAGCAAAGTTGCATAAGTCAATAAACCTGTCGTAACGGGTTTTAAGGCTTTCGCAGTGGGGTAGCTGAGCTGTCTGTGCTTGTGTGGGGTGCACGATGCGGCTCCGCGTCGCTGGGTGGTTGATGTCGGACGTTTCGAAACAAGATAATGGTCACACCATCAAACGAAACTTCGTGCACCACTGGCCAACTGGTGCAGCGCAGCATTCCAGAAAAACGGCGATCCGGAATCACAGCGAGTCTCGAATAGTGATTACACTGAAATACGTGTACGGGCACATATGTTCATTCGTATTACCACAAATATCTTGAAAGATCCAAACGTTCAGTGTATAATGATATCGACATGGCATTGTCAGGTAACTGAACAGCACTATAGAGTAGTGGAGGAGGGGGGTGGAGGGGTGAGCTGGGATAGGGCAGAAGGAAAACGCGGAATGTGGGAGTCTGAGTAGAATGGAGAATGGAATTGTGAACGGAATGTTCTCATTACACGAATGGAAGGAAACAGAAAATTGGTTCTCCTGCATTGTGTTAATGGTACGTACTGTGGCCTAACGGATACATTTATGAAGACATGAGACATTGAAGTGGACGTGAATAAATTGGTAAAGGATACAGGGAATGCCTTCAGTGAATTACTTCCATTGACAAGGGCTAAATGTTGTACATAAATGAGAATTAATTAATTAAGAACCAACACAATACTGTGTCTCAATGAACACGTTTGGCAATCCGGATAATCTGTCACCCTTTTTTTTTTTACTGTCAGAAGTCTCTGTCGTTGGCACCTACATAACTGCTGACCTCAAGAAGCAGAGGCCTTCTTCATAATGGATACTTGCTCAGTGAAAGATATTCATTGTATGAAGGAAATTCGAAGCTGAATTACCGTACTGACAAAAACCCACCCTGTTTTGAGCCGGATGGATTCAATCCTCTTCCAATCTTATTTATTCGAGATCCATATTTTTACTTCAGAACTTTCCAAAACATTGCAGATTTGGTTTCCAGTGTGGAGTGAATAGGCCTGCTTTATTTGTAGCCACTAATTATTATTGGAAATGTTTTCATATTCAACTGGTACATTTCGCATAACGTTGTTAAGATGTTAAAAATTACCTGGTAAGGTTATGTAGATAGGGCATGTAGAACTGGTGAGACAGATGACAAGTGCATGCAGAGGTTTTGTCGTAAAACCGGACGGAAGAGACCATTTGGAAGACCTAGTCGTAGACGGAGGATGGTATTAAAATTAAATTTAAAGAACAATTCAGATGAACTCAAAACATGTTCAGTAACAGGCTAGCAACAGTACCTCTAGACATTAAGGTTGACCACAAATTTACCGAAATGTTCCACAGTGAAATAAAGTGAAGTGTATAGTATGTAAAACATAAATACATACTTGAATGAACATGTCATTAATGTCTACAGTGTAGTGTTATTCTGGTTTTAATAATAGGCTGAATTTTATGAATAATTGTTAATATCAAGTTCGAAGATTGGTTGATCCCCCAACAAGTTTTTTGGCCAAATATATGCATATATATATAATGTATAGGTTGGAGTGTGTGGTTTACCCAAGAGCTTATTTTGAATCCCTATTTAGAGTCAGTACAGTGACTGCGGTCAGTGTATGTGATGAGGCAGATTATGTTCTGAAGAGTGTGGAGCAGATCATGCGAAGGGTAGGAGAACAGCAGAGAGTTGAAGCGACACAAAAACCTTCTGTACGGGAAGAGCAGAGGGGAGAAGGAAACGATACAGAATCTGAATTATGACTGGAAATAAAAATAATCGAAGCAAAAGAAATAAAATAGAAATATATGTGCCAATATATGATACTGTAACTGTATACGTAACAGAGCGCCATGACGTTTATAGTTGAAAAAGGTGCTAAGTGTCAAGACTGACTTAGAGGGAAAATCCTTTGTATCATCATATTGAAACTTTTTGCTTGCTAATGAAGTATATTCGTTTATAGTGCCTGTTTTTCATTTATTGCTTGGAATGGTCAGCAGTTGTTGGGTTGTCATATTATTATTGACGTCAATTTCCAATGTTTTCGATAAAACACAATTCTTACGCCCCTTATATGAAACACGACTCTTCCCTTATTCGGACTATCTTCCCACCCCAACCTATAAGTTTTAACATGGGATTCGAACGAAAAGGATTTGTACAACCGCTATTATATCCGCTATAAAATCTCATACTCTGGTATTGTCGGAAAATATATTGCTCGATATACTGTAGATAGGGCCAGGCCGATTGCATGTGCCTTGTCTGACTTACACACAACATCGTAACATAACCCACGAAAAACACAGCTGTAATAATCCACGCAGCTACTATGTGCAAATTATAGATCATTAAAAGCGGCAATAATTCGTACTGTGTTCGTCTGGACCAAGACATCGCTTTTGCCAGCACTTTTGGTTTGCATACCAGACTGCTGGATGTCACAGTGCAAGGCCACAACACGAAATTTGAGGTCTACTGGTAGGTGCCGTGTTCCTTATCTTCTTACTGTACAATTAGGAAATTTATAGTGTAGGCTGTATTAGAGGAATTAAATAATATGGACTGGCTGGAAGAAGAAACTGTGCAGAAATCTTAGAATGACGTTGGAATTTCAGCTAGTTCGTGAAATATAATTCGTCTGTGGGCAGTCAGCTTCGTCTCAAATACAGGGCATCTGTGAGCTATAATTTTCCTGTCTTTTTCCCAGGAGGTACATAATTAAATTTGTCTGTATGTAATGATTTCAGACGGTTATCACATAATTACGCTCTCGCCTTAATATAATGCACTTAGTAAAGGAAGGAAATTCTTATTGAATTAATAAGTCATATCAGTGTAGAATTTTGGTAGGGAAATGCATAAATATTTTTGTGTTTATACAAAATGATTGAAGCAAACGCTGAAGGTGTAAACCGCCTCATCTTCACTTCTCTATTCTATGCAGTGCAGGTATCGTATGGACTAAGAATTCTTATTTAAAAGCATGGATCAGAAATACCTTCGAAGTTTTGAAATGTTATGCTGGAGAAGGATGGATAAGATAAGTTGGACTGACCGTGTGAAATAAGAAAGGAACATCCTGCACACAAAAAAACGAGCAGAGGATAACTGGATTGGTCACATCGTGCGTAGGAACTGCTTTTTAAGACACGTTATTGAATGAAATAACTAAATTAGAAGGGGCGAGAAGACGAGGAAGAAGACGTAAGCAGCTACTGGATAATCTTAAGGAAGAGAGAACATAATGGAGTACAAAAGAGAAAGAACTGGATCGCACTGTCTGGAGAACTCACAGTGAAAGAGGCGTGATGAACAATGCACCATTCGGATGACGTGGGAGATCCTGTGCCTACCGTTCATGTAGAAACATGACTCCTAAACACACAGTAAAAAGCAGACATCTACATCTGAACTGCATATAAACCATCTGCTTTTATACGCATTTTGTAACAATAGAATGCCGCACTGCATGTGTAATTGTAGCTTTTAAACGTATCCCTGAAGGTGATCCCAATAGGGATCGAAACATGTTGGAATAAAGTTTTGTAATATAAGAATATTTTAAATAACAGTGCATTAGTTGATATGAACTTATACTTGTATAAAATGATATTTCTATATTTCTGTTGCTGTTTGCTTTAAAAGCACGTTGCTGTTCACATTCCCTAGTTGATATTCGTGTTTAACACACAAATTTTTCTCATTGCCTAAGTGATCTGTTACGTATGATTTCTGGTGCTCTCAGCGTGAGCGGGCTGCCGAAAGTCGCTGAGTTATGGGCCAGTAAGTTGTAATTTAAGGAGTTGTTCCTATATTTAACAACATTTCTCACGTTTGTTATGCTTTGTGAGTGCAATGTACTTCACTCCGTTGGGTTTCTCTAACAAGGTATGAATTTAAAAATGACGTAATGAAAAACTGATCTTGCATTCAAACAAATATCACTGTTGTGAGTTTCTTTTCCGGCTAGTGAACATAACTAACAAGAACACGGATCTCTGCTATGCTTGTTAAGTGTTACATTGAGCTTCGAATCAAGTTTGATCTGTTTGTAACACGATAAGATTTGAAACGAAAGATATCTGGACAGAGATTGCGTAGATGGCATTTTGTAACTTGTACAAAGCAAGGGAGTTGATGAGAATGGGCAGGAAGTGCCGGGAGAGCGTCGATAGAATGGCCGGTAGAAGCGTGTAACGAGTTTTGGCACACGCCAGACAAGCACGTACGAATTTCACGAGTTTCCCATTTTACACTGTGGCCTGAAGAACGACATTATATCTTTGCATCTACGACACACACACACACACACACACACACACACACACACAAGGAGCAAAAGTAACGAAAAACTTTAAAGGGAGAAAGGAAAGAAGAAGGGGGGGGGGAACATGGAAGGAATCTGTAGAATGTTACCTTGTGGTTCGTTGTCCCTAAAAGAATTTCTCAAAGAAATGGCGTGCGTGCTTATCACGAACGGAAGGAAGATGCATGTTACCTGACACTGGGTACCCGGTGCGTTTTTTAGGCCGCATGTAGTTATTTTTTGGACAAACTAACCCGGTTCTGGTACTGATTTTTCTAAGCGTGTGTGTTTTTTTTTACTTCCGTTGTCATCTAAAATCATGCACTTTACGTATAGAATATTTGAAAACGGGCCTGGTGTATGGTATACTGTTATCAGACCGCCCAGTTTCTTGAGATCTGGTTCTAATCCCTTCTTTGGGCAACTGGTTGTCGTTATATGGTTTTCGTTGCAAGTGTGTCAGCGGTCACCATCGATTAACTATTTTATTGATTGGTCCTTGATTTATTTAACTGTGCTTTTCCACCAGAATAGCTCGTAGGTGTACATTATGTAGTGTCAAATGGAAGGATTATTTTTTAATGATGGAATTAGGGCATGAGGCGGGACATTCGTCGTCATTTATTGACACTTTGCATTCTACCGATTTTATAACCTTTTTTCAGGTACCTCACGCGAGAGTTTCATTGTGCTGTTGCGAGAGGAAACAGAGTGACTACACACACGTAATAAAATGTTGCTTTGAGTTTCATGTTTCATGAAATTTCACGTCACTCATACAAATCTCATCCCTTTTATTTCGTAAAACTGCAACAAGTCTAATCCTTTTATGCAAATTCATGCCACACGGAACATTTACTTGCCATTCATATACGGAATAATTTAGTGATAATGAATATTTACAAAGCATGTAGAAATAATTTGTGGCGAGGAACAGTCAGTTCAGATTTTGTTACAGAGGAGGTCGGTAAATCGTCTTTAAAGTCCTCAGCTCCTGGTTTCGATTCCAAACCGGTGATCGAGTACCCCGAAACGTCTCTAGGTGCGTTCAAAAAATTCCGAAAAGCGACTGTTAGCTGCATCATGTCTGTCTCTGTCCATCCGTCCATCCGTCTGCCCTCCCGCCCGCCAGCCCGCCCGCCCGGCGGTTGGAACAACTCGCCTCCTACTGGACGGATATTGATGAAATCTGACATCTCAGGATTTTTCGAAACTCTATCGAGAAAATTCAGGTTTCGTTAAAATCTGACAATAGTAACGGGTACTTTACATGAAGAACAATGTACATTTATGGTAATATCTCGCTGAATTATTTTTAGAATGAAAAATTTTTCAAACAAACGTTGTAGAGAAAAATCAAGCCACACATTTTATGTTCAATAACTATATTTTTAAATGATGCCGTTTATGAGATAAAGTGGAAAAATACTGTTGAGTCAGACAGGCCACAGACGACAATATAACGCGGCGCATTTGCATTGCCTGCTGGTCCACTAAGGCCACAAACGCACACTCTGCATGTGCAATATTTATTGCTTTTTCACGGCAACAATGACTGCACTAAGGCGCCTCACTGCTATGTTATACGTACATTGCTTGTGTTGTTTTCGTTGTTCTCGCCTTCGTCAGATGAATTTCTTCCCAGTTCATTCGAAGTTGTTACGATAGTTCCAAATGCTCGCAAACTCTAAGCAGTTTATACTGCGTCGTAGGCTATGCAAGGATTGCGTGTTAATCTAGAAAGTATGTTGTAATAACTGCACCTGCATTCTCGATAGTACGTGCATAAATTTCTATTTGGTGTGTATTGGACACAAACACCACCTTAGTACTACGTATAACCAGCCATGACTGTCCACAGTACAGCTTTTAAAGTGTTAATTGCAGGTGTCCCTGTTAATGAATGTGCATTGCAATAAGGCCATGCAAAAGTACAATTAAATTTTTTTTTCCCCGCTCAAGAACTACGAAGGAACCCTTTTTCATAATCTACACGGGCGGTTCCTGACCATAATTAAGTCACTTCTCGTCTAGCTAGTTATCAGAATTACACGTGGAAGAAAAAACGTTACCTACGTAATTTTCTCGTCACACACTTTGACAGAGTCTGACCCAAAACGAGAGCTCCGTTACCATAGCTGTTCACCTGACTGCGTGCCGAACCGACCTGTAGCTGCAGTGCTGCATTGCGACCGGTGGCTTTGCCCACTGCAGTATTTCGTCTCGCGATACACGAGTTAACGCGAGACTGAGCGTCGTAGAGCGGACGACGTCTCCCTGTGTGCCGTAATAAGTTCTGCGTTAAATAATTTTGTAGCATTAAGCCTTTTCATTTGTGTTTTAATTGCCTGCAGTCCAGTAAGTTGCAGTGAATCAAATTTCTCTCTTATAAGCCACATATCAGTAACTAATTAACCGCGTGCAGCAAAGTCGTTTCTTTTCGATAAGCTTGTAGAAGACTGAACAAAGAAGAAGTAAGCCAGATCATAGAGAAAATCTTAAGATAGTTTTGAAATTAAGATAAATATTAAAGTACCAAATTTAAAGTTTTATACATACTGTTTTAAATGGATGGTTTTATATACGTAACAGCTATTAATTGGCTCAGTAAAAAAGTTAAAAGCAGTCCCATTACAGGCCTGGACAGGCCCTTAGGGTTCCAGGAGGTCGAGGCTCCCAGATTTCTAGACAATCGGCACATGAATGTGGTAGGTTGTCAGCCGTACGCACCGGCCGCGTTTAACCCCCAGGAAATATTCCTGGTACTCATTTCTGTTAGAGGCTGAGTGGACCCTAGGGCCAGAGTGCGACCGACAGGATTACGCCAATGAAAAAATCCACTGACACCATCGGGAATCGAACCCGCGACCTGACAGTTTGTAACGCAGTGCCTCAACCAACTGCGCCACCGCGGCCCCAATTGGCTCAGTAAGGAGGCTCATATTAACTACCATTCCGTAATTTTCGAGATCCCATAACAACAAATGATGTGTCCACTTTGTGTGCATGTGTACCTTTTTTTTTAAAGAAGTCATTATTTGACAGCATGATGATCGTTCTGTAGTGGACAGAAACATATAGCCGTGTTGCATAAAGTGAGTAGTTGGGTTAGACGGAAAGTCTGTATATTTATCTACACTGTAGTCACTCATGTGATCAGGAACTTTAGCTGTTTTATAGAGCGCGGAAATAACAATCTTCATGAGATTCCGGTACTGGATTTCACCATGAGACGTTCGAATACTCTCAGCAGCCTTACGTGCTAAAGCTGTGAGATTTATTTTAGCATTTATTCCCGTATTTCTGAGTCAAACCCGTTCTAGTCGCCCCTTTCCTTCTGAGTATCAGACCTGTTTAGGGCCTACAGAAAAGACGAGGTCGGCTACCTCACCTCTCAGACCCAAATAATCAACAATATTTAAACGCAAAAGAAGCTATGCGTATGCGCGCTATGAAGGCATAGGGGGGAGGGGGCAGTATACGAATAAGGCCACTCATTCTTAATATCTAGACTAGGTGGATGTGTCTGGCTGCTTTTCCTCCAGAGGAAAGAACGCGTGGTACCCCATTGAATAGGAGGCTGGATTGACACAGAACTGGCCTTAACTTTTGTAAAGACTAGAAAACTCTCTTGTTCACGCTCTGAATCGAAATACTTAAAAGTGTACGAACCATGTGTTTCGGGGGCCCCCCCCCCCCGCAGGACATACGTGGAACTAACACAGTAATATTTACACATTTTTCCTATCCTCTTTGGATTGTGGTGCAGTTTTTCCATAAAAAAAAGTGAACAGCAAAAGTCGCTGACATGCACAGACACCTGCACGTTTATACAGTAAATTATTTAAAAAGTTCACATTTTATGACGTCATGAGAAACATAAATAATTTGAACGAAGACACCATTTTGCTTTCAGGGTTTTGAGAGACTTTTAAATTGCTCATACAGTGAACCGTCCTCATCCAACACTGTTGATTCACCCTCACCTAGTCGCCTTGATTTTGAGTAAAAAATAGGCTGAAGTAATTACTTTCTAATAAATCTAATGAGTTACCTAATTAGTACGTACACGTCAAGTTCGTGATGTGGTTATTGATAAGTCACTGTCAATAGAAACCAGCAATGATTCTGCGCGCTGTGCTACCGTCTTGTACGAGTAATTCTGTTTTTATTTATTTATTATTTATTGCTTTCTCGGATTACCCAGGTGCTCAAACGGGCGTCCGCTGTAATAATTTTGCGTTTGTTTCACCATGTCGTCTGTTTGCCTCTACTTCTTTCCCCTTACAAGTAATATCGCCGCTTTCATTCATTAGATTTCGTCTGTATTTAATACTGACATTATTTATCAAATGTGTATTCGGTCTTTATGGGATAAGTTAGACTCAAGTCTAAACCCTTATTAATTACAGGATTTGGCTCAGTAATTGTTTATTGTTACCATGTTCCGTATATTCCGCACTGTTATGAAACACCTTCATTGCTGTGTCCCTTCTGAACCTTTTTTCCCCCCTCCCCACTTCGGAACGTGTACAGGATTCACGTTATAAATCCGCCATTAATTCTTTACTGGCCGACGTAACTTTCATTTCGTCAGGTTTCTCGACCAAATATTAGGAATATTTTTATTTTGTGTAATTGCGTTGAGAGTTAAGCTTGCTATATAAATTTTTAAGTCTTTGATACATAATTCTGTTCATTCCCCAGTTGAATCACTCCTCTCTTACAACACAAAATTATGCCGTCAGAACCAAAGCGGTTATAAAATCAGCCATCTGTCGGCAGTACTACCGACAGAGAGAAACTAAATATGCACAGTGGCCTATGTTATTCCACAGTTGCGACACTTTCGGGAACGGAGAACAATATTGTTATCTAGACGAAGCCCTTATACGGGATCCTTATATTATCTGACAACTACCATTTGTCATTTCTCGCCCCTATTCCGCTGCGCATGGTTGCTGTCGACTGAGTGGGATACGTTAATGCGATAAGCGAGTCGCAAAGAAATAACCGACAGTTGTCGGATAAAATAATGATCCTATAGAATGCGCAAGCACATTAACCTTTTAAAGCCTAGCGGTAACTTTACGTACCACCAGGTTTAACATTAAAAAATTCTACGTGGTGCCCACATTGCGTTTATGTGTTTTGTACGGATCTCAGAACAAACAGCAACTTTTGCCTTATAAAACATTAAGAGACTGGTTTTTATAACCGAAGTGGAGAGTGTTTACAGCGCGGTACGCACTGAGTCCTTATATAAAACAGATACACTTCGTCTTTAAAGGGTTAAAGAACTTGGCAGGAGTGTGTCAGGTGGCTGTGACAAACATATGTTCACGCGCGAGCTTTAAAGAGACGCTTACGGTACGAACACTAAGACTGAAAACTGTATGGGTCGTAGCATAAAACTCAGGTTGTATTACGAGTGTTAACACGTTCTGTGAAGTCTGAAATAGAGTTCATAGGCTCGTAAGCTGTGTGGAATGAATATATGGAACCGAATGGCTTCCCCTGGCCAGTGAGTTGAACAAAGCGATAGATTTTCTTACAAAGTCCGTTCATAATCGGCGCACGTCCGCTGGCCACTGCCGCACTGATCACCGGCCATTGTTTAGCGCTGCGATAAGCTGACTCAGGGCCGCCGGAGCAATTACTAAGGTTATTTCCTACTCCGATCGCGATCCGGGCATGGTCGGACAGTCTAGTGAAGTGAAAGGCAGTTGAATGCAATACTAATTTTACAACTCGCTGCTGAAAATTTTAAGAACGCACTGCGCGATTATTTGCTTTTATTAATAGGCCTACGACCGTCATTTCTGTATTCTACCTGTTATATCAGTGCGAAAATTTGTTCCGGTTAATTGATTTATGGTGCTGAGTGCAAGTGGGAGGTGTTAGGACGTAACAGATGGCTGGAAAAAAGAGAACAGTAAAGAGTGGTAATAATTATGTTCTTTTCACCAGATATGGTAGGTTGATCAAGTCAAGAATCTTAGAAGGGGCAGACTATATAGCACGCATGAGGGAGATGGGAAACGAGTATAAATTTTAGCCTAAAAACCTGAAGTGAGGGGGTAATTTGGTGAAATCAGGCACGCCATAGAACATTACCGCCCAACCCTTAAGCTCGTGGAACACTTGTTGCCTGAGATTATGTTTTTGGTTTTGCTCGCGGGGACATTTTATGTAAGAAAACGTCTTTTAACCTGTTACAGCCTAGCGGTAACTTTACAGACGAACGGGTTTAACATTAAAAAATTCTACGCGGTGCCCACATTGCGTTTATGTGTTTTGTACGGATCTCAGAACAAACAGCAACTTTTGCCGTATAAAACATTAAGAGAATGGTTTTTATAACCGAAGTGGAGAGTGTTCACAGCGCGGTACGCGCTGAGACCTTATATAAAACAGATAGGCTTCGTCTTTAAAGGGTTAAAGGCTAATTTACGCGTACAGAGTTGGACAGCAACCGTACTCAAATAGTGTCACCGTGAAGCGCTTCGAACATATTTTCTTATGGCCGCGTTTTGATGCGGAACAGTGCAGTGCACTGCAGCAAAACACAGTACAGTTTCGGTGCAGGGTTCTGTAAGTGTGAACTGAAATACGGTGGAATGTGGACGACATAGTTTGAGACTGAAAACTGTTCGGCCTTCTCCGGCTATCACACGAACATCCACGGAAAGGCTACGGTCGGACACAGCACAGCATGGCCGGCGCACACTGCTGTATGTGTGAACTGAGCTGGGGCGTTCTGTGTGCGGTCTCTGGGCGACATGGTGTTGCTCGAAGCGGTTCGGCCTTCTCCGGCTATCACACGAACTTCCACGGAAAGGCTACGGTCGGACACAGCACAGCACGGCCTGCGCACACTGCTGTATGTGTGAACTGAGCTGGGGCGTTCTGTGTGTTGTCTCTGGGCGACATGGTGTTGCTCGAAGCCGTTCGGCCTTCTCCGGCTATCACACGAACTTCCACGGAAATGCTACGGTCGGACACAGCACAGCACGGCCTGCGCACACTGCTGTATGTGTGAACTGAGCTGGGGCGTTCTGTGTGTTGTCTCTGGGCGACATGATGTTGCTCGAAGCTGTTCGGCCTTTTCCGGCTATCACGCGAACTTTCACGAAAAGGCTACAGTCTGACAGAGGGCATTCGGTGTCCAATTCTGTTTGTGTGAATTAATGCAACACGATACAGTAGCAATACGGTCTGCACATAGTCATAGTCGGGCCCACTGTGAATTACCCTTATCCCTTCCCCTGGTAGTACGCCCAAGCAAACTCATTCAATTCCTGGTAAACTGAAACAAACCCCACCCGCAATTTCCACATTCCCAGGGGCCCTGTAGTAAATCTTCATTCGTAGCAGTAGTTCTCTGCTGGGATTGAAATAACTTCGTGGCCCGTGCTGACATATATTTTCAGGGGGATGTTTTCGAATTAACTTTTGGCAGATGTGCAAACACCTTCTTTCTAATATGTGACGTGTCGGGCTTGTTGTTCAAAATATCACCCTGAGGTTAATATCTTTGCATTGTGAAACACAACACACGGCCGAGGCGATCCTTGGTTTTTTTTTTTTTAGCATTTTAGGTGTTTCGGAATGGGGGGGGGAGGCACCTTCCCAACAACAGGTTTGCAGTGTAGGTCCGACCGGCACTGTAAGCTTCTAGGCGAATGTTCGTGTGGCTGTCGTGGTTTTTCTTGTATGTTTACAAGTTCTTATATTTTGAATGCTTTTGTAGGAGGAACAAATGAACCCTCAGTTCAGTGGTAATACACATCATTCGAGAACATTGTATAATTTTAATGACAGTCGCGGAATAAGTGTTTATTCGTCAGTGTTAATAACAAGGGTGTGTGTTTACTATGCAGTGCGAATGTAGCTGAAAGCAAGAAACGTACTGTTAAACTACGTGTCATGACCATGCTCAAAGACTACGTCAGTGAATATCCCGACAGCAGCGAAACACGTAGAAAGAGTACGGAGTATTTGAAACGTAACTGACGATTGCTTGACGCAATATTGTCTAAGTCTATTAACAAATCCAAAGCGGCTGCCATTTCTTCGTATTAAGTCACTGAAGTCTTGGAGAATTCGCAAAACAAGAAAACTTTATAAAATTGTATTGTAATTGAAGAATGTTTGGTTGTTGCAGCCGATTCGTTGTTTAATGGGTTTAAAAATGAAACTGAAATATGCAGTGTAATTACGTAGTTTTATTTATTTAGAAATGCTGTCACTAGTAGAGTGGATGTATGTTTGATGTCACAGAACAAAAACTGAAGCAAGATATTGATATTTATGAATATTTTAGCCTTCAGTGAGATGAGTCAATTGAGTCTGTGATGTTTCTCTGTTACTTGTTTTTATTCGGATGGTCTTCAATGATGGAAGCATTAAGTTGGAGCTGTTGACAACAGTTCCATTACATGGGAACAGTAGAGGTGAAAACATATTTCAAAGCTTTGATGCAAGCCTTCTGCAAATGAATATTCCCATTCATAAACTTCTGTCAGTCACCGCAGATAGCGCTCCAGTTGTGACTAATGAAAGCGTTGGTTTAACTGGGCTTTACAAAAAAGTTCCCGTTTTTCCAGAAGTTTTTAGTCGACCGATGTATCTTTTATCAGCAACTCTTTGAACAAAAGTGATTCACTCGTAACATGTGATGAGTGTTGTTTAAAAATTGTAGCCTAGATTCTTGTTAGGCCTCTTCACAATAGTGTCTTTTATCAGCAACTCTTTGAACAAAAGTGATTCATTTGTAACATGTGATGAGTGTTGTTTAAAAATTGTAGCCTAGATTCTTGTTAGGCCTCTTCACAATAGTGTCTTTTAAACTTTTATTAAACGATGTTGATACGCATTATGCTGACAATATTACACTGTAGTCCGCTGGTTAAGTAGAGGAACGTTTAGCAGGAGTCCAAGAGGTTATTCTGGCATTTGTGAAGTTTTTTTCAGGATAAATATGAATTGCTTACAGAAATAGAACATTCTTTGTGGTTGATACACATCTTGCCACCAAAGAAATTTACAAGACAAACAAACACCAGCCTTAAAGTGATTGGCACCATTGATGCACTCAAACGAAAACAAGTTATGAAAGATTAGGCTGATGAAAGATATTCTGATCCATTATCCAAGTGTTCAAAATCGCGTTGGTGGCATATCTAGGCAACGTTTTCTGTCTTTGATAAACTATTAGAGGAGTGTAAACGAAAATTTGAAAGGTTAGGGCTAGTAAAGTTGACTGTGTCTTCCGTTACTGATCCGTTTCATGAGAAGTATATATGTGGCAACTGCTGCATTAATTCGTTCTGTGTTTAAGGAAAATACATGTTAACTTGATGTGGAGCTTGTTTATTTGCAGATACAGTTATCATTGAAAACAGAGCGAGTAACATACACTTGTCGACTTAAATGCCGTCTGCGGTGGTGTGTTAGAAGTAAAGGTAAAGCAATCCTATTACAGGCCTGGACAGGCCCTTAGGGTTCCAGGAGGTCGAGGCTCCCAGATTTCTAGACAATCGGCACATGAAGGTAGTAAGGTGTCAGCCATACGCACCGGCCGCGTTTACCCCCCAGGAAATATTCCTGGTACTCATTTCTGTTAGAGGCTGGGTCGACCCCAGGGGCATAGTGCGACCGAAAGTATTATGTCAATGAAAAAATCCACTGACACCATCGGGAATCGAACCCGCGACCTTCTTGTTTGTAGCGCAGTGCCTCAACCAACTGCGTCACCGCGGTGTGTTAGAAGTAATTGTATTAAACCTTTAAAGGTTTAGATGAACCTGTTGCATTTAAAAGCTCATTGCATACCGCTTAATATACACACCCCATCTCGGTTACGAAAAACTGGTAGACTGCTGCTGTTTATGCGGTATTTAATGATTGTTCCGAGATCATACACAGCATGCAAATCGCCCCTATCAAAATTATGCTATCATTATCATTTCGATAGCTAAAATAGTTCATTTGTAATAAAGAGGAAGGTTTATTTAAAATCTGTTTTGCTGTCGTCTTTTAAAACTGATGTTTTTGTGAGTTCTTCCCTTTTTTACAAAATAGGGGCGAAATGCTTTTTGTGGGCAGGGTGTAGAATTTGTAAAGGTTAAACATGGTGGTACATAAAGTCATGAAGTGCGCCCTAGTCTTCTAAGAGAAGACTTGTTGTGATTCTGTTGACGGAGGGGAATTATGGTTTTGAACGGTGGAAATACTAATGCAGCGGCACTGCTCACCACTATCTGATAACCAGCTAAAAACTGCGTGAGACAGTTACCACATAGACTCCCAACTCTGACAGCTAGGTGAGGAGTTTCAGTGTCAAGTGCTGCCCTGAATTCCATAGCTTTGTTCGAGTAGACTGTTTCCCTAAGAAGACATTGCGTGAATCAGTACAGCATTTTTTGAACTAAATGGAGGAAGTTACATGAAATATTGAATGCATTCTTATCTGTTAGTCAACCGCTTTTCATGTTTGTTGTGGCGTGGATGAATTTTATTATTGATAGTTTGGTGATAAGAACAAAACTAATATGTGAATCACCTTATGTTTATATGTAATCTTTTACCTGGCGAAAATGTGTGTGATATTTTAAAAAATTTATCTTCTTATTTATGCAGACATACATTGCTTTACTAATTAACGTTATACATGTGTGCTAAATATGAAAACACCGTAGCCTACCTTGCGACTTGAATTATTTTTAAATTTTTATATCATTATTAACAGATTTTTTTGTATGTCATGCAAAAAAATACGCAGAGAAAAGTGTGTACATAGTTATGCATATGTGTTACACATTTTATGTAGCAAACATCATGTTGCCTGCGTACGGAACAAATTTTGTCGAAGTTGCCCGCATAACAAAAGACTTTTTACAGGTCTGCGTTAACAGGTTGGTATAGACGTGGATTTAAAATTAGCGTGTGGCATTGTGGACTTACCCAGGGTATGGTCTAGCGGCTCTAGTGACGTGATAATGAACTTTCGGATGTCATAAAAGACGGATTGCTTATTTGAGGATCTGTACAAGCACCAGGTTTACGTGGGAAAATATACTCCGTGGAGGTAATTGTGTACCTTCGAATTTATTTTAGACAGGAAATATACCGGAAAACTAGTTCTTGAACGACATCCATAAGTAAGAGTTCAGCTGAGGCCCTGAGCTATTACGAGAATATATTGACAGAATTGGCGATATTTGCATTTATAGAATACTCCGCCCTGTGAAATTCTCCTTATTTGCTCGCATACATTTATATCACCTTTCTGATGTCAATATACACAGGTTAGGAAATTTATTCTCTTGTTAGCAACCGAAATTGAAGTACCTCCGTTTCTACCATGCGGTAAGTAAATTACTTTATATCTTCAAAGCATGTAATTAAATTAAGAAAGCCAGATGACGTGTTCGGCGTTTAATCCCTTTAAATAACATTGTGAGAGGAGCTGTTTTTGATTAAGCAAAATCTTTCTTAATCCTGGCAAATGCCTCCTAATCCAGCAAGCTTCATTTCTAGTCTCAAAGGACACAGATCTACAAAGGGCCAGTTTTGATCAACTTCACCGTAACATCTCTATATTATGAAATGTTTATTCCTTTGCGTGTGATGTTTTTCGTAGTATCCATGTGTATTTCTCTGGTTAATTATTCTTTGATGGACCCAGTTTGTTTCATTCGCATCCATTCGTGGTATTCTCATACTAGACTGCTCCTGTCAGCACTATATAATGTTTTGATCGTACAAAAGGAACGCAGTTTTGTGCAGCAGCGCCGAATTATAAGCTAATTCCAGTTGTTACTGTATCGTCTGGACGAGTGGCTTGAAGAAAGTAATCATTGGTTTTTTATTCATCCGAGTGGCAACCCCTTTATTAAGTTGTTACTTCACAGCAGCAATATGTAAAGCTTTTTCCTCCCCAGTGCATCGATAAGTCTTGAGTAGGTGCATTTACACTTAATACGTGTTTTGCGTGAAAGACTGTAATAATTCATGCTAAGTAATTACGATGAATTGTGATACCGTATTCTCCTGTGTCCAATTTATGCGGGTTTAGACGAGAATGTTATCGTAATATATTGACTGAATCATCTGTAAATACGTATAAATATTACAACCATTACACTATCTGCACCCAAAGATCATATTACAATATGCAGAGCCACATATAGGCTTGCTTATATTCTTTATCCGTCTGTGTCGAAGCAATAAAATATAAAGTCCTGTTCTCAAGAGATAATTGACATTGTCACTCATACTAGCTGTGTATAACATGTTCAGGAGCCTTCTTCCATCGAGTGTCACTTCGGATCTTGAATCGTCAGTGTGGCGTGCAAGGAAATAGCTTATGTAATGATTTAATACTCTGCATTTGTTAGTGACCGAAGAAGAATACTGAGTACAGTGGGACGAACTGTCAGAAATTAGTGGACTTGAAGAAGGCTTGTGGCCCCTGCGATAATTTATATATGTATTACGTAAGTTTCGTTATTGTTCTAACAGCCTTGAAACTAATTCAGTTAATTAAAATGCATTTAATTTAAATACGCGAGTAATTAAACCTTCTCCTGACGTGCGGTTCCTACCAGAATAGCATGAAACAAGATACTTTGTGTCACGATGGCTTAAAATATTGTTTTGGGATTCGCCACTCACTGGCAAGGTCCAAGAAAATCGGGAGACACAGGAACCTCTTTCAACCTAATCATTGTGGGTGTAGATGCTTGTTGTTGCACTTGATCACACTCAGCGACACGCAGACACTCTGTAAGAGTTTCTCGACGAGTGATCAGCCCGATGTTAAAACCTCTACCGCAAAAAAGTACAACACTCACACGGGACAGATATCTATGCCCCTGGCGGGTTTCGAACCCGCAACTCCAGTAAGCGAGCGGCCGCAGGCCCACACCTTTGACGGCGCGACCACTGGGATGGGCCTATTTAAAACCTGAGATTTAATTTGCACAAAGCTATAATGTTAGCTGCATCCTATGACTCTGGTACTTGTACTGTCAACTTTGCGAAGAATATGGATTAATACTGTGGAGTTTTAAAGTGGTAGAGTATCAAGTGGAGTACATATTCAGGAGCATCGTCATTCTCAGCACTCGCTAAATAATATTATAGTGTGTTATCGTGGCGGAGCAGGGTGGTCAGGATTGCAAGCGCGAAGATGAAGTGCACACTCAGGTACATCGCCGTTCTCGTGCGGCAACTTCTCCGTCAGTAATGTAATGCGGTTATTCGGGTTGCTCTGTCCAGGGGATAACACTCCGCAGTTCATGGTCATCGATGAAATGGGCCGACTGTTAATTTTAATGGGTGGACTTCCTCTTCTGGTGTTGATATTGTTCGGTGGAGACCCGACTTCGGTCCCAAGCCAGTCTATGTGAGATCTGTAGTAGTCAAAGTGACGATGAGACGGGTTTTACCCCGAACGCTTAGGTTGTCCCTTTTTCGTATCAGTCCACAATTCTCCATCATCATCATCGTCATCATGATGGAATTATCAGTATCATAATTATCTTCGGAGCTACTCTTAGCAGTAGGGCAAGAAGGCCAAGCCTCGGGACTTTTCAAAAAAGTTGTGCTTTTTCGGAAATCGGAGAGTGTCAAGAAATTGAAAGTACTTTAATGGTTTTTTTCTTTTTAGTTTTCTAAAAGGCTTAACCTACTAAAGCCTAGCGGTAACTTTACATACGACCAGGTTTAACATTAAAAAATTCTACGTGGTGCCCACATTGCGTTTATGTGTTTTGTACGGATCTCAGAACAAACAGCAACTTTTGCCTTATAAAACATTAAGAGACTGGTTTTTATAACCGAAGTGAAGAGTGTTTACAGCGCGGTACGCACTGAGTCCTTATATAAAACAGATACGCTTCGTCTTTAAAGGGTTACTATGCGAGATCTTGCTGTGGAGTTGGATTCAAATGTCACATCGAATTCTGATATGTGTATTATTCTTTGCCATCAGTCTGAACCACTCCTGGTATCTGTTGTGTAACGAAATGATTATAGTGGAGCAGCCAATACATGTAGGAGTTCTGCGGGGTAATTGCTGGTGTTTATTTGACTGAGTACTGAAGACCGACAATAGCGAAGAGTGAAACAGAAGTCCGTACTACAGAGTGATTGGAAAGTAAAATACATAATGTTGACTGCCTGCATGAACAGTGGAATATCATACTGCTACAAACCTTGCAGGGTTTGAAATCCCATACGTACACTACCATTTAGTGTGAAATTTCAACAAAAGACCCAGCATATTGCACACATTTCTTCAACTTTGAAGATACGGAGTCGGCACTTTTCCTTAACAAGTCAAGAGTAACAGCAGAAAAAGTACCTAGAGTAACTCGTAGTTGTTTCAATTCATCGCGTTTTTTTGTTTTTGTTCGATAGACTTCATTTTTTGCTCATCTGCACAAAACGAAACGAAATGGAGTCAAATCGGACTTCTCGGGGACCGTTATTTCGACGCCCAATCTACAGACGAGGAAAATAGTTGTCATACCGCTCACGAACGGGAAGCACAAAATATGGTGGTTACCCATCTTCCATTAAGGCTGTTCGTAATAATTATCCTACCGAGAAACAGTGGGCATTACATTTAGGAGATACGGCCCCTTAATATTATGTATTTACTTTAGCGTCACCCTGTAGTGTGAAGAGGCTGTAGGCAAAGTAAACGAAGCCGCCATCCGGCTTCAGTTGCCGGAGAGTGAGTTCTTCAACTCGAGACGTACAGCAGAGAGAACAAGCATAGGAAGAGAGCTCTTGTTTTGACGCCACATAGAGCTGCATTCTGTTTCTGTTTTCCCTCTCACTAGAGAATTTTCCACTGATTTTCCATGTCGTTTAAAATGTTTTCAAAGTTCTAGTCATTGATTGTATTGTAAAGAATGTATATATATCTCGCTTTATTGCCTAGAAGTAAGGTAAACGTTCGGATTTTAACTCTGTGACCAGCTTGTGCGGATGAAGACGGAAAACCGCAACACACAAATATTCATGAGGGACTGAAAGTAGCGCGAACTCTGTGACGAAATCTGCGAATACGGTTGACTGAATGGCAGGCTATTTAATGGGGCCGTGCTGAAATTAGTGATAATTGGGGGGGGGGACGGAAAATATACGAGAAGAGAAAACAGGAAAGCTTTATCCGACGTAAAGAGCTTATGTAATGACAGGTCAGTTGAATACATGCAAGTCTGAGTCGTAAAATTTAAGTGAAAGAAAATGGTTACACTAAAGATTCAAATCGGCCGAATAAAGTAAGACCCCATTACAACGGTCGGCTATGCGGATATATAAAGTTTTGTACTGCGTATTTTTCGAAGAATCGCATTATTGTGTGGTGACCTATGTAAAAATGAGTATATGGAATTAAGTGACCTTAAGTGTTTGCGTAATGTGTGGCATAATAGTTTTTGCTTTTCATCAAATCGTATTAAAGTGATCAAATGCAGGGTGATGGGCGGCAGTATTTGAGTTATTAAATGCTGATAATGAATTTTTTAAGAAGAAGCAAAAGCAAATTTTCCAAATAGTTCGCTTTGCCTGAGATTTTATCCACTCACACGAGAATTTATATAATAAGTTTCAGCATTTAACGAATTGGCTACTTACTGTGTTATTGCGTGTTTGGGGTTATATCATGAGCGAATGCGCTTTCTGAATTAAGTGAAAACGTGTGGAACGGCAACTACTTTTAAGTTGTGGGGAACGTTAATTATTTGTTACTGACGCAGACTTGCATATAAACATTTAAAATACGTTTGTGCGTTTAACGACAACCAGATCTTCTACGTACTTTCTACAACACTACCACATGCGGGTAATCTACACGAGACAGTTATTTACGAACTTCCGTAATTTGGGGCTCGGTGATCAAAGACTTCGGGTTGTTCCATTCGGGCATATTAATTTTTAGAGTAATTTTTATTTTTCGGCTTTGTTTTCAACTAAAAGTGTTTGTAATACCTGGTACCGTACGGAAATGAATATGAGTGTGAATATTTCGTTCCGCAGTCCTTCCTTCTTCTACCTACTTGTTCACAGCAGGTGTCGAGGTTGTTTATTTGCACTTTATCACACTCAGGCACGCACCATAGTGGGCAGGACTCCTCTGACGAGGGATCGGCCCGTCGCAGAGACCTCTACCTTACAAAACAAACACTGTACAAGAGGCAAACATCCATGCCCCAGTGGGATTCGAACCCACAATTCCAGCAAGCGCTCGGCCGCAGACCTACGCCTTAGACCGCGCGGCCGCTAGAATCGGCAGTGTGAATATTTACGAACACATAGTAACATTTGTAGAAATTAATTACCGTTTGGATCATCATCACTGTCACCAGTTACAAGCCACTGTAACCTTTTTCCGTCTTGATGACAGTAAATGTAGAATCCCGTAGTCTTACTTTAAAATATTGTAGTGATGAAACAAAAAGAATTCTTCTTCTACATAATTGTCAAAAAATATATCTAAAGGACTGAAACCGGATTAACCTTTTAAAGCCTAGCGGTAACTTTACATACCACCAGGTTTAACATTAAAAAATTCTACGTGGTGCCCACATTGCGTTTATGTGTTTTGTACGGATCTCAGAACAAACAGCAACTTTTGCCTTATACAACATTAAGAGATTGGTTGTTTATAACGGAAGTGGAGAGTGTTTACAGCGCGGTACGCACTGAGTCCTTATATGAAACAGATACGCTTCGTCTTTAAAGGTTTAGGGGGCAGCCACCATAAGAATTCTGCTATACCAGCCGCTTACGTTTATTTGCTAAATAGGAAATCAGTGATTGATGTAGAATATTAGCTGTATGTAGAGAGTTTGCAATCTTGCTGAAAGATACATATTATTGTGCGCCGTAAGCTGCGCAGAAGCGCGATTATCTAGAATGTCCTAATACAGGTTACGGTTTGTTTTTTCGGGGAAGGAAAAGGACCTGTCACTTAGGTGCTTGTGAGGACACTGTAATCTGTGCCACGCTCTGAGTATTATCCCGGCGACAGTCGTGACTGAAAAGTTTGGACATTGCCCATCTTCTTAGGCTGAAACCCCGTAACGCCCCGGGGCTGGACGTGACTCCGTCTGCAGTTAGAACGTGCAAGGGGAAGAACGTACTCTTCTGAGGCCGTCACAGAGAGTCGCTCCAAGGATTATTTCTTTGTGGTGTGTGTAACAAAGTAGGTTCTCCCATTTACTTGTGTCACCCGAAGACGGAAGACTTTTCGCCTCAGAAGGTGGACAAATCTAGACCACACGTTATCTTCAGAATCGTTTAAATCCAGATCGGTCTGGTGGTATGTTAGCCCAAATTCGACAGCTGTGTGTGTTTTTATTTTCATAAAGCTCATATTACATATCTAGGTAGATATATAGATAAAGATAAATATCAAAGGTTTAACCAGATAAAATATCTGTAAATATTGTATACTGCGGGCGCAGGACTTCAAGGCGGTAGCCCTATTGGAACGTAGTCCCAAGAACGGAAATTGAACTGAATACAGTTTGTTATTGTCATTTTTGTTATCATCATCATCATCTCCTTTAGGCAGGGTATTCACACTTATATACCTGAAACAAACCATGTTTCTAGGGTATACAGTGTCGCAGCTATTCCGCGCGTACTGTTAATGGTGCATATAACGCTGTCTTCAATATTAAACTCTTTAGTGCTTCTACATTAGCACTTTCCGCAGTGTGTGTGCTGTGCCCAATATAGCTGTTTTCTGTAGTTCCTTGATATCATGCTTTCCTCGTATGCTGCTCAAGTATTTTCTGAAGGATTTTGAAATGGTTCCAGTTGCTCCTGTTATCATCATCATCATCATCATCCTATTTGTGAAATATTGCTTCTACGTGTGTAATAATGTCACTGAAAGAGAATGGCCAAATCTGCATTTATTGTTGTACGCTATGCAAGGGAGCGCATATGAGAAGAATAGAATTACTAGGCGGAATGACACTGGCGTCTGCTGTGTTTCGACACTGTATAGTCTGGTAGGTCGGTACCAGAACTGTGAAAAAATCTGCTTCCCGCCTTTCGGCATAGAAGTAGACAGAATTATGCCAAGTTTTAAACGAAGCTTACTTCTAAATAATGTTTATGGCAGTTTCATTCGTTATACTGCGTTATTTTATTAAATGAGTTCTTATTTTTTAATTATGTCTTTCCGTTATGGAAACACTGCAGTATAGAACACCGTGGTACATAAAGAAACAAAATTTACTTTCTTTCTAGTTGGTTTAAACATTTGGTTTGAAAGAAGGGAAGTAATATTTCGTTGTACTCTGTTGTCTTTCTTCTCAGACAGGGTTAGCGTATTGCATATTCTTGCTAGGTAAAAGCCTAAGGCGACGAAATTAATTGAAGAAAAATTTCAAACTGCTTTAAAAGTTCTTTAAAGGTAAATAAAAAATTTCTGCTTTACCTTTTGCTCAAAGCATTCGAGAAACGAAATTCCGTAACTTCATTTCGCATAACCTTTCCCCGTACAGTTAATGTAAAATATGCATCAGTTCATATATGCATCAGTTCATATTGAATGAAGGCAACATAGAACTACGCAGTAACTACATAAATATGAGAAGTAACAGTAAACTACATCAAAAGTAATGTACGTACGGGTTATCAGTATGAAATAGTTTGCTGAAATTCAGATTTGAATAATGAGCATAGTTAATGTAGGTAAAAATGTACAATCGGTCTTTACGTAAACTCTGTGTGAAGTTTATTTTCAGTGATACAGAATCAGATAAGCAGGGTGAATGAACAAAGACGTATGAAGGGAAACAGTGAACCGGGCTCCCTTCTTTGCAGCGTGTGTCGACAAGAGTCGTCATGTGATCTCCCTTAGCTTATTCATATAATGTTTTATTGTCGTTTTCATCAGCTCACTTTCAAAGCAGTAACATTTATTTCTGTTCTTGTTATTGTTGTCATAGTCTGCATCATCGCCATCATCACTGACCGCCGATCCCAGTGGCCGCTCAGTCTAAGGCGTGGGCCTTCGGCCGAGCGCTTCTTGAGATTGTGGTTTCGAATCCCGCCTCAGGCGTGGATGTTTGTCTCTTGTGAGTGTTTGTGTGTTGTCAGGTAGAGGTCTCTGTGACGGGCCGATCACTCGTCCAGAGGAGTCCAATAGAGTGTGGTGTGTCTGAGTGTGATCTAGAAACCTCCAAAAGGAGGCAGCCTAGGCACAATTTGGGCTGTTGCGCCACAGGGAAAAAAAATCGTCATTTACCTACAGTACCTTGACCTTTGACACTGCGCGCTGATGTAATTGTTATATCGCAGTCCTTACCTCTTGTACCTACTTGTTCACAGCAGGTGTAGAGGATTTTCTATTTTCACTTGATCACACTCAGACACACACCACAGTCGGTAGGACTCCTCTGGACGAGGGATCGGCCCGTCGCAGAGACCTCTACCTGACAAAAGAAACATTGTACAAGAGGCAAATATCCATGCCCCCCAGTGGGTTTCGAACCCACGATCCCAGCAAGCCCTCGGCCGCAGACCTAGGCCTTAGACCGCAAGGCCACTGGGATCGGCATAATTGTTATATCACAAAATAAAATTAAGTACAAAATTCGGGCATTTTTGTTGTGTTTGGGTTATTTTTGCTCTAGCGTTAATGTTATATCTGTTCCGTATTGTCTGAAACTAAGTTTTGCTTTATCACCGTTTTTTTTTCAACTTGCCCAAGTATGTGTCATTAGGAGAGTCAAGTAAACCGGGAGGGATATCAGTTAAATGCGACGCGTCTTTTTATGTTTTGCAATGATGATGTTAATTTGCTGGGCGAAAGCATGAGTTCCGTAAATAAATGCACAGAAAAATCCTAGCAAGTAGGCTAGGTTATTCTATACGTCAATTTTGTGAAAACTAAGTGCATTTTCGTCTCCTCAACCAAATTCGGTACAGAATTGTAACATTAACGTAGCTAATAATTCCTTTGAAAATGTGGCAACGTTGAAATATGTAGTAACAGTAATCGTGGATGAAAGTCGCATGTGTGAAGAAATTAAGAGCAAATTAAATTGAGAGAATATCCACAAATATTCACTCCAAAATCTTTGTTGTCCCGTTTTCTGTCTAACAGTATAAAATTTGAAATACACATAACTGTAATGTTGCCTGTTGTTTCCCGTTTTATGTGGGTTTGAAAATTGGTCTCTGGAATTGAAGGCAGAAGCTATGGGGTGTCCTTAACAGAATGCTGAGGAAGATATTTGGGACTAAGAAGGACAAAGTGACAAACGCCACAAAATTTATGATGGTAAGCTACATGATACTTACTCCTCGCCAAAACTTGCTAGGGTGATCAAATAAAGGGGGTGGTATTGGTGGGACGTGTGGCACATACGGGATAGAGGAGGAAGGCATAAAGGTTTTGGTGGGGTAACCTGACGGAAATGAACTACTTGGAAGATCTGGACGTTGATGGTAGGATAAAACGAAAACGTATAGTAAAGAAGTATAATGGGAGAGCGTGGACTGGATTAATCTGGCTAAAGATATAAACAAGTGGTGGGCTGTTGTGAAAACAATATTAAACCATAAACTGCGGAGAATTTCTTGACTAGCTGAGAAACTGCAAGTATCTGAAGAAGTACGCTATGGGGTTAATTAATTAGTTCCACATGTAATTTGTTCACCTTTTTTATGGACCGTGTATCGGATGTGATAGGTCCCAACATTGTGTTATGGAGAGTAATGAACCGCAGTCAAATACGGTTTTATTTGAACATACTCTCCACTTGTATCTTCAGTGTTTGTTCTTAATTAGGTAAAAGTTGTTTTAGGCTTGTGGGGGAGGGGCTTATTCATGGCAGAAATCTAACACTCGTGTCCGTACGATCTGGTAAGAAAAATGCTGTATTAAATCATGGCAGCCACACTGCATTAATCCACGCTACTGCCTCCCTTACAGCACAGACCTGATACTCAGTAGGCCGTGCACTGTATGCACATACTAGTTCACGGACTCAACATTTACCACCCATCGCTAAGGGTTGAAGAAGCAAGGAATGGGAATCCAAGCCATGGTTTTAACATACCTAGCGATGTGATTTTCGAGTTTCTCACAGCGGTCTTACTGAAGCTCTAAGCCTTTATTACGCCGTGTCAACTGGTAAATACAGTTGAACCCGGCTATAACGACATCGGTTTATGTGACACCTCGTCTGTAGCACCAGACATTCTGAGGTACCAATTAATTCCTCGCTGTTAAACATAACATAAAATATTCAGTCCCTTTTTCTTTGTTGTTATAACCGAGTTTGACTGTAGTTACCGACGTTTCGATCGATTGTAGTGACGTCTTGGACTCTAGAACCTCAATGTGAAGGTAGTAGTACTGTTCTTGAAAACGCTGGTAAAGATAGTCGCCGCGACGTAGCGCCGCAGAAGACTTCAGTGTTCACCCTGTGCTGTTTTCGGCATGCGAACGTGTGTCGGCTGACAATGCAAAGCAACAGCTTCAGCGTCTGACCCTTCAGAGTTCAGACGGATGTTTCCCGGCGAGGATAGGAGGGACGGGACACAAAAGGGGAATACAGTTCCGTTTTTACATGGGTAGAAATTGCTTTGTTCGAGAACTGAATTTTAAGCTTTTTGATTAGCTAAGAAAATGACCTGGACTCGCATATACACTGTACATTCCTAGGGATTCAGCAGTGCACACAAAGTAACTACTCTTTAAAGCAGGGTGACTTATTGCGTTATCGACACTATAGCACTAGTGAATTCTGGAATTCCAGAGCTATGTGACAGGTTTATTGGCGACATGGAAGTATTTTATTTAGGCGCTTCTAGTTGCCAGAAGCAGAAGCAATGTGTACTGTTCTACTCACTATTTCTATCATCACTTTAAGGTAAAAGGAAGTCTCAGAAATTCTTTACAGCCGGCGTACTGTAGGAGATATACAGTCTTCCGTCTTTGAAAGGGAATGCTGCTCTTAGTTCTACTTGGTATGTTTTACAGAACCCAGTTATTATTATAATATGGTTTTCTTAAGCATCTATTGCCGTACAAATCTCACAAAAGTCTATAGTAAATGCTGTCAGAGCCCTGCAGGTATTAACCTTTTTAATGGTAAAAAGGTAACTACAGTAAATTTCAAAATTCAGGTCCTGCCTCGCAGAGAACACAAGTCTTGTTCATTATAAAGGCCAGTTGGTTAATGCTGTAAGGAAGGTAATTGCCCTTCATTATGAGAATCATATGGAATACATAAACACACATTTGGGAAAAATTTGCTGTTCTTAGTGTCAACCTGTCGGTTTATATAGTTACCACTAGGCTTCAGTGTGGCAACACAGTGAGCGGGCTGATTTTTGTCAGACGGACACATGCGGATTTGAAAGCATAACCGTCCTGTATGCTAGTGACATCTGCCGATTAGACTGTCGTTGATATTACGTTCGTGTGCAGTAGTATACACTGAGTACAACTCGCATATAGTGCTGTCGGTAACCTAGCATGCAACATATTCCGTATTTAGCATTTGTCATTCAACCAATTAATTGTTCTGTCATTCTCAAGGCTAAAATATAAGGCTACACAAATTTCATTTCTTGTTGGAGATTATTGAACCGCGGTGCAACTGCTGGAAGTATTCTGAACTGGGGCTGTTTAACCCTTTAAAGACGAAGCGTATCTGTTTTATACAAGGACTCAGCGCGTACCGCGCTGTAAACACTCTCCACTTCGGTTATAAAAACCAATCTCTTAACGTTTTATAAGGCAAAAGTTGCTGTTTGTTCTGAGATCCGTATAAAACACATAAACGCAATGTGGGCACCACGTAGAATTTTTTAATGTTAAACCTGGTCGTATGTAAAGTTACCGCTAGGCTTTAAAAGGTTAAGTGTGGGTACCTAAGATGAGGTTGTGTGATTAGTGGTATGGGTCTATCACTAAGTGATGAACTTTTCATTATTCTAAAGGTTTCTTCCAATACAGCTTTCAGAGTGATGTAGATATACAGCATGTTCCACGTAAAACCGGCCCGCTTGCATGGTGACATCGAGAAAGGGTTCTGTTTCCTTTAGTTTCTGGTAGACTAAATGCGCACTCTTACAGAAGATGTTGGAAATGAGATATTTGTGAATCAATACATTTTTGTGCGCGTATTATCAAAAATCTTTTTTTTATGTAGCCTTGCAATCGGGCCGGTTTCAAGTAGAAGATTCTGTAGATGCGCTTTACTAATCCACGGTAAAATAAATGAAAACAAAATAAACTGAAGTGTATAATTTCTGTATTTGTGCCGTACTTTTGCGGATCTTAATACTTGTCGTTTAAACGTGTTTTGGCTTCGGCTTTAAGTAATTTAGTTTACTCATTTCTCCCCTTACAGCCTAAAGCATGGATCTCCAATCTTTTTAAGGTAAAGTTTCACACCGGTTATTGTGGGCTGGTTCGCGGGCCGCACGTGGAGAAATGACGTTAAGCGGTACACGTGAGTGCCTAAACTATCGCGACATTTCTATACACAGTTTACTCATAATACAACCGGGCGGTCCGCGGTTTGGAGACCCATGGCCTGCAGAAAGAGCGGTAATATGCATAGGAATCGACAGATAGGATCTGTTGTATAGATGGGTAAAGAAACTACGATAGATGTTACATATCTGGGTATTCGAACCTGTTACCAGCAGCATAGTGTCGAAAACCGCGCGCGACAGTACAAATATAAGCTTTATTCAGTTATGAATAGACGAAAGTGTAGTGTCATGCTGCGTTGGTAAACCCATATAAATCGCAGTTGGTAGTTAATATGCAGTCATTTCATTGTATGGCTCTAACAATACAGTATAAGCTCGCAACAATACAAATTATCCTTTCAGACACTCTGACAATTCATGTGTAAGCCTTCCTCAGTGAAACTTGGTTTGTTGGATAGAAAATCCGGGTCTTAAGGTAAAACCACCATTTTGGGAATACCTATATATGTATTCTATAAACTTCGTGCACGCTAGAGAATTTCTGTGATACTGCAACGTGGCGTGCTGGGTGGGCATGGTTATTGTTTTAGCTAACCCACTATTGTGTGGCCGGCCACTGTAACAAGCTGCTGCGTTCCTATGGACACGCAAGGTCAGTCGCAGCGTGAACTCTAATACACTGCTCCAGCTAAAGTGACACCGTCCTCTGATTGAGACTGATGGATGATGGACGCCGTACCTTTAGCCAAACTGGAAAATTTTAGACCATGTTTTACAGTCTGGTATAGGTCTGTAGCGAGCAAGGGCGCACCCTGGGGAGGAGGGGGGCTGCCGGGCTGCAGCCCTCCCCCCAAACACCCCAAACAGAAATTTAATAAACACAGATTTTGTAAATATTATGACATCAAAAAGTTTTACGTGATGTCCGCTTCAGCAGAAATCAGCCGCTGAAATCGGCTGATGACTGGTACATGAAAATTTTGAAAAATTAATTAATAAAATTTAAAAAAACAAGAAGATAGGACACTGTGATTGAATCATGGAACATGTCCTTGTATTAGTCTGTATATAAATGCAGTTGCAGGCAATGTTACGTTGTACTTGCAACATGATTTTTATAACATGATCTTTAAAACCAAACATATTATATATAGCGTCAGGGGCGGTCCCCCCCCCCCCAAGGAAAAATTCTGGGTGCGCACTTGGTAGCGAGATAAGGGATGTTTGTAAATTATTTATCAGCGACCTTACTTTGTGATTCTCATTTGGGTCTATAATGAGATACAGAATGTTCGTCTGTGAATTATTTATCCATAACCGTATGTTGTGACTTGTAAAGGTCTATAACGGATAAGCAGTGCGGATCTCTGACTTATTTATCTGCGACTGTATTTTGTGGGTTGTTTAACTATGCTTTCAATACCGCGGACCATGTAGCACCAAGTGCTAGAATTGTGGACTTTGATGCGTGGAGAGATTTGGAAGGTAGCGATAATGGCCTGATTTGAGGTTTTACGCCAGCATTTTCTTGGTGAACTGAGGAAATTCACGAAGAGCCTGAGGCAGGATATCCTGGACCCCGCCGACAGTCGAACTGGACACTTACCTAAGAGTGTTACTGCTAAATACAGCTGCTCCTTGTTTTGTGTCATTATGTTTTGTGTTTTTGTTAGTCTCACGAGATGAAGGAAGATTTCCATTGGCCCATTGACCATGATAGGAGGTCCTGTAGACCTCATGTAGGTAAATCTCCATTGTTTCTTACCCTCATGAATAGAGATGAATGGCCAGCCTAACGCTTCGGCCGTTTTGCCTTTTATAATTTGTCATCTTCAGCACTTACATTCACGGTAACAAAATTAAGCATGATGAAATGCCAGGATATGGAGTAGGCATGAGGCAGTTGTATTACATGTACAGAATTGTAATTGGATATGTCAGCCGGGAGACATATTCGCATAAATGGTAATATAGAATTAAAGTGACCGTAAAGAAGGGGGATAGAATTAAAGTGACCGTAAAGAAGTGGGATAGAATTAAGTGGATTTAACTGGATCAAGGACGTAGTCAAGTCGTTTGGGTGTTTTTAATGTTGTAGTAAACCGTCAGGTGGCCGGCTTTGTGACTATCAGTTTTTCGAGAAGTATTTTGTTCCATCATATTAACCATTGCCATTGTAGTGTACACTTACAGTGTATCAATAATCGTGTATATTATATAAAACTGTTGCACGCGACAGCACCAACAAACCTCACGACGGGATCTTGTTTATCATAGAACCCTCAACATAGGATCCCGTTCATCGTATATTCCTCACTGTAGGATCCTGTGTACCATAGATCCCCAAAAATAAGATCCTGTTCGGCATACAGCCCTCAAAATGGAATCCTTTTCGCCATGGATTTCCTCATAGTAGGATCCCACGTACCGTGTGTCCCTCAAAATAGGATCCTATTCGCCAAGCACCCCTCAAAATAGGATCCTATTCGCCATAGATACCTCAGAATAGGATCCTACGTACCATAGATACCTCAGAATAGGATCCTACGTACCATAGATACCTCACAATAGGATCCTACGTACCATATATACCTCAGAATAGGTTCCTACGTACCATAGATCCCTCAGAATAGGATCCTACGTACCATAGATACCTCACAATAGGATCCTACGTACCCTATATACCTCAGAATAGGTTCCTACCTACCATAGATACCTCAGAATAGGATCCTACGTACCATAGATACCTCAGAATAGGATCCTACGTACCATGGATACCTCAAAATAGAATCCTGTTCTCCACTGATTCCACAGGGTAGGATCCTCTGCCAGTTTATAAAGTTTATGTCTGAGGAAACTCAAGATGATCGATGCTGTCCAACCAGTAGTCGTGTTTGTTGTTAGGGTTCCGTTGTCTGAAACGTTTAGACTTGACCATAGTTTTATGTTCTGCCATAGTTTATGTTCTGCAGGACTGTAGGATTACACTTAACACTGAGGGAAGCCATATGTTCGGCTGGCAGGTAGTAAATATCATATGAGGTTTACCACCTCCAATCTAATCCGTACCAATCAATCAAACTCATACTGCTTTTAGCATAATATAAATTGTAGGTAATTACGTTACGTGATCTTGTAATGAGAATACCACCTGATTCCTATATTAATCTCTTGTTTTTGTTTCAGTAATTTGCCATAATGTAAAATACTGAACTCCAAATTGACATTCTAACCCTAGACCCAGTGAGAATAGACGCTGATGTCACTGCGCTGCCTTGGTCGATTGTGTAGAACTTAGCATATAAAAACATTAAATTCTTCGACCCACTTTAGGAAAGATACGGCAGCCATGCACCCTGTAACGAACAGAGTATATGCAAAAACTGTTAACGAACTGCGCTACTGAAAGCATCATTAAGCCTCGCTCAAGAGGTTCTGCGACAGAGCAGTTAGTAGTGTCACGCATAGATAATGCGCGCGTAGGAAGTTACGATGTACAGCCAGCCTTTGTTGTTAGGTTGTTAACGCTTCTTTAACATTAATTCACAAATTGTGGTTTATAAATTTCTTTTAAGTCGAGCCATAGTGTTTTAAATCCTCTTAACAATAAGCGCCAACTAAAAAACAGTTCCAGTTCACCATCTTAACTTGAGGAAGAACCTAGGGGCATTTCTTTATTAAGCGTCATGTTGCTTTGTGGCAACCAATTCTTTTAAAATGAGGAAAATTTTCTCTGAATTTCGTGTTGTATCCATATCAGGATTAAACGCTCAAGAAAACCTTTCTTCAAAAATATAAAAATTCGTCTGAAATTTGCAGCTGATGTAATACGCATGACCTTTATTGTTGCTATGCGATGTCCGATTTTTTTTCTAAGAAAAATAGGAGACTCAATAAGCAGGAGGAAAATATCACGAACTTTTCTTTAAGATTTCACTCAAAAGTAATTTGTGCAATAACAGGCCTTGCGTAAGTCGAGCTGCCGTTTTCATAACTATTGTAAGAAACCTCTTTGTTAATCAAAGCTGCAATAGAAGTATGTAATTGTGTACAGTTGCCGTTGTATTCTGAAAACGTGATATCAGTTAATTAAATATAGCCTTCTCCCTGTGAAACGAGGCTGTTGATTATATTCCTAGAATCTGTTGCCACAACAAACAGACAGTTTGTGATTTACACGTATTTTAATACAAGGTTCTAGAATGTGAAATCTTGAATAACAACTGAATACTCTGTAACGCCATACTTAAACGCATTAGTAGTGGTTCACTTGCAGCAATAGATCGTAAAAAGGCGAAGGACTCAACGCCCGCGTTCCTAACGTTGTCCTTTGTGGTTTTATTACCAGAACACTTTGTCTCGGAAGACGACTGTTGTGACTTCCATGTCACCTTTTTACTAGTCTGCTGTGGCACTGTTTAAGCTGCGTGTTATTTATATTTCATGCAGGTAGTTAGAAGAAAATCTGAAAGGTTGAATTAGCAAATACTCAGCATTGATGCTGTGAAATCAAATTATGGCTCCGTGGCTTGAAACCACAGAATTCACGGTTCGTGACACAGAAACTATAACAGGAGATCTATTCATATTATTGTGGAATGGTGAATCTGCATTAATTTCTTTTGGAAGGAACCGCCTTGTGTAAAATATAATATCCCTAATATCGCCGATCAGACTGTTTGTAATTACGGGCCAGGAAACGATGTTTGGTACACGTGCAACATATAAGGGCGGGGACAGGATTTATCGCGTTCAGAATGGGGGCCAGTAGCTGGTGCTTATGAACATTGTTATGGAAGTTAGGTGTCCTTAAAAGACGGGGCCTTTCAGCAGTCACGTTCATGCAGTTATTTAGTACCAGATTTATTCTGTCTTTCTTTCTTTCTTTCTTTCTTTCTTTCTTTCTTTCTTCCTTTCTTTCTTTCTTCCTTCCTTTCTTTCTTTCTTCCTTCCTTCCTTCCTTTCTTTCTTTCTTTCTTTCTTTCTTTCTTCCTTCCTTTCTTTCTTTCTTTCTTTCTTTCTTCCTTTCTTTCTTTCTTTCTTTCTTTCTTTCTTTCTTCCTTTCTTTCTTTCTTTCTGGTAATCTGTGCCCATGCAACACCAGGATCTTGCTGAGCATACATTCCCCACCTACATGTACACAGGGGGATTCGTCTAAAGTCGTCGCCACAAGTGAAGTGGTAACCCCGCTGTATCTTCCTGTTGCCCCTGTGTAGTGACAGGATTTCCCAAACGTCCGTAGCGGATTTAGCAGCCTTTCGGTGTATATGGAAACAAGAGGACGTTCATATTCTTGTCGTTATTCAATAAAATTCTAGTTGTTCAAGATCTAACTTAAGCGCGCTTTCCTTATGTTCCTTCAAATTTTATGAGTAGCGTGAAGATGTTTTTAATAAACTAATTTGTTCGAAACACCCATACCTGTAAATTATGCCTGTGTTATATGACTTGGCAGTTAATGACGTGGCGTATCTGGACTTGCAGCCAGCCGAAAGCAGTAAGATTAAGTATTCGTTCAATAGAGATACTGTATCCGTCATTCGCGAAGGGTACATGCGTTTCATATCCTGCCCATATCGGGCCGATGGGGAGTGACAGCGTTGAAGATGATTTTTATAAATTTAGAAAAAAAGATGGCCACATTAGGCATTCTCACAAATAACTCTGGCATTTCAAATTGAGTCTGTGTTCGTACAGTTAAAAGATTTACTGCGTTCTTTAAAACTGTTGTTAGAGCAGGCAGTAGTAGTGCTGTAATTATGTCAGGGTTCGCAGAATAAACGCTGCTAGACCGTAACCAGTCTAATTAATTTCCCATCCCTAAAACCAGATTCCACATTATTTATTTTTAATATTATAATCTCTGTTACATGTCGTTACATCAAGTCGTGCCTTTTAAATGTTTTAGAAATTTGTATTTTGTACCCAGTGTTTGTTTCTCGCATCTGTGTTACACATAAAATATTGGCTTTCTTAACTTCCTTAATTTCAAGACGTACAAGTTATGCTCGTAAAATTTATTTGTGTTATTTTTGTTTTACTTTACGGAGCTTTTCAACACTCAGCTGCAGAACCCTTATGGAAAGATTTAGGAGCTCCGAAGGTACGGAAACTTTCCTAACAAGATCTTCTGTGAGGAGCTTACGATATCTTCCGTACTTTAAATGTCACCTTCTGAATATAGAATCAGCTAAGCTTGTAACTTAATACTTAAACAACTTTGTTCAGTGGCTATATAAAATAGTTAGCTGTATGAAGTGGGATTAAAGACTGCTGCGACTCTTTAGTTACTGTATATAGTTACTGTATAGTATTTATATAGTTATAGTACTGTATAGTTATATAGTTACTGTAATTTCATCAAATGTAAACGTCATTTCTGGTGATAGAACCTTAAGAGAAGACACTGTTAGTGGAAAAGATATTCCAGCCTAAAGCAATCAAATCAGTGACCTTCTAACTTATACTTAAGATCCGTTTGAATATTATTCTCCTATCTTAAGTTCTGGTCTTCCATGTTTTATTACCGCAGAGTTTTTCCTCAGTCTTTTGTCCTTACAAAGTCCTTTAACATCGCCGGTTCGCAGAGGTACTGTTATTAAGTCAAAAATACAACAAAAAGGGGTCACAAATAACCACGCCCCTCATTACGTACTTATCTTCATTTTTTAATTACCTGTTGTTTTTTGAACGCCCTGACTGCACTGATGGACCAAGGCCAGGAAGAGGAAAAAATATTTTCTTTCTCTGCACTTTCCAACTGGATTTCGGACGTAAGCGACTGGACTGGGAAGTTGACCACTCTGAGCTAATGTCGAAGTTTAGAATCAGTCGAGCTTTATCTCCCCTGCTCTTATTGAAACAACTTGACTTATTTGCTTTAATCTCGCCACCAGGTATTTTTCTTAACATTTTAATTTCATTTCTGTCGTTTCCAAGAGCGTGCAGGTGTGTTTAGAATCATTCAAATAAACTTTGGTAGGACCAACATGCCGTAAAACCAAACCGCGGTTAGAGTATGCACCCCTATACCGCTATATATTAAGCAAGCACGAAACGGTCAGATTTTGCCTTTAGGAATATTAAACACAACTTTCCTGCAGCGGAGTTGTCGCGAAACTGTGATGGCGCTTCAGATAAGAATTCCCATATATAAAGCTTAACCACTGAATTTTACGTAAATAAATAGACATGGTGTCACGAGAAAACCAGGTCGAACGTGACGAATCGGTGTAGCATACAAATGGTGTGTATTCCAATTTTAAATGAATCACCTGTCCTTCTATTGCAGAGAAAGTAGAGACATTTCTAATTTATTTCTGTGGAAACCAAAATATTACTCATAATAAAACTAGGTTCTGTATTCATAGTTACGTAACCAAACAGTAGTGGTAATTCAGTAAGTCATTGACGTTTATTCACCATGTGTAAATTATTAACATCTCATTATGTGTTATTTTCCACAATGTAACTGCAGATTCCTTCACCATTCCTTGGCCATTGCGTGTTATTATTTACAAAGTGAATACAATTCGCACTTAACCTTTTAAAGCCTAGCGGTAACTTTACATACCACCACGTTTAACATTAAAAAATTCTACGTGGTGCCCACATTGCGAGTATGTGTTTTGTACGGATCTCAGAACAAACAGCAACTTTTGCCTTATAAAACATTAAGAGACTGGTTTTTATAACCGAAGTGGAGAGTGTTTACAGCGCGGTACGCACTGAGTCCTTATTTAAAACACACACTTTTCGTCTTTAAAGGGTTAAACACTCATGAGGCCATGTGAAACTCTGTGTGTATCACTGATTAACACTGTCAGGCAGCCTGTTGTCACTGAAGTGGCCTCTATTTCAGTTTCAGATCCATGGAGTACGACCAGGCTTGTACCAGACGACCCCGAGTTCGGACTGCCAATAGGGAACCTGACCACACCGGTTGGAAGGGAAGCTGTATTGTCCTGTACTGTAGATCACCTCGGAAAATACAAGGTAAGCAACACAAGCCCTCTGACACCTTTGATACCAGTGTTACATGTGGAATCATGACTCGTTACAAGTTCCCCCGTCTGTGTACATTTCCAGGAACAAATTTATAACAAAGGAGCTAAGCCCTGTGACTGTACGATGACCGCGTAATTGTAACGCTGTTTCGTAAAATGTTACACGCAGGCCTGCATCATTGCGTTATGTTCTCGTAAACCACTGTCACTTGTTGAAAGCAGCACAAGTCAGCTCGTTAGTGTTTCGATATAGCTTTAACTGAGACAGACGAAATAACAAGAGACTGAAGAAGAAGAAGATTCCTTACTTTGTACTCGTTACGATATGTTGTTCGAAAGATCACATTATGAGGAATGAGATGAACGGGACACGTGGGACCGTGAAAGAAATAAAAAACAAATGTAGAAATTTAGTTGGGAAGCCCAAAAGGGAAAGGACACTTGGGAGACCAAGTTGTAGATGGGAAAAAAATGTTAAAATGAATCGCAAAATAATAGATTATAAGGATGGAAACTGGAAGTGTCTGGCACATAATACTGTTCAGGGGACGGGCTTTTGTGAATGCGATGATGAATCCTTGGGGTTCGTACAAGGCAGGGAATTTCTTGACTTAGTTTGTTGTTTATAAAGAGTGACTGTTCTTAGGGAACTTAGTTTAGCCAGTTCGAGTACTCCCTGGGGTTGTACAGATCGCTGACTTTTGTAGAGGCAGTGAAATCAGGACGTTGATGGTGATACAGTGGATACGTACAGGATTTTGGTCGAGAAACTCATTTGAACGAGGGAGATTGGGAAGACCAGGAGAAGGATATGGGCGGACAATATTGAAAGGGGTCAGAAGAAAAAATACGATGTTGTGAGACTGATTTAAACACCTAAGGATCGTGTGTCGTACCAGGCTGCACTGCTCATCGGCATGTGTCTTAACCTTTTAAAGCCTAGCGGTAACTTTACATACCACCGGGTTTAACATTAAAAAATTCTTTGTGGTGCCCACATTGCGTTTATGTGTTTTGTACGGATCTCAGAACGAACAGCAACTTTTGCCTTATAAAACATTAAGAGATTGGTTTTTATAACCGAAGTGGAGAGTGTTTACAGCGCGGTACGCACTGAGTCCTTATATAAAACAGATACGCTTCGTCTTTAAAAGGTTAAAGTCTTTGCGTAATTGTACCTTCCTTACGAAGTGAGAGAGATCCCTTTCTGTTGAGACAACGTCCGTCCATCTGTCCGTCCTTCTGTCCATCCGTCTGTTCGTCCCTCCATCCGTCTTTCTGTCCGTCCGTCTGACGGTCCGTCCGTGTGTTCGTCTGTGAACCTCGTATCATTGACTAAACTGCACCTTGGTTTTCCACGAATTCAGTATGAACGTTCTTTAAAACAAAGTCAGGCAAGCATGAGTTTCGTGAAAATTAGCAAAGTGACAGTTATTCTCTGTGTATGGGCGTGAATGATTTTGTGCCCGTACTTCCTATATTTCTTAACCAATATTGGTAACATTTGTTGTAGCAATTCTTCGTCTTTTGTGTGTGTTTGTGTGTGTGTGTATATATATATATACACACGTTATATTTAAAATTATTTGTGACATATTCGCAGTAAAGTATTCATTGACATGTTCTCCTTTGCAGTAAACTTTCAAGCGTACGGAGACAGTAATGACATTTTTCCGTGTGCAGATCTTACACCAAGACCACTACTGGTATCACAGTGCCAGCGTTTGTGCCTCCCGAAACAATCTATCTTTGTTTCACATTCCATTTTTTTCCCTAATAGTTAAGCCATTTCGCCGCTTCGTCTCTTAATGCTACACCTGAATACAGAAATCCTTGCTTATCTCTTGGTCAAATGGTCAATTTGCCATAACGAGTGAAGAACTGTGTAACACTATAGGGACGTAAATGAAATGAAGGAGACGAAAAACGATATCAGACCTGTTTTGTTTTGTGACAGTAATATGAGACGTGTCTGTGAACACAGAAGGAAATGACGCAGACAGAAACAGATCCGATTTTCACGGTGCAGGCCATGTTCCGAATACAATTGCAAATTCATTTTGTTTTTATACTTAAACTATTCAGCAAATAGTTTGATAAATTCTGCAGGATTAAGTAATGTGAATCATTTGTTCAACAATTTTCTAACTGAAAATTCCAGACAGTGAATAGACTGTGTGTACGTATGTGTGTCTTGTTAAAATTCCGTGTATGTAGACACCGTCATTGTATATTACGTTATTGAAAGCTCTCAGATAGCCATTCAAATTATCTGGTACAATAAGGTACAAATTCAGCAACGGAAATATTTGGTTTTTGTCATTTAGTTTTTAAGTCACCGTGAGATGCCCCGTAAACAAGGCGCCCTCGACATTACCTTTATTGCTAACTTTGCTTACTTACTTACTTACTCCATAGAGCAGAGGCCGTCTTGAGAAGCTAACAGTTTCTCAGCTATTCAAGAAATTCCCCGCATTTTACGGAAACCGGAGGTTCATTACCGCGTTCACAAGAGCCCACCACCTGTCCCTATCCTGAGCCAGCTCAATCCTGTCCATGCCCCCCACCCCACTTCTTGAAGATCCATTTTAATATTATCCTCCCATCTACGCTTGCTGCTAACTTTACTGCAAATTATTTAATCTGTATCGAAAGGCTACCAGGAATTATTACGTACTTAATGGTCCATATGTATGCACAACTGCCACCATGAAACATAACAGTTTTTGTCCTGTCAGATATGGTTGGGACTTCCTCAGACGCTTCGAACTGTCTTCATTCTGTAATTGCGAACACGTCAAAACGTTCCTTACCGATTTGGTAAGGGTGTTTGTCATGTTGGTACAGGGTATTACCTTTATAGTTCCGAATTTGTCATTACCAACTAAAGAAAATTAAATTTTCACTTCGCGATGCAGCCATGTTGTTGTAGTAGTACAAAAGGCGATACTGATAGAAGTGTCTTTTACGCATTAAGGACTCTTAGTTTATCTTCCACCTCGGAAGTTCACAGAGCCGCTGTTTCTGTATTATTAATGGCAGGAAATTACGAAGTACAAAGGTAGTATCACGAGGTTAATGCCAAGTTTAAATCAGAGCTCACTGCTGGTTGCAAACACGGTACATCAAGTATTATAGTGATGTAAGTCAGTTTCTGAAAGAAGTTTTTAACAGCAAATGTGGTTACACTGTTCGATTTTTACAAACTTACACAAAATATATGCAACGTGTTTCTTGCACGTTTCGTCCAAGTAGACGTGTCAGTGCAGAATCTTAAAAGTGTAACTTAAAGTGACAATAAGTATCGCAGTGTATCTGTGAAGTTTTAACAGTACGTGTAAGCACTTCATTAATTTACGTATTGTAAACGGTTATTGTGAGTACGAACAGTCGGAAGACAACTCACAGTATGTTTTACAGATTTCGATAACATTCAGCAACTCCTTGCAGCGGCAGACCTCTCGAATAATACGAGTATTGATTACAAATTATGGATTAGAAGGGATGTGAAAAGGAGCTGTCGTGCAACATTTTTAGGTACAACCTGAACTTTAATGCGTTCCCCCGCCTCCCACCCCTCCAGTAATGCAACAGCCCCTATTGGGACAGGGTATCCACATTATCGAGGCTTCACGATCACGACGTTTGGTCCGTTGGCAGTGATAAATTCATGAAGAACTTAAAAGATTATCGTTCTGATGTCGATTAAAAAGCAGGAGTTTAGAACATTTGTGCATGACTTTTGGTCTGAGATAAGGAATTTTTCGTGCAGTGGGATATACAGGGTATACGCAAAAGAATGGTGCGGTTTCAAAAGTTAACAAGAAATTTATTTCTCACCCTACACGGGCACAACGTACACCGTCAGCAGCGGCAACTGTCCAAGTTTCTCGTGCGTTAATCACAATCCTTCGATCTGTGCACCCTGGGTCACACGACACACATCCACACGGTAATCAAATTCATCCCAGACCC
>BLKM01000341.1:1590089-1605973 GCA_013340265.1 Coptotermes formosanus | reverse complement strand
CAGACCATTACAGCGGACATGCTACACCGAGTCTGGGATGAATTTGATTACCGTGTGGATGTGTGTCGTGTGACCCAGGGTGCGTACATTGAAGGATTGTGATTAACGCATGAGAAACTTGGACAGTTGCCGCTGCTGACAGTTGCCGCTGCTGACGGTGTACGTTGTGCTCGTGTAAGGTGAGAAATAAATTTCTTGTTAACTTTTGAAACCGCACCATTCTTTTGTGTATACCCTGTATTTATGTAGTTTTAACATCGAATTTTGTGAAGAGTTTTTCGTTAAACGCTTCCGTTTTCACTTCTTAAAACTCCTCTTCTCTAAGGTAACTTGTGGGATACTGCTAATGACGTCATGTCTTTGTTGGTGTCATTACTGACCTCATTTCAAAGCAAACATTGTAAGATGTTGTTAGTAAGCAGGAAATTCTGCGTTTGCTTCGTAACAGGCGCACGTGACAGTGTCGTGTGGGTGCGAAATCCTCCCAAGGGGTATGTTTCAGGTGGAGGTTCAATTTCTTGGAAGTTCGAACAAACTCCATTAAGACAATAGTGTGGTCGTTTTGATTCGCTCCAAAATGATTCACTTGTCTGTATGCGTACAGTTGTGGGATGTAGGCGAAGGTCTTATTGCGGTGCAACGTCGTGGAAGCATAAACTGATAAAATTTATTGTTTTCTTTCACCTAAAATGATGGAGTAATAAACACTTCATTTTTCTTGTGATTTTTCGAAAGTGTATTTAAAATACGTAAGATATTTTATACGTACGTCGCATTTTAGTTAGCTGTTTATACTGGCTTCTGACATTATGAAACACAAACCTTGAAAGTGACTGTTATAAAGATACTATAAACATCTATCTAATGCAGTGTTGTGGTCGAATGATTGTTATAACACGTTGTTACTTATTTGCAATATGCTTTATTCCAAATTTGGCCAGGGTCTCTTTTTATCCGAATGAAATTGTCCTAAATGAGTCTTCACATTAAACATGGTCCCTATCAAATATAATACTGGATTGCTGGGACTTCACAAATTGCGGAAACAAAACGTAGGCTGCAAACACTGTTATCAATTAAAATTAATTACTGTACATTATTTCGTCACGCTGTACTACGCGGCCTCTTTTCGTCTTTTTTATGTGCGTAAATGCAATTCCATCTACGCGTGTACCACGAAATCACATGGTGTTTTGGAAGTAAAGCACTCGTTGGTAAAATATTATGTTTCGTCACGGATTACACCGTTTGCGGTCGTGTTATATTTGGCACGCCACACCCCATTATAGTCCTAAATCTACTGCCAATATCTGGAACTTCTGTCTCTTTTCTGATGAGTTATTACTGTCACAGACAGACAGACAGACAGAGACACACACCTTCTTTTATTATTTGCTTTAGCCACTTGCTCGGTCCTCCTCAATTAGTTGCTTTAGCCGTTCGAGGTTATAAGCAATTTGTGTTACGAGTTCCTAGACACTCGGTGGCGAATTAGTGACTGTCGTTTCTTTGTGGTTCTTGGAGACCAGAAATTCTAAAATTATACCCACCCATATTTGTACGATCTTCAGTCAGAATAAGCACCCTCTTAAGTAATTCACCATTGTATGTGATTTTGGTGTTCGGGGTTTGTATTTTAGCTGAAAACAAAATGTCCCCTGACATATGTTGTTTGTATCAGTATTCGTATCTTCTAATCTAGTGTCGTGCAGAAGTACACACTTATGTATGTTTGTGTCCTCTCCGTAGATGAGAACAGTTTTAAGTAAGAAATAAAGCAAGAAATAAATATGAATATAACTGTGAATCATCTGGTGCGGTTTAGGTAATTGCGTGGTCACAAAATTGCTCACTTGTTGGTTTTCATATTAACCTTTTAAAGCCTAGCGGTAACTTTACATACCACCAGGTTTAACATTAAAAAATTCTACGTGGTGCCCACATTGCGTTTATGTGTTTTGTACGGATCTCAGAACAAACAGCAACTTTTGCCTTATAAAACATTAAGAGATTGGTTTTTATAACCGAAGTGGAGAGTGTTTACAGTGCGGTACGCACTGAGTCGTAATGTAAAACAGATGCGCTTGGTCTTTAAAGGGTTAATACTGCTTCAGGTTTTATCTTAGGCAATCCATCATTATTATAGACTGTTTACAATTATTAAAGTGAAGCTTTTCTCTCCTGTCTGTGTCACTTCTCTTCTGCGATAAATAAATTAATACGATCTTTTTTTAAAAAAAGTTTTATGTGATTACTTTAGTTGAACTGACGCACGAAACTTTCTCTGCTCCCGGATGAAATCGAGTTAACTACTGCCGTCGCTGTATAATAACCTCGGTACTGTGGAAATTTGAATTAAGGCATAGAAATACATTTTCGATAATGCATTTTTAAGACTTTCTATTTATTCGAGACTGTCCAATTTGATTTTGTTTCAGAAGTTAGGACATATTTTATGCATTAAATTAGCATTAGTGTAGAAAGACAAGTTTTCTCGACACATTTCAGCGGTTGCATTAAAACACAATGTAAACTCTTTAAGTAAAAACGTAATTCATATCCGTTACTGGGGAAGGGGTGGGATAATACAGAATTGTCTACAGGCCATAGGCCATAGGCCACAGGTGAAGCTGAACGCTTAACCCCGAGCACTTCTTCCTTTTACATTAACCCTTTAAAGACGAAGCTTATCTGTTGTATGTAAGGACTCAGTGCGTACCGCACAGTAAACACTCTCCACTTCGGTTATAATAAACCGGTCTCTTAATGTTTTATAAGGCAAAAGTTGCTGTTTGTTCTGTGATTCGTACAAAACACATAAACGCAATGTGGGCACCACGTAGAATTTTTTAATGTTAAATCTGGTTGTATGTAAAGTTACCGCTAGGCTTTAAAAGGTTAGGGTAGAGTTTTGAAGTTAAATTGTCAAGCTTCTTGCGTCCACTATGGCCTGTACATAAATATGCGTACTTCTCAATGTCCATATTTACGTTCTATAATTGATGGGTATACTGACTAAACATCAGTACGTAATTTCGGGAACTTATGCGGAAAAAGTTTAAATCTGTCGTTTTCTGCGTGGCTGCATTGTGGCACTGAAATCTTTGTAAGTACGCATCATGACTATGAGTCGGTAACAGCTTTGTGTGATACATAGTAGCTAGTTTCGGACAAACTGCTTCACGTGCATGAATTAAGTGACACTAAGTGTAACTGGCACATACTATAGTACTTGCGAAAATTAATTGTAGAAAGCTTGAGACAGAGTTACGAATTTAGGTGTATAACATGCATATTTGTTAAGTAAAAATTTCGGATCAAGGTAGTTTGTGTTGTGATGCCTTGTACTCCAATCAGTTGATGCAGACCCTTCAGAGGTATAGTCATCTCCGTCTGCAAAGCAGAAGTGAAAGTTGTGGGTAATATGTTCAGACGATTATAGCACAAAGGCTTGTTGCATGACATAGCTACAATCAAATACTTTCTGACAACCACTTCTATCATCTGTAGTCGGTATAGCGACTTGCTACGGGCTGGACGGTCCCGGGATCGAATCCTAGTGGGGGCGAGATTTTACGCAACCGTCCAGATCGGCCCTGGGGCCCACCCAGCCTCCTGTACAATGGGTACCGTGTCTCTTTCCCGGGAGTAAAATGGCCGGGGCGTGGGGCTAGCCATCCCATCCCATCCTCGTGCCGAGGATCACGAAAGGGTAGAGCTATACCTCTGCTCCCACTCTTGGGCCCTCAGGGCCTGTTATAGGGCGAACCTTTACATTTTTCCTTCTATCATCCTAGAAATTTATGCCCTGCTTAACTTTCCATTGACTTTACATGCCCAATTCATGCTAGTTTCGGTAATTTCTTTATCGTTGAAAACGTCAGGTTGGCGGTAACATGAAGTTTCTCCTGATTTAATATCATTTTCGCTCATTTATTTTGTAGCTTATAATTTTTAATTATTTATTGCTGCAGTTCATAAGTGCTTTTCCCTGCCAGCCACAACAAGGTGAAACGTCATTATGAAATCCATGCCTACTCCTTAGGCGGCAATACTGTCTTACATTTGAAAATTTACAAGTATGAATGAAGTGTGACCATTGATTTCAAATCATTGGTGCTCTTCGATCCACATTGTACCTAAAAACCTGAAAAACTTGTATTTTTCTTCAAATTTGAGGTGCGTTCCAAGTTTCGCTCTGTAAGGAAGCCTGTATACATAATTGTAAACAGTGTGCGTATTTATTGGGTTGTCTTAACCATTGTAAAATATGCACGGTGAAAAACATATAAAATAAGCCTGTCTGTGTTTACTTTTGGTTTTGCATTTATTGCTTTAAAAAATCTTTTGTGATCTCCGTCCATAAAACATTTAGGGAATTGCAGGAAACATTTCAATTGGAGAAATCGGTTCCTGATTTTGATCCACAGGCGGATGTAAATGACACATCCGGTACAGTGAAGCCACCGTATTCCGTGCAGATAAGATATACGTTTATTCATGGCTTGACATATTTGAATCACAGTGAGTGTCATTCTACCCATAGTCATCAGTTTCTATACCCTTATCTTATTGTTCGAAAACCAATCAAACTTTGATAATTTCGGTACTTTCACTCCGGAATTAAATCGAACGGTAAAAGAAATTCGTTGCATTTATGTTATCCGTACAGAAACGGAAATAAATTAAAAGTCACACATCATATTTCATTTGAAACAAGTAAAAAAGAAAAACGAAATGTCCCGTCTCAACGAGCAGGTCGTCAAATTTTGGGCTGTAATTTAAATGCTTTCTCCTTAATAAAGTCCGGATTTTTTCAAGTACTCTGTATCGTTGGATCAGTGATTGCCGACGTTTCGAATGATCTTGTTCCTGTTATTTTTTAGGTTAATCGGTTTATTTCTTCGTAGACTGACTACCCTGGAAGTTCAAGGCAGCACGATCCCCCGAAACGTCGGATAAACTCACCCAGCGACACAGCGTCACATCTAAAAAGACTTTTATCATCAACACAGTCGCTGTGACTAAATAAAAATTCGCGACGTTGTTCCATATTAAATCATCGCATATCAGAAATTATGTCTCAAGATATATTAAGATAAAGTAATCGGACAAATTGCACGCCGCTGTTTTTTGTGTAATTTGTCCTGAACAGAACCCCTAGACCGAAAAATTTGTTGTACTTTCACCCAGCAAAAGGAAAATACAGATGCGACAGCTGCCAGAAACGTGTAAAAGAGGTAAATTTAGCCCGTGTGTAAAGGGTGGAGGAAGAAGATACTTTGAAAACCCGAAAAAAACAAAGGCTGGTAAAAATAGTAGATGAAAGTAGTCGAAAGTAAATTAACATCACTGCGGCACCGTTTGCTCATAGTTCTTGTTATTTCATGTACGTACGGAAGGACGGACGCTCTTTTGCAGGGTGGAAGAAAAGGGAAAGTACGTAATTACGTAAACTTCGTTTGGATTCCATTTGTACGAATAACAGAGATAGTGAATGAGCAATGAACATCCATATGGAAAACTTAGTTTGACGTACTGGCGGCGGGAAATGGGCAATACAAACTTGGGACCAGACGAGGGAATAACATGAACATGCAGTGGCTAAAAATTGAGAATGATAACATAGTTTTGAAAAGAGGATGGCTGTATACGGGGAGTATTTGTTTAATGGGCAATGAATTTCGTTTGTTGGTCTACAGTTTGTTGTCCCACTTCAATTAACTTGCATGGAATGAAAATTTTAACTGATAACGTACGTTCAGTTTAGGGGTCTTTCAGTGTTTGCTTTTGGGTGGAATATATTGTCTGTCATTACGAAGTGCATGGCCGTATTTAATTCCATTCCTGACAGTACTGAGGCACTATGATGTGGCCTCTCGTTTTAAATGCTAATGCTTCTGTACACTAACCCCATGGAGCGGAGTCCTTCTTGAAATGTTTCTTTACCGCATTCAAAAGAACCCGCCACCTGTACGTATCCTGAGCCACATTAATCCAGTCCGTGGCCCCATCCCACTTCGTGACGACCTATTTTAATATTATCCTCCCACCTACGTCTAGGTCTTCCAAGTGATCTGTTTCCCTCCGGTTTTCCCACCAAAACCTTTTATATACTCTTCTTTCAGCCATACATGCTACATTCCCGCCCCATCTCATTCTTGATTTAATCCCCCGAATAATATTTGGTCAGGAGTACAAATCATAAAGCTCCTCGTTATGTAGTCTTCTCCATTGCCCTATTACTTGGTCCTTACTTCTGTACACTAATGCCTTTGTGCTAGCACATATGCATTGTCACTTGCCGTTGAAATATTTATTAAATATGTATGTCATGAATGTTGTGGCAACGGCAGTGTCATTGCAACATTTTAAGCGAGTTATATAAGTGAAATTCTTGAACGCTGTGCTACAGTGCGTGACTTTAGAGCAATACATCTACGCCTTGCTCCATGCATGTGAAGTTTCTGTTTTAAATTAATAAGGAATTTTTAGAAGTAACATGTTTCAGAACTGTCAGCAGTAGTCAGAACTGAATACAATAGGAACTTAACACATGTTACTTGAGGATGACATTAAAATGGTGCGTGCCCTAAAGTGAAGTAACTAATGCAGAAGGAGCGGCCACAGTAATCTGTCCACTCAGATATTTGCCTTGAGACAGAGGGGTGCCAAATTTTATTCGTATTCGCATGTATATACGCTTTTGCGGTGTTGAAACAGTGGACTTAAAATCGGAAACCTTGGAAGCACCGTAGAGTGCAGTCCTTGATGAGATAATACAGACTGGCGTGGTCAAGAAATTGCCTGTAACGGAGTACAGAAGCTCATTACATTTTTCACAAAACCCTTTGAATGGTCCCAGTTTTAAGGCAGTTGATTCCAGTCAACTCTTCCTATACAGTTACTTTATAACAACTGTTTTGATGTTATCATCCCATCTACTTCTGGGCCCGCCAGTTTGTATCTTCCAGAATTTCCGTTTCGTATTTTCTACATATTTTTACTTTTCAGCATGCATGCTCTTTGCACGGCCCGCCTGGCGAGCCGCAATAGTCTTGCTATGGGTTGCAGCAGAGGTATTTCGGCTGGATCAAGAAATGTGTCTTCCTTAAAACATCTGTACCGTCTGTGGTTACCTTCAAGCCTGTTACTCAGTGGGCAATGAGGAAAGTGGGACTCTTCCGTCTGGAGTAAAGTGACATGGACGTGAGGACTTTCAGCTACTTCCTAGTTTAGGAGTGAGTGGAACTGTGGTTTTACTTCCCCCATACACCTCCGTGGCGTGCTCAGGGACAATTTTATGTTCACTTTAACCTTTTAAAGCCTAGCGGTAACTTTACATACCACCAGGTTTAACATTAAAAAATTCTACGTGGTGCCTACATTGCGTTTGTGTGTTTTGTATGGGTCTCAGAACAAACAGCAACTTTTGCTGTATAAAACATCAAGAGACTGGTTTTTATAACCGAAGAGGAGAGTGTTTACAGCGCGGTACGCACTGAGTCCTTATATAAAACAGATACGCTTCGTCTTTAAAGGGTTAATATGGTCTAGTGAAGAGTACGAATTTTGAAACGTATAATTTTGTAGTTTTCGTATACTTTTTATTACTTCCGTTGTTTCAGATAAAAATATTTTCCTTAGCTTCTTGCTGTTCCTCTAACGTTTGGCGTTATACGTACAGACATCAAATGTACCGCGAAACCAACCACTTTATTATAAGGGTTTCCCTTACGTGCACCTTGAGCAGTGGCCACACAGGTAGAAACATGTGAAGGGAACGAGCATTGTGACTTTTCATGTTGAAACTAATTGTGCTAGATTTCACGTTCTCAAAGCAGTCTTGCTGAAGATTTAAGTCTTCTGGGACGGTATGCTGTGTCTGGTGGTAAATAGTTTTCTGAGGTACTCAACGGCGGTTTTGCTGAATGTCCACGTCTTGTGAGACGTTACTCCTCGTCAATTGGTGAACAGTTAACCGGCGTTTCGGATGACTCTAGTTCTTTCAAAACCACAGTAAATATTCACAAGTAAACAAGGTGTAAAACATCCCAGACGGGTTGGTACTGCAAGAGTAATTACACATTTTAGTTAATACTTAACATTTGGCTGTAAGTGAGACGGAAGGTGGAGTTTAACAGCTGTAGGTCCTACGTTAAGAAGTCAGAAGACACAGGCTGGCAAGTTGCGGCTTTTTTATGTACAAGTATGAAACCATGGCTGCAAGTTGTACAAGTCTGGCTTTAACGTAAGGAAATTTCTTGTGGTACATCATAAAACTCTTTAAAACAGTTTTTTATTTGTTGCTTAGGAACCCGTACTCAGCCGTCCTCTCCCCTTTACAAGTCAGGCGAATAACTTGCTAAACGTTAGCTTGCAAGCAATTAAAACCACTTAATAAACATTTTTCATCTAACACCATGTTGTTGCTTTTTCTGCATGCGCAAGTAAGAAAGAAAGATACACTAATGATATTAATTTTATTCTTTTCTCGCTTTCCTCGGCCAGAAAAATTTGAATTTATTCCACTTTAAACTTTGTTTGTTTATTCACAACTTCGTTCTAATCTTTAAATTCAGTTGTATATCTGACTTCATTGAGCAGATACCCTCTTCAGAAAGTAATGGTTCTACGCCCATTCAAATAAGCACTCGTATCTTGTAGCTCCAGAAGGTTTGCCTTGTCACATCAGCCCACCACTTTATCAGTACTGACTCGATTATTCCAGTACGTACACTCCTTTGTGTACATGTAATGTATTTTTAAACACTGAAGTATCGATCGGGTAGATGCAGCGATAGTGCTGTAGACTTTTAGTCGGAAATTACTGGTCTGGACCTGAGCCGGGTCATCCACTGGCACTATCTTCGCTCACGTTCTTCGTGGTATTGCTCAGTCCATCCCGTCTATCGCCGTAATAGTACACTGTTACGCCATGACTTCTTCCTTACACATTTGTTTATTTATTTAGATATTTATTTATTTATTATTTATTTATTTAGATATTTATTTACATATTTAGATATTTATTTACATATTTATTTATTTAGATATTTATTTACATATTTATTTATTTATTTATTATTTATTTGGATATTTATTTACATATTTAGATATTTAGATATTTATTTATTTAGATATTTATTTACATATTTAGATATTTAGATATTTATTTATTTGGATATTTATTTACATATTTAGATATTTATTTATTTAGATATTTATTTACATATTTAGATATTTAGATATTTATTTAGATATTTATTTACATATTTATTTATTTAGATATTTATTTACATATTTATTTATTATTTATTTATTTGAATTCGTCACCCACGAGTACTCCTACAGTTCGACGGTATATGTTGAGTCCCTGCCGACGCCATAAAGTAAACAACAAGAATGCACCAGGATATTCGTTTCGATTGTTATTTTGGAACAACATATTATGGTCAGTACTGTTTATTGTGTAAGGTTTTGTTCAGGTGGAAGTGAGTAGTCATCCTCACACGCACCGGCCGCTTTTACTTCGAGATAAAAGCCTCCAGCATCAAAGTAGGAAGCTGAGTGGGCCTAAAGAGCTAGTCTGAACGTTTTGAAGGAGTGAGAAGTATCTTGCATTTTACGGGTATCAAACCCGGATCGTCCGGCCTGTGGCTTAAACACTGTACCGACTGTGGTGTCTTGGCTTACAGTAGTAATTAAGTTTGTTTCTTGTTTATTAAAATTCCGCGTAAACACCTTAGTGGCCAAAAATAGAAACAGCAGAAAGGTAAATACGTAAAAAACAATGACAGGGGGACCATAACACGTAAAGGAACAAGGAAACGATAACACGAAACATAAGGAAACAAATAGAATGTTGCATTACTATCATCATCATCAGCAGCAGCAGCAGCATCATTATCATCCAAGATTTGAAGAAAGTAGGGGTCATCGGATTCAGGCTGTCGTGACTGAGATTATTCGTGGTTTTCCTCAGGTCCTCCAGTAAAAGCCTTGGACGTGGTTTTAAAATACGTCACTGTTATTTCTTCCAAGATCATTTTTACAATTTTCATTTACTTAATTATCTTACTGACGGCTAAACTTAAGCATAATAAGCGCTAATAGTAAACGGGAACGTCAGCCATTGTGATGCATCTCTCGTCTCGTACTACCGTGCTCCGTTTTGCATTGCGGTTCTTCAAGAGCAGAATATAAACACGATCCTGAAGAGTTATCCTCCTGAAACATTAAGCGCGATTCCCACCACGGTCCGCTCACGGTCAGGGAAAATACGAGTGTTCTTTTCCTGTATGTCTGTTCCTGACCATACCGTTTCTTGACTGCAACCACCAATGTGTTACTTCTCTTCTGACTGAGTGAAGCAACTTTGATAGGCTCTGGACTGGAGCGTGACTCTCCCTGTAGTGTTAACTGGTCGTTAAGTTACGATAAATAACATTGAAACTTCAGTTGCGGCCTGACAAGCTCTAGCCAATTTTGTTATTTTTTATTTATCCTCTAAATGAATAACGTTACATTTCAACAAACATTATTAGAGTTACGGTCTTTTTTTTCCCGTCCGTCCAATTAAATATTCCTACCGTGCAAGTCACAATGTCAGTATACGCTCCGTCCTGTGGCTATAGGCGCGCGGGATTATTTTGTTAGCATTTCTTCCTTTGCGTAATTTAGGTTAATTGTGTTTTCTCCTTTTGTAAGCCTGTGCACTCGTTTCTTCCCTTTTATTTGTTTGTAGAAACGAGAGATGAGATATTGCCTTCATTTGTGTAACGTTTCTTTACTAATCCATCACATTCGCGCACCGAATTCTTCAAGTCGCAGACGTGGGTTTTTAAGGCAAAACCGTGAAAATATCTTGCAGCATTAAAGTGTGGTAATATTTCATTTCCAAAATGTGTTTATTGCATGTAGTTGAAATTGCTTAACTTTAAATGTATTTGTAAATGTATGCGTTTGTTATGAACTAGTGTTAACAAAACATTAAAACATATATGTTGTATGGAGTACAAATAAGAAGGTTACTTCTTATTAACATCGTGCTGCTGTTGTCTACCGCTATTTGAGGCCCCTGCGAATTCTTTATTATTGATGAAGCTCGACCTTTCTGGCGGAATTATTGATTATACAGTGCGGCAAAAATGTAATCTCTTCATTGGCCTGGAAAAGCCGAACTAAGTGCAAACACAAAAACGATTAAACCTTAATGTTTTCAGCCTTTCGTCTGCCGTCAATGGAACCTGTCCGTGCTGAATAGGGGTAAAATCAATCAACCTGAAATTAGTTACACATTACAGTGTTCAGGAAAGTTGCAGTTCCTGTGGTCGAACGGCATGATCACAAGAGTAAAAAATGCTTCCATTGAAAAAATTGAAAAACTCAGTATTTTAACAAAGACAGTGTTGGTGTGTCTTTCTCAGCACGTCTGTGTAACTTAAAATTAATTTTATTCTGTCTTTAAGTTACGTTATAGGGGAGATGAATACAATTCGGAGCATTGTTTTCTTCCATTCTCTGTTACGAAACTTTTAAGGCACTAATATATTCTCCTCATCAGAACAAACATAGGCCTGTACACACGTTGTAAAGACATGGTTTGATATTCCATCCTTGTTCTAAACAAAAGTTTTAAAATTGGAATTAAACGTAGTGAAGAGAAAGAGGTTTTTTCGTGATGGTGAGTATTTGGAAACAAAGTTCGTAACATATAAATTTGCCTCACACTTTAAATATGAATTAAGAAGCGAGCATGAAAAATGTATATTATATATAAAAACCAAGCAGTTAAAGTTCTGTCGTTTTTCTGTCCCCTTGTAAGTCATTCTTATAGCTAGTGGTTCAGCCGTGCGCGCGCGCCAATTTGCAGTGCTTTCTGAACAAATCTACGTTTACGAAGCAGTCGTGGTGTACCTATGATTTTAACAACAGATGGTGAAATGTTATATCTTAAACGTTTTCAAGTATTTAAAATTTCTGAATTTGTCCATTATTTATTCCTGCATAGTACTTAGCACTAAAGATATATAAATAAATTGTAGTTCCCTTTCGTTTCAATAGTTGTTGTCGTAAGTATTACTGGTACTGCGGAAATCTCATAACTTGCGCCGAATTTGTATTGAACAAATTGTTGTTCGTTTTTCACTTGTTTGAAAATTGTTTCTCCAAATCAGACTTTTGTCAAAGTTGTTGTCATTTAAATATACGTATTTGCTTGTACACGGACAAGAGTGCGTTCTTTTTCCGGACGAAATGTATTCGACACCACTCACAGTGCCTTTCCATTCAACAAAGAACGGAAATGCCGTGAGTTTAAAGCCAGTGTTCTGAATATAAACGAATAGAAAAATAACTATCTCCATACAACTCTCAAAATTGCAGAACTTTAAGTCTTAATTTTAAGGCTTAATGAGTGTTTAGATTCTGTCTCTCGTAATGTTACAAAAGTATTGTTTTGTCCCTCGCCTGTAGGGCCCATTATTTTTAAAGTATGGAGTTATATTAAGAAACTTTAAGCGATAAATGTCAAGGCTTAAAGAACGATACGAAATTTATTGTACCTTAAGGAGAGGAACAAAAAATGATTGAAAATGCCGCAATAGGAACTTTTTTGGCTCTATTTCAATCCTACTAAAACATGCCGATAAAATATCTTCTGTACGGCAGAGTGGACTAGATTCCTATTAATCGATTTTTTGCTTAGCTCCTCTTGTGCTCGTGCTGTCTTACGTCGGTGCTTAGCTCCTCTTGTGCTCGTACTGTCTTACGTCGGCATAAGACGAAGGGAAGTTTGATAAATTCTAATTATGTAATACAGAAATACTTTCCGATCATGACAGACAAATCTAAATGACTTAATGTCACTGTTAGTGGGAATGTGTGTTATTTAAGTCACTGCTGTGTTTTTGTTGCATTGTGTTTGGTAGAAAACGTTGAAGGATGATGGCAGTATTATAACATGTGCTGTAGGGTTTTGTCTATACTTTTATCTCTCTTACGTAGAACACTTGCCTGCTAACTGGGTAATGTCTGTGGAACCGTTGTGACTAATCGAAAATTTTGAGGAATCTCTCAGCTAAAAGTGTACTTTTTGGATGCAAGCATTAGGCACAGGTTTTTAAAATATAAACTATTATTTACGAAGTAATATTACGCATGTTAGTCAATGACAAAACTTCAGTGTTTGTCATTTAGACCGAAAATAAACCAAGCAACGATTGATTACTGCGCAAAACGATAGGGAAGTAAATTAAAACTGTAATTAAAAATATCAAAATTGTACGAGTATTTACCAGTTTCCTGATAAAGGCAGTGTGTTTGCGGAACCCCTGAAAGTCGCCTGCGGGACCTGACCATTCCTTGGAGCACACTTTGAATGCCGTTGATCTATAACCACTAACGGGAAAGGAACTTGAATAAATGACCAAGTAAATACACGTAAGTAATACGGCGTTCAATAATTAAGGAACCAGACTGGTTTCTTTTACAGAAATTGGCAACACTGTTGAGGGCGCACAGTCGAATTATTCAATAGCCTTTTGACGACACCTAATGGGTTTCGACTTTTGTGGTTGCAGTAAGTGTTTTATTGACGCCCTGTTTCGAATACAAAAATAACTGGACATGCAATTGGACAATATACTTCAGGCAGACGTGGAAGTTTGTACTTTATAAAGACCTGTCACTGGTAATAGTTGGGTTTTCCAGCACGACCCCGAAACAGAAGTCTGAATTCTTGCATCGAAGACTGCCGATTCTCATTAACGAAAGAAGTGTGAATATCTTAAGTGTAAGGTAAAATCCACGATCAGGTGCTGAGAATGGCCCGTAAATATTATACATATCTTAAAATTCAGAGCTGGTGGAGAACTATAGCTTTTGTTTGGTACGTACGTGGATATTATGAATACTTAATGAAATAACAGCGTAATGAACGTGCTTCTCTTTTTGACTAAAACGCGCAACATTTCAGAAGTTATCTGTGCTTCCGTCGTCAGTTAAAAGCACGAGGCATAGTCGTATTCACAACTTGATCTGACGACTAAGTGCGGTCAGCTGCTGAAACGCTGTGTTTCCTAAGCGAGACTGGATGATAGGAATTGTCCAGCGTGTGCGTTACTTTAGCAATACATCTTCGTTGTGAGATATTTGGCGTAAAAGCGAAATAGTTACTTACTCTCTGCTGTTCCGTATTTTCACTGTTATTAGCTTTGTAACAGTATATTTCGTCCGAAACAGCGTAATGTCAAGTCCTGTGAAGTGCGGAACGTAAAAACACAAAGTGTTTTGGGAATAAATAATAAAGTAAAGGAGGCAACGGATGATATTTGGTTCCCACATGTTTCGACACAATGTATTGGGCTCACCTTCAAAGGTCGAAATGTCTAACGTTCTTCTACACACACACACGCGCGCGCGCACATACATACACACATAAATACATACATACATACACATATGCGTACATACATACATACATACATACATACATACATACATACATACGTACATACACACATATACATTAAATTACATGCGTACATACATACATACATTAAATTACATGCATCCATACATACATACATTAAATTACATGCGTACATACATACATACATACATACATACATACATACATACATACATACATATACATTAAATTATATGCGTACATACATACATACATACATACATACATACATACATACATACATACATACACACACACGCGCGCGCGCGCGCGTACATACATACATTAAATTACATGCATACTTGAGATACATACATAGAGGCCTATACACGCTCGCACGCACGCACGCACGCAGACAGGTGTGTTTATAAAGATATGTCCATTACGAGTATTTTTAGTTCAGTTAATTTATAAAGGTAGTGGAACCGTGAAAAATTTTTTGTAAATCTTCAGATCATCATATCATAATTAATCAGTCAATCATTCATAGGCCCACGTTACCGTCGATGATTTTCAATTTTAGAAACGACAGTTACTGATACTGTAAAGTTGTCCCAGCTGATGAATTTTAGTTTACAGTAACGTAATGAATTATTTGGTGTGCGTCAGTGCATAATGATGACTTGCGTTTTCGACAGGCGTAACTAAGTATACCGTCAGTCATACTTTAAGTCAGACATCGCTAATGACTCATTTTTACTGTTCAGTCAGTCACTAATTTAGTAATTGACGGTACAAAAAATGCGATATTAAATGTTCTCGTGTTCAGATTTGTTGGCGGCAATGTTAATACTTGCGAAATGACGCATTAAGTAACTAATCGTCAAATTGCCATTTTCAGTTTATTGGTCTAATTTTTGTACAATTTTGGTTCATTAGTGAAACACTGCAGTAAAGTTACAGTTTATGCCTGATTATTGCATGTAGGTACCGTGACCCAGTTAATGCCACGTACATTTCTTAATATTGGACTGTTGTCTTTGGCTAAAAGTTCTTGCGTTGTGTAAAATGGGAAAACACATGACGGTCGTAACTTCCAAACAGCGGAACGAGGCTTTTATTTTACGCAAATGAGCCTCATTCGGGACCAATAAAAACAGAGGGCCAGACAACATTGGAGTCATTATACGCTGCTAAAACAATAGGCACAAAACAATAAAAACCTCCGAAGGACACACGCAAGAGGAATTTATATTCTACGGTAGTCTGGTCGGGTTACGATGCGAAAGAAAGCGTTCGATACAGCTAACAGTGTTTCGTCTTTCGAAACTTCTCCTGCACCCAGCAATCCGCTGCGGTAATGTAATTGTACTGGTCCAGTTAATAGAAAGCCTAGTACTAGAAGTTGTATCGGTATTCTTGGTGGTGGTGGTGGTGGTGGTGGTGGTGGCGGTGGCGGTGGCGGTGGCGG
>BLKM01000341.1:1547857-1589768 GCA_013340265.1 Coptotermes formosanus | reverse complement strand
GTGGTTGTGATATTGGTGCTAGTGGTGGTGGTGGTGGTGGTGGTGGTGGTGGTGGTTGTGATACTGGTGGTAGTGGTGGTGGTGGTGGTGGTGGCAGTGGTTGTGATATTGGTGCTAGTGGTGGTGGTGGTGGTGGTGGCAGTGGTTGTGATATTGGTGCTAGTGGTGGTGGTGGTGGTGGTGGTGGTGGTGGCGGTGGTGGTGGTGGTGGTGGTGGTGGTGGTGGTGGTGGTGGTGGTGGTGGTGGTGGTGGTGGTGGTGGTAGTGGTGGTGGTGGTGGCAGCGGCTTTGGCGGTGGTGGCAGCATGTGATTTATGAATGTGTATAACGTGGCATTCAAATTTGTACTAAGAACGTAGATTTGACTTTTGAAGACAAAAGCCCCCGAAAATTTTGGGATTTTAGGTGGCTGAAGACGATGTACGTAAACCCACAATGCTCTACGTTTGCCTCCGATTACATAGACATGTACATACAGTACGTGCGTAGTTGCATGCATGCCAGCTACATACAGACACACACACACATACGTACACACGTGCACAGATGCACAAACGCACGGATGCACACACGAACAAAACAGTGTAATGATCAAAGAATTAATTGCAGGTCTGGACATACTCGTGACTTATTATTTATAATAAGTCTTGAAATAGTAATAATGTGTTTGTATAAACATAAACATATGCCATTGCCTTCATAATACCGGAAGCAGATTTATTGCATTCAGAGAAAATGGACTCTAAAATAATTTACTATGCAGGTTTCAATTCAGACATTATCATCACTTCGTTTTAACAGACGCTCTTGAAGTAGTTTCCAGCCCCTATGGTATTCGTATTCTTGATATAGCGGAAAGTCTTCAGTGGATAAAGAGAACGAAGCGTAATGAACTCTCACTTATCCGTTACGTGTAGGTGCACATTTCACGTGTCACAGTAATCTCTTCCGAGCGGCTGCTCGTCAGACTCTGTTATAGTCAGATACACATTTATTTGCGGTTAGGAATGCAGTCGATTTTATGGTGTCCCAGTAGTGTGCTTAGTACATCCAAACAGTCCTGGTGATTAACAAGTGCATGCTAACGATTCTGTTGTGGGCCATATCGTAATGTGAAAACTGCCTGCCTGTATTGTTTCGTTTAACCTTTTAAAGCCTAGCGATAACTTTACATACCACCAGGTTTAACATTAAAAAATTCTACGTGGTGCTCACATTGCGTTTATGTGTTTTGTACGGATCTCAGAACAAACAGCAACTTTTGCCTTATAAAACATTAAGAGATTGGTTTTTATAACCGAAGTGGAGAGTGTTTACGGCGCGGTACGCACTGAGTCCTTATATAAAACAGATACGCTTCGTCTTTAAACGGTTAATCACTGGCTACATCCCTTAGCAGCAGTCTTTGGTTCTTGAAATTTCGGAAAACCAGCTGTATGGCATGTAAGATGGTTATGACATCAAAATGTGCTTAAGTATATTTCTTTCATGTACGGTAATGCTGTGTTTATTATGAATTACCAGTTTTTTTTCAACTTTAGTTGACGTTCTGTGCGTAGTGTAAAACCCTTCTGTCTCCCTAGTTTCCCCCCTTTCTGTATGTCAGATGTTGTTGCTAAGAGGCTGTAATGGACCCGATACAATGAACATTCTTATCTCATCTATATCTCCATTTTGTCGCTAGGTAACCATATACCGTTTTTGCATTACACGATGTACGTGTATTTGGTTTTCTCAAGCCCCTTCACTGTGCAGCACCGTGGCTTTAATTAGTGGAAATGATATGGAATATCGTGTTTTCCTTTGTGCAGTTTGAATTTTATCGTAAGTGTTAATAATTCCCCGTTTATCTCTTACGTTGGACTCACTTCATTGCTTATTGTTATGTACGTTTCCCCAGTTAGTGATTTTGGATTATATATGGTGCTGTAATTTGCACTGTTTTCAATTAAACTGTCTCCGTCATGAGAGACAATTATATACTTCATGAAACTCATTTATCCAGTTTTATCTCTTCTACCACTTTATTTTCCTTTCACATAATAATCGTATTAGAGAACTTACACAAATGTCATTTCTTTATACGTTTAGGTTCCCAGAGACGGATATTTTGGTTTCTGCGGTAAACAAGTGTGTAGTAGCTAGCCAGTAATTTGAAGCTTTGCCAACTTTTGTTTTATTAGAGCCCAGAATTACTGCCTGCCTTTTAAATCCGTGGATAATCCAAGTATTAACATTTTAAGAAGGAAATTGTTGTAAAAATTGTTTAAACATCCATTTCTGCCTTGCAGCAAACACAGTACGTCACAATTACAAAGACTAAACGATGTTTTAGGTAAATAATATCTGTTTATGGCTTTAAGTAATGTGCGGCCATTAAATACACCTTGTGGGCAAAGTGCAGAGTTTTTTATGTTAAAGCGGGTGGTACATATAGTTACCTGTATGCTTTAAAAGGGGTTAAACCATAAGAACATTATCGTGCGCATTTTCCTGGGTCTTCCTTTTACTGGCATTAACAAATGAAGGTGCAGGCAGCCAAGTACAAGTAGTTACTTTACAAAGCAGAAGAGAGTCTTTGTGGCTGTATAAACTGTATCAAAATGCTGTATCCCATAATTTATTTTTTAGTGATTGTCCGTAGTGAAGGAGATTTTCTCAAACTAAACGACCTCTGTGTGTACAGCCTCAAAACGGATTTTGGAATTTTTGAGCACAGGATGATGTATCGTTAATATGGAGGCACTCGTGTAGAGACGAAGTGTTTATCCGCGAGATTTATAGCATACATGTTTCACTGACGGAAAAATATGAAGCGAAGAAGAAGACAAATTGGAATACTCCTCAAGAAAATGAGTTTGCTATTGGCATGTAAATGTGGTAAATGAGGTGCCTGAAAAATAAACTAGAGAGAAAATATGTCTTTGATGTAGAATTGATACAGACTAACATGGAACGTGTTGCGAACATGGCTGTACTAAAGCAATATCCAGACCTCAATGATTAGCTCTCTGCTTGTGTTTGAAGTGGAACGCCAATTTTAACAAAATTGAAACTTGCAATAAAGGTAACATCAACAGCAGATGTACGTACAGTATTCCATCACACAGTGCATCACGCTTTCTCTTTAACTTAGCTGTTTAACTGTACTTTTTAGATAAAAAATGTTGAGGGTACTAAAAGCCGTTACGAGAAACTGCGTATGTCTTCCTATTAAGTCGGACGTAATTTCATTTGTGTTTTTATGTGTGCATTCTTTACTACTTCAGATATCGACGATAAGCATTCACTTACACTTAGGTGCTGTGTGTAAATAGTACATTTGTAAGCCTAAATGAAAAGTATGACATTTAAGTTTGTGAAGGCGGTGATCAGGACCGGTGTATGGGACCACGTCACTTTCCGGATAACGCATGTTAGTAACCTGCGTATCTGAACACGCTTTATGACTCTGTGAATCTCAGATATTCGCTTTCCGCAAATGAGATGAATGTACATCTTTCTTATTTCAGCAGCTCCAATTAATAATATTATATTGAGCATGTTCTTCAGTCGTATGTAAGTTAACCGGAAAACATTTTTTGTAAGAAGAAAAAGTGGATTAGGAGGCAGCAAGATATCACCCCGTGTGGTATGTGGTAAGTTTCGAGTATAAACGAATGGGTCCCTTCATTGTGAAAGAACAGAATATGTAAATGTGAGAGTGTGAGGGAAAGCCGAATATAAGAGCGGGGGTACGTGAATATAAGCGTGTGGGGGGTACGTGCATGTGAGCGTGGGGGGGTTACGTGAAAGTGAAAGTGGAGGATACATGCATGTGAGTGTGTGGGGGATACGTAAACGTGAAAGTGGAAGATACATGCATGTGAGTGTGTGGGGGATTCGTGAATGATTAGTTGCTTGCGGATTGTGGAAAATCAGGCAGGAAAGTCCTGTAGATAAAACTGATGGCTCGCACTTGCGAACAGATTTGGTGCCCAACCGTCTTGACAGCTCAGAGAAAAGGTGATTGACAAGTGCAAGCCCGTAACACTGGGCGAGATGGGAGGTTTCGTCACAGTCAATCTCAGCTGTTAACACTGTTAAATCAGGGAACAGCGCTCGTCATTAATTACTATCTTGTTCACTAATTGTCAGCGTTGCTAATAACACTAGTAAACAAACATATTCCTCACTTAGTACAACAAGCTGCAGTGCACATTACTTATACTGCTCACTATCTGATATACCTTGCCTTTCTTCTGTCGTACCTTCTTTATAAAGGCGTTTGCTTAAGCTGTTATTATTGGGGCGTCATAATAAAACTGTGGAGTGGTGGACTGGTGATTTTACACGCTTTCTGCTAATTTAAGTCTGACGACTATTCTCCGAAACGGAAAAGATTCGACACTAGTCCTTTTTGGCCGTAGTGTGCTCATCAGGTATTTTCAAATATGAACTTCTGTCCATTTGCATACCATGTAAATAATAACTGTGAAATATTTGTGGAGATTTGAGATCCATAGCTGATCGGGAGACAGCTTGGCAAGAACTAATCACTGCCCTGTGACGTAATTGCCTCGTTGTATGCAGTTTTCGCCTGAAAAAAAATGGTACATTGCAAATAGTCCATTTGCGGGTCCGAAGAAAATATTTCTGCCTGCATTTAACATCAAAATTTCACTGATGAAATGTGTTGTGGAAACTCATGAACCAGAATGAAGGTTTTCGTTACCTGTAAAATAAGTTTCCATACCTCGTCGATGTCAGGATAAAAGACGGGAGATTCCTTGGTCCACACGTAAAGGAGCTCATGGATGAAAAATGTTGATAAAAGGCCTAGCAGTAAGTTGGAAGACTGCTTGGGAAGCATTCAGATTGGTTGTTGACAACTTTCTGGGTAACCAAAAAACGCCAACCTACAGCTGCTTTGTTGATCAAGTGCCGCAAGCCTACAGTAATGGTGGAATGCAGTATTTTGCTGAGAATACACTTCGTTTAGATATTCGATTTTGGATTTCTTTTCAACAAGCCGTGGAGACGTCAGCGACGAACACGGTGAAAGTTTTCATCAGGAGATTTATACCGTGAAGAAATTTTACCGACTGCGCTGTCTGAATACTGCCGGAAACTTAAACGAGAAGGTGTAAATACACAGGAGTGAATCACGTTCAATAATATGACGGTGTAAATTTATATTTCCCGCTTATGTTAGGTACTGGCGTGTTAATGAAAGTGGAAATAACTTTTATAAAACTGTTTTCCCTTTCGTAAGTTTAACATTATCTTGAATGAAAGTAAAGCAACTTTTACCGTTACACTTTTTATATGCAGTGTATAACGTCATATTCAATGAGTCACTGAAGTTGTAAATATTCAAAGGCGTATTTGCTTGTTTCTCGAATCTTTCTCGAAGCCCCTAAGGGATTCAAGATGTTTGTTTCCAGTTTCGAAATCAGTAGTTAAAAATGTATGCTATAAGGCAACAATATATGGCTGAGGAAGCAAAAAAAAAAAATATGTCGAAATTTGTTGTTGTACTTTTTTTTTATTTCTGTCAAGAGCTGGTACAGACAAGCGCGCAAGTCACTTCTTTCTCGTAAGTTGGAAATGTGAATGCTTCCTCTCGCAACAAGAAGTCGAAAGACTTGTGTTTAGAATTTATAACCGTACTTGCCACAGTAGGGGGCCAGAGGAGCTTAGGCTTCGGGGTGGCCGGTCCGGGGTTCTGTTTTTCAGCATCTCCAGAGCGGCTCTTGAAACCATCCAGCCATCTGTGCAGTGGGTACGGGGAACACTTTTCCGGAGTTAAAGCGGCCGGGGCGTGAAGTTGACCGGTCACATCCATCAAGCGATGAGATTAAGATTAAATGGAGCTATACCTTTACTCCTGCTCAGTGCCTTCATTGAATGTGCAGGGACAACTTTACATGTTTTATCTGTACTTGCCAAAGTAGCCGCGATACGAGTACTTATTTTATAAGGGTAAAAATCGCTAAGGATCGAACGTCATCCTATTTGGAAACAAAGTTTTTAACATCCAGATGTGCGGTAACTTCCGTGAGGTCGCGAACATACTTAAGCAAAGAGTGAGGGAAGTTTAGGCTACAAAGGATGGCGCTGGGAAAAAGATGTGAAGTTGAAATGAATACTCTTTGAAAGTGATACAGAACAGGGAGTGGGGTAACTACTCTTGAATCATTGTCTGTGTTGCTATGCCTGTAATTTTGTTTCCTCTTTTAATTTTGTTTCTATGCCTAATCATATTGTGGAATGTCGCATTACATTAAATATAGAGAGTGTTTTTTATCTCCGGACTCTGGACTGTGTAACGGTCGGCCTCGTCTGTCGCTTAGCAGCTGCATGGCGAGCAGTCCGGTGGTATAAAAAAAATCCATTCTTTGGCAGTATGATGGTATCAATGTCCCGCCAGCTACAGCCTGCACACAACGTTTTACGGGCACAGAGGAATGCGAGAGATTCAGATGATTACGAATACGTAATGAATAGAGAATGTAATTTTGTTAGTCTTCTCTCGTGCTGCGATATCTAAAACAACTGCAGATAACAATGAGTACGTTTAATTTACAAATACATGAGTTGTTCTTGGACAGAGCACCGCGTGCGTCTCAGTGTAGATGCGTGCATGATAAATGAACCACCCGCAGACTTTTGCACTTTTTGTGTATAGCCGGTAGTCTATCTTTCGAGTACCAACCCTGCCAATCCAATACGACAGTGTTTAATTGATATTTTATAACAATTTAATAGCGACGTACTCTAACACATGATGTTTAGGGACCCATATTTTATAACAAAGAAGGAAATAATTTGGCTCCATTGTGAAGTAACAGCATTTGAAAGAAAGCAGGAAGTAGTTTGTTCAAAATTGGTCGCTGTCAGCCCTACCCTTGATTCACGAAGCTAGGAGCCAGTGTGTAATCTGAAACTTGACAGCTTTCCGCCGATGTAAATACACTGGGAAAGAGCCTGCCACTTCTCCCTATCCCAAGCCAGATCAATCCACTCCACGCTTCCCATTCTGTTTTCTGAAGATTCGTTTTAGATTAGAAATGCATACAAAATTTAATTTGGTAAATGTGAAAAGAATGACTCACGTGGGAGTCCACGGCACAGAGGATTGGTTCAAGGGGCCAAACTTTTGACTTGCACCCAGAAAGTGTCAGGTTCGAATCCCGGCCGAGACGCCGACTATATTGACCGATTATTTACCAGTTGACCAATCAACATGACATGACATTCCACAAGGCTTGGCTCTCCATCAACACCACTATGAAGACCGCAAATCTCGCATTACACTGTCTCTGGTTTTCCTGGTTTTTGTTTGTCGCTTCACGTGAATTCTGGAAATAGTGGATCACAACGTAAGTTAATCGAAAATGTATATCCACTCATATCATTCGACGCTGATTTATCGTTCCAGCTGATAAGTAGTCGTTAAATAACATACAGATCTCGGTCGGCATCTTTAACCCTTTAAAGACGAAGCGTATCTGTTTTATATAAGGACTCAGTGTGTACCGCGCTGTAAACACTCTCCGCTTCGGTTATAAAAACCAGTCTCTTAGTGGTTTGTAAGGCAAAAGTTGCTCTTTGTTCTGAGATCCGTACAAAACACATAAACGCAATGTGGGCACCATGTAGAATTTTTTAATGTTAAACCTGGTGGTACGTAAAGTTACCGCTAGGCTTTAAAAGGCTAAAATATCACTATTCTGGTAAGTTTGTTGAAATGTGTACGTATATGTCATGCGTGAAGGTTGAAGTTACATAGGCACTTCTAAACTACTTTCTGCTGTATAAATAGAGCCAGTAATTTTGAAAGTCATGAACTAAAGTCAGGTAGAATTGTCGCAGATCTTGCCATCTGCTTGGCTTCAAATACTCGCAGCTTACGTGACGGGGAAGAGCTACGTGACGAGCATCGTAGCTGGGCTTTCGTGGTGACAGTGATGACGATGCTTGCCTTCGTACGACTCGTCCGATATGTTCCTGTCTGCACACCCGTATATTACAAGTGGCGGATTCACGGACTGTGTAGGAGCTGTACGATTATTAGTTCGCACACACTGAGTAAGTAATTGTGAGTAACCAGTTTTCATTTTCCGTGATAAGAGCCATGATGCCCCGACTGACGTACGAGCTCTGCATTTCCCCAGCCATTGTTTTTAACTCCACCATAAACAGGCGGTGTTTCGCCTTTCGTGTTGAATTCATTTAAAGTACCAGTAAGTTTCGGATACACTAAGGCGCTTCGATGTGTTGCTTAGCTGGAAGATGTTTCACAAACATCACAAGTTATGGCAACATGCTACAGGAAATCGTATTCTGTTGCATACACATCTGTGTAGTGGCTAGCTGCATGTGTTTACAGGTAAGGGCAACAAAGGTTAGGAGTCAGAAGTGTTAGATTTCTGTAGCTGTAGACCAAGATTCTTCGCCCCCCCCCCCCCGCACGCCCCGCTGGTAGTTCGTCACTGTGCGTGTCTCATTTGATTTACATATTTTTTCTGCTGTGTTTTAAACGATATTTCATTTCTTCCAATTCTATAATCCGTCTTCGTAAAACGAAATGTGACGTTCTAAAAGGTTAAACTTACTTTCTGCACCATTAATCTTTGTAATAATACGTTATTTTGTTAGTGGTTTGTATTCCGAACACTGTATCACCTCCATTCCGACGATTGTATGCGCTACACAGTGCATTTCGTTCCAAGCTGTTTTTAATCTAGGTTTATTATTTTATATTAACACGTGACGATAACAGCCAATATTTTTTTATAATTGCGGTGAAATTCCTGCTTTAGATAATCTGAAATATTTTAAAAATTGTGTGTATATTTTAAAATGTAATAAACTCCTGTAATATGAACGTGTTGTTGTATCGTGTCCGAGAACGTACCCTCGTAATAGTAGTTTGGTACACTCTTTAAGATGGAAGTACATTTCTTGAGCATTTACCTACTGAAAGAAGACGGCATAGTTGACACTGAACCAAAGGAAACGAATACATTGTTGCGTTCTTGGGCCAAAGCATGAACGAATACTTCGATGCTGAAGAACTCAACGAATGACCAAAAATAACTGCAAACCTACCTGAGATTCCAGTTGAATTTTAATACACAAAAATTAAAAATTGAAATTTGGAAATTAAATTTATATAAAGTAAAACGTACAGGGCTAACATACAACAGTATAGTTGATGTTCTTATTTTTGGTTTCTACGCCCGGGGGTATATGTGTTTTAGGATGATTTGGAGAAACTTACTGCTTCCATCTCCAGGGTGACCGAATTTTGGTTCAGGTGAATAGTGAAGTAGTTGGGAAGAAAGGAAGGTGCAGGTTATTGGGGAAACATGTCGGAAATCTAGCCAGTCAGAGCTGTGGGACGATGTGAAGTACACGGCTAGTACGGGCCAGTGGGGGGGGCCCCCGGGGGGGGAGGTCAAGAACGGCTCTTTCTAAGGGTCAAAGCTGGGGCACTTGCAGCTGGACATACGTGAATGGGGAGCTCGTGAACTGCCCTTTTCAGGACCCGCGGTTGGGAGACGTGCAGGTTGGAGAGTGAGTCTGTTGTGTCCTTGGAGGCCGCTTGTCGCCTCTGTCTCTCTCTCTCCTTTTTTTTCCTTTTTTTTTTTTTTTTTTTTTTGACTGGAGTAAGGGCTTCCAAGATATGCTTAGGGAAAGACATCCTTCCAGGTTATCTTCTTCGGATGCATTTCGATCTCTGCTGTCCTCTGAAACATCGAAAAACATCTGCCATATGGCTTATAAACCCAAAAGATTACCACCGACCGATCGACAAACACCGTGAAAAATCTGAAAATTTATACCCAGCAGTATATTTTAAATTTACTGCATATGAAACATAGATTAGCGCCAGCTTCGTAGAGTGAGTGTTCTAATGTTCAAACAGACGGCTACAATGCCCAGCGGATTGCAGGCGCAGAGGTGGCTGGTGCTGTGACGTCAGCAGCACAGTAGATGTTTGTTTTGGAATTCAAGGCGCGAAATCTGAGGCGGTCAAGCAATACAATACGCGTAACCGCGACTGTAGAACTTCCTGCTCTTTGGTGTTGTCTACAAAATTGTCAAAGGGCATATCCGATATACGAAACGTTGAAAGCGCGAGTTGATAATTTTAGGCTATAACGTGGCACCGAACAGAAAATCATCCGCTTGACGAAAGAGTGCCCAAAGTAATGAATAACGATTTCAAAATAATTTTGTTCCATGCGAGATTTGAGGTTTTCACAGCGGTATTTCTGAAGTTTCATGTCTTCTGGCTTGTGATTCAGTATCGTGTTCAGTATAGGACCTGAATCGTGTATTTGCCAAATACAAGTAAAAAAATTTAACAGTTGTGCCAACCGTATCAGTTTTCAGGATTTATTTTCTTATGCATTTTAATCAGAGTTTATTTGAATGTGATTACTAATACAGTTGGCTTGGGTAATGGAGACGGTATAGTGACTCGTTACGGGATGGACATTCCGGAGATTGAATCGCGATGGGGGCGAGATTTTCTGCTCCCCTCCAGACCGGCCCTTGGCCCCATCCAACCTCCTGTAAAATGGGTACCAGGTCTCTTTCCCGGGGGTAAAGCGGCCGGAGCGTGGCATTGACCACTCACCCCTGGCTAGGGTCAAGGTTAAAGAAATGGTACAGCTGCACCTGTGCTCCCTCTTCGGGCTTGCATGGCGTGTTCTAGAGGAACGTTACGTTTATGACTACTAACTAACTAACTAACTAACTAACTAACTAACTAACTAACTAACTAACTAACTAACTAACTAACTTCCTGGAGCAGAGCACTTCTTCAGAAGCTAACAGTTTCTCAGCTAGTCAAGAAATTCACCGCATTTTATGGAACCCGAAGGTTCATTACCGAATTCACAAGAGCCCTCCACCTGCCCCTATCCTGAGCCAGCTCAATCCAGTTCATGCCCCATCCCACATCTTGAAGATCTGTTTTAATATTATACGCCCATCTATGCCTGGGTCTCCCAAGTGGTCGCCTTCCGTCGGGTCTCCCCACCAAAATCCTCTATGCACCTGTCTTTTCCCCCATACGTGCTACATGCCCCGCCCATCTCATTGTTCTTGATTTGATTACCCGAATAGTATTTGGTGATGACTGCAGGTCATTAAGTTCCTCGTTATGTAGTCTTCTCCACTCCCCTGTCGCCTCGTCCCTCTTAGGCCCAAATATCCTCCTCAGCACCCTATTCTCGAACACCCTCAGTCTTTGTTCCTCCCTCAGTGTGAGGGACCAAGTTTCACACCCATACGTTTATGACTACTGATACATAAAAACATGAAAATCGTTGTTTTGTGTTTGCGTGTCTGTTTCTCACTCACGCTTGCAGTCCGATCCATCACACTTTTCTTGATGTAACAATCGTAACAATAATTCACGTAGAGCCAAAAATAGTTGGGAGCAGAAATGTTTGTTTAGAGGGGGTAAAGGTAAAGGTTCAAGTTGTTTAGAGGGGGTAAAGGTAAAGGTTCAAGTTGTTTAGAGGGGGTAAAGGTAAAGGTTCAAGTTGTTTAGAGGGGGTAAAGGTAAAGGTTCAAGTTGTTTAGAGGGGGTAAAGGTAAAGGTTCAAGTTGTTTAGAGGGGGTAAAGGTAAAGGTTCAAGTTGTTTAGAGGGGGTAAAGGTAAAGGTTCAAGTTGTTTCGAGGAGGTAAAGGTAAATGTTCAAGTTGTTTAGAGGGGGTAAAGGTAAGGGTTCAAGTTGTTTAGAGGGGGTAAAGGTAAAGGTTCAAGTTGTTTAGAGGAGGTCAAGGTAAAGGTTCAAGTTGTTTAGAGGAAGTAAAGGTAAAGGTTCAAGTTGTTTAGAGGAGGTCAAGGTAAAGGTTCAAGTTGTTTAGAGGGGTAAAGGTAAAGGTTCAAGTTGTTTAGAGGAGGTAAGGTAAAGATTCAAGTCTCCTGGTATAAGGAGGCCGTGTCATATAGTTAAGAGTTACTGACGTTTTGGCGTAGCTTGCTGCTTCCATCCACAGCCTCTAAATATTCCTAAAAGACTCTCACCCAGAATATCCAGCCAGCAAGCTCTTCTGAAACATCTCTGCCTATCGAGACGACGTCATATTCCAGGAGACTTGAATCTCTGACAACCTCAAATCTTGCAGCTTTCAGGTACGAATGTTGCTATCACTCTAATCAGTCATAAAGGTGCACTTGCAGGATATCACTGCAGACGTGCGATGTGTCAGGCAAGTAGCATGCAGCGTATGATTGAGTTGTCGTTCCAGCAGCAAATATATAGGAATTCGATTATCATCGGAGTGACACGTGCAATGCATCAACATTCGCTTGACAGCCAGCGGCACATAGTGCCTATTATTGGTCACAGCTCATGGAGCATTTCACATTAGAGATTGCTCAGTCCCAGTACACGGACAACGAGAGGTCTTGTGACAGAATTGCAGTGTGGTGTTTAACACTTCCGTTTCAGGCGTTGCAAAACTTGGCTACAAATTGTGGCCTGTAGGCCGCTTGTCGTAAAATTTATCGTGGATTTTCTCAGCCTTGAAACTGCCTTGTACCAGTTTCTTTCACCTGCTTTCGCTTTCACAATACACTTTATTGTTTTCCTTGATCGCGCTATGTATGAGTAATGTATTTAAAAATGTTCCCAATTCAAGTTGTAACCAATCAGATACCTACGGCACGAATAGGCCTGTTTAAAATCAACTAACCGTTTAAAGACGAAGCGTATCTGTTTTATATAAGACCTGAGGGAAGGCGACCACGTGGGAGATCCAGGCGTAGGTGGGATAATATTAAAATGGATCTTCAAGACGTGTGATGGGGCAAGAACTGGATTGAGCTGACTCAGGATAGGGACAGGTGGCGGGCTCTTGTGAATGCGATAACGAACCTTCGGGTTCCATAAGATGCGGGGAATTTCTTGACTAGCTGAGAAACTCTTAGCTTCTCAAGAAGGCCTCTGCTCCATGGAATTAGTTAGTTAAGAGCCAGAAAGCAAGAAATTGCAACACCGGAAGCGCATGTGTACATTTTAGTACCTCGGATTCTTGAATGGATACACGACAAATTCATGTGGACGAATCGGACTGAATTCTCTATCTTCGTGAATTCGCTACGCTATTGCTTAGTGCACGGACTACGTTAGTTTGATACCTCCACGTACGAATAACTTGCAACAACGGCTTACTGAAATTAACCCTTTAAAGACGAAGCGTATCTGTTTTATATGAGGCCTCAGTGCATACCGCGCTGTAAACACTCTCCACTTCGGTTATAAAAACCAGTCTCTTAATGTGTTGTAAGGCAAAAGTTGCTGTTTGTTCTGAGATCCGTACAAAACACATAAACGCAATGTGGGCACCACGTAGAATTTTTTAATGTTGAACCTGGTCGTATGTAAAGCTACCGCTAGGCTTTAAAAGGTTAACAGTGGCGTTTTTCCTTGTAACTTAAGAGAATGGACAGATAATATGGTGACGAAGTAAGGAAGTACCGAATCGGCCTGACATGTAATGTGCTTGACAGAGCTGGTAGGAATGTTACAGAATTTTAATCTGAAAACCCTAAAAGAAGCAGCCGCTTGCGAGACTGTGGCCTGTATTTGAGGAACGTATTTAAATGGATCTTGAGTTAATACTGTAGGTCTGTGATTACATAAAGTTAGATAAGCAAATTAAAGTTTTAAATATTAGCAATTGATAAATTTGTTTCGTATACACACGCACACACAGGAACCTATGAAAGGCGATGGTGGTTCCCTGAGGGAACGCCGATAGACATATCAAGCCTGGATATCACTGCATTTACCTGAGGTTTGTGAATTGAAATTTATTCGCCACTTCATCGCCTTTCAGTTTATGAGAATTTTATTTTTTATAAAGAAATTAAATTGTTTATGCATGTTTAGGCGAGACGATACGTACCCACCAAAATTTCAAGAAAATTCATCCCTGTTGTGTTTTAGGTAACAAGAATCACAATAGATTCAAACACAACAATATTTTTATTCAGTATTACCTCAACAACATGTTTCGGCCCAATGGGCCATCATCAGGTTGGCAAGAATGGAAGAGTAACCTTTTAAAGCCTAGCGGTAACTTTACATACCACCAGGTTTACCATTAAAAAATTCTACGTGGTGCCCACATTGCGTTTATGTGTTTTGTACGGATCTCAGAACAAACAGCAACTTTTACCTTATAAAACATTAAGAGACTGGTTTTTATAACCGAAGTGGAGAGTGTTTACTGCGCGGTACGGACTGAGTCCTTATATAAACACACACACGTTTCGTCTTTAAAGGGTTAAACACAGTTTTCCGTCCAAACCTGTGTATGTAATCTGCCATTCTTGCCAACCTGATGATGGCCCATTCAGCCGAAACATGTTGTTAAGGTAATACTGAATAAATATATTTTTGCATTTGACTGAATCTATTGTGATTCTTGTTACCTGTCCCATAAGGTCATATTTAAATACTTAATTAAGAGACCGTGTTCATGACCTTAAAGAACAAGAATATAGGACGTGGAAGTTTTATTCATTCTGGCAAAAGTGAAACAAAACTTTGCTTGTCCAATTCCTGTTTCATATCGCTCATATTAGTGACATACCTGACGTACATATTCATTATGCTATTGATCCGTACGTTGTGGACACTGCATGTTACATTACGTCGGACAGCATGTTTCACTCCATAGTAGGATCTGTGTTTAAAACCGGGTCTCAGCGATATGCCAGGTATTCGCGAACTATGGACGGAATTGCGTGCATCTGCACCGAGAAGGAGGACGATGAGGAGGATGAGGAGGAGAAGGATGAGGAGGAGGAATCTTAACGATGTTGGTGCGAGTAAAATGTGGGAGTAAGATAAATCTGGTCGCACGTCCGTATTATATTTACAGCTAAACTTAATGTTCTTGATAGGTCATTATCATAAGAGAGGTTGAGAAAATACTGAAACGGTGTATTTATTTGTTTCATGTGATTCTCACAGTAACGTAAAGGTCTGCCCTTTACCTGCCGTGTTTGGTGTAGAGGCTGTGTAGAGGTATCGTTTTAAGCCTTTAAAGACGAAGCGTATCTGTTTTATATATAAGGACTCAATGCGTACCGCGCTGTAAACACTCTCCACTTCGGTTATAAAAACCAATCTCTTAATGTTTTATAAGGCAAAAGTTGCTGTTTGTTCTGAGATCCGTACAAAACACATAAACGCAATGTGGGCACCACGTAGAATATTTTAATGTTTAACCTGGTGGTATGTAAAGTTACTGCTAGGCTTTAAAAGGTTAACTAGCTGTATGGAGCAGAGTCCTTCCTGAGAAGCTAACCGGTCCTCAGCTAGTCAAAGGGATACCCTCTTCCGGGATCTGACATCTTGTAGTCCAGAATAGCTGGTCGCCGTGAAGAGCGAGAGGCCGCCATTTTACCTTCCCTTCCTGGTATTGACATACACTTGGTAGCTGGCAAATTAGTACGGCGTGTCGGGTAAATCCTGTTAAAACAAACGACGTCACAGGCGTATTTCTGACAATAAACTGCGTCAAAAGTAATTTTTTAACAGATGTCATGGCGTCAGACGCTATGTGGTGGTGTCCCGCATGTTTATCTCCATAAGACTGTCAAATCTCCCAGTTGCTGAATGGGGAGATGTTTGAACTTCGAACACGCTTTTTTTTCGCGGGCGGAATACGTGTATGACACGTGCTACTATGCTATGCGGTGTGCTGTTTGCCTCCCAAATCAATGTAGCTTAGTGATTTTCTTGTGCATAAGTAGTAACAACCTTGAAGTTTACACACAATGCTCTGTCGGTAGCTCAGAATATGTAGCAATACATCTGCGCGCGGTATCAAAGCAGGATTATTACATGCGGGTAATAAGAATGTGACTGCTGAATCCAGACATACGTATGAAAGTGAGTTCTGGGAACTGAAATGAATTTTGTAGGTATGTACACAGGGAAGTCTTGCTGCCTGCACAATGTGATTTCAGTAATGCAAATATCTTTACAAATATGGATTTGTACCTACAGTAAGTAAATCTGAAGGCATCGGGCTTTGCATAATTACAAAAATGTCGTTTGCTGTCGGGTATTGCGAATATATATTCTACAAGATTTTTCAGGTGTTGGATAGCAGGTGTCTCGCTTTATTCTGTTTATTTTTTCGAGTTAATTCGTTTCATTTCCTCTTTCTTACATTCTACATTTCTTCCTGTTTCTCTCTTTTTGTTTTTTTTTTCGATATATATGGAGAGTTTTCACATCAAACATTCCACCGCATGCTACCTTGTATACAACAACCAAGTTCATAAACGATTCAGCTGATTCTGTTTTTCTGTTTATATCCGTCATGTGTGTGTTATTTTTCCTTCCTCTTTCCTTTTGCTACTTTTTTCTTCAATTTATGTAGCTTCATTTCGTGATCTTAGCTGTACATTTATTTATTTATTTATTTATTTATTTATTTACTCTATTTCTTCCCGACTTAAGGAATGAACTTACAGATCATATTCTATGAGCTGCAGATAGTCCATTAGCTGGTCGGTCGAACATGTCCCCGCTTTTGTGCAATACCAAGGACCATCACCGTATTTAGAACGGTCTGGCTGTGTGTGGACCTCTCCCGAGTCCCAGGCGCCAAAGTCCACAATCTCACATCTAGTTTCTCCAAGATACGTGTTCATGTTAAGTACTTACGCCTTTCGTGTAGGCTCTCTCTCTCCCTCTCTTTCTCTCTCCCCCCCCCCCCCTCTTTAACCTTTCCGACTAAATTTTGCCCACTTCATCTCCATCGTCCGTAGCCGTGCTATATCGACCAACCGTATCATCTTCCGTGCTTTGATCGCGTATTCTTTGTCTCTTCATTTTTTCGTAACTCGTAACAACGAATGGTACGCAGTATTATTAACTGCCTTCGGTCGGCATCTGTATTTCAAAGAAACTGGCTTAAAGGCAAGAGAGGATTTGTGATTTACCGCCTTAAGATTTACGTACGAAAAATAATCGTTCAGCATATACGAACTGTAGCAACACAGAAGTAGATGCAAGACTCTTCTTAACACTGCAGACTAGACGGTAAATTTTATGTTTAATTTTTCCTTTTACTGCAGTCAGTAGCAGTTTCTAGCATCCAGCATCGGAGCAGACTTCACACAAATATCTGTAAGGTGATTCGTAACGTAGCGTCCACTTCAATTCTATAGAATTCATGTCTTTGTTTGGTGAAATAATAGATGTGTTTATATTTCAGTGTAAATTCTGTTCGTCTTTTAGAAGATGTGTCACTCGTATACTTGCAAAGTAAATAGTCCCTGTGCATACCATGAAGGTATTTCGGGGAGTGGAGGTATATTTCCACTTATTTTAACCCCGGCGCTAGATGGGATTGAGTGGTCTGCTTCACGCCGCCACCGCTATACCCCTGGAGAGAAGAAAACCCCAGTGCCCACTGTGTAAGAGACTGGGGGATGGTCCCAGAGCCGGTCTGCGCGCTTTGGAGAAGGGATGAGTCCCTTACGCCTGCTGGGAATCGAACAACTTCCAGCCCGTGTGCGTTGCTCTTTCTCGGGTCTGTGTGTCTGCAGCGGTTAATTAAAAAATAAATGTGAATTTCCTCTTATATTGTACGTATATACGTGAGTCGTTAAAGACTTTAATGTAGGGTGAATACAGAATAGCTGTGTAAATTTCGACGCCTGTAAAAACGTCATGTGAGTAATGTGTAACTGTAACACAGAAGAAACACTCATTTTATGATCTCACTGCTGCCAACTTATGATGCCGCATTAATACTCATTATTTTCTGTATATCACGTGACGTTGGTGTTGTTTCTACTTATTCGTACGCTCTTGGTAGAAATGTCCGGACACTAATCCGTTCCCAACCCCCGTGAAGTAAACCTACTGAAACACTACTCACATCATTGCAACTCCCTCCGGGCAATAGAGTGTCACATAATACGAGACGCGCTAAGATTCACTGTGTTATTCGCTGAGAGAAGATACAGTTACTATCAGTGTCTCACAGATGGCGTCAATCGGGAGACGACCTTGATATGCACATGCTTTCACCTTACGAGTTTCTCAGTGCCTGATAGATGGCGTTAATCGGAAAACGGCTACGATATGTACATACCTGCACCTGCAGGAGGTTCTCGGTGTGTGAGAGATGGCGTTAATCGGGAAACGGCTACAATAGGCACATACTTTCACCTGCAGGAGGTTCTCATTGTGTGAGAGATGGCGTTAATCGGGAGACGGCTACAATATGTACATACTTTCACCTGCAGGAGGTTCTCAGTGTGTGATAAATGGCGTTAATCGGGGGAGGACGTTGATATGTACATACTTTCACGTGTGGGAGATTCGCAGCGTCTGATAGATGGCATTAATCGGGAGATGGTTGCGATATGTACATACTTTCACCTGCAGAAGGTTCTCAGCCTGTAATAAATGGCGTTAATTGTCAAACGACATTAACGTGTAGGGAAGTAATACTATTCGTCCCGTGAATTATGACTATAATCACCCTTATACATCTATGAACACTTTTGTAAAATCACAAATTATCCATATACATTAACTCACCTACACGTTTCAGCGATAGATCGCCATCTTCAGGGGGACATTAACACAAAGGAATATAAAATATACATATACAGTGTTACAAATAAATAATGGCCATTATAAATACAAAAGTGTGGGTATAACGTGATAGTAATTTATTCTAGAATAAAATTAAGTGATGTGCCACTGTTTATACTGTATGTGGTCATGTGCATGCAGACGTCTAGTATCGAAGTTTTCAATCCATAGTGTTCATGTGTCTTTTGTTTAGGTTGTGTATGCAACATTCTCCTAAACGTAAGAACTGTGTTAATTCGTCTAGAACTGGAACCCTAAATGTCTTGATTCTTATTCTTTAAGATAACAGGTCACGTATTGTACTGAATTTGAAGTAGGCGTCACACCACTTTATTGTACTTCGTTGAAAGTATCTTATATGTGAACAGTGTCGTGGTGTGCTAGGACGTTATTAAGAATGCCACATCTTTGTCAACATTCGCACTTTCATCTAATATTTTACAATTACAGTTCTTCGTACATTCCATATGCAAGAAATTTGATATGAATTTTTAAGAGTCGTATTAATAGCAATACTTAATGTTGCAAATGGTCGAGGTGGCTCAGTTACAGTAGTGACTACGATACGGGCTGGATTCTTCGATATCACGAATACGGTAGAATACAGGGGTCCAGTTGGCGAATTCTCGTATTAGTACTTCTGAAAATTAACCCTTTAAAGACGGAGCGTATCTGTTTTATATAAGGACTCAGTCCGTACCGCGCTGTAAACACTCTCCACTTCGGTTATAAAAACCAATCTCTTAATGTTTTATAAGGCAAAAGTTGCTGTTTGTTCTGAGATCCGTATAAAACACATAAACGCAATGTGGGCACCACGTAGAATTTTTTAATGTTAAACCTCGTGGCATGTAAAGTTACCGCTAGGCTTTAAAAGGTGAAGACGATTCATAGAAAAGAATTTAAGACAACAAAGGTAACAGCCTGAAGTTAAACAAACGATGTGGAAGAAAGGGACTGTGTTGTAACTGGTTGTACGTAAAGTTACGGCTAGGCTTTAAATGGTTAATGCCCTTTATTCTGTGAGTCTAAAGATTTAACAGCGCTGAGCCGTGTATGTTGTCAGCCCTGCCACAAATTCTGCTAATTCATGAATGATTTCATAGTGGAGGAGTGACGCTTACTTTTCTGTTTTCCTTTCTCTGTCACGTTTTCTATCCGCTGTGCACGAAGTACTGTTCAGTCTCATCTGTTGCTCCTCCAAGGTTTGTCTTTCATATCTACAGTTTTAAGAGCTGGAGCACAACTCCTCTTGCTTTCGTGTTTCAACATATCTTCTTACCACGTAAAGATGTAATAACGTTGAAGAAGTGATTTATGTGCTCGTGAGTGTACTCTCAACAGATGGAAGAAGTTAGTGTGAGAAAAGAATCCCCAAACCACTTCAGATCGAAACGTATTCGGGTGCTGAACTGCTGTTCAGTCACGACAGAAAAGGCTGTGAAGAGGGAGCAGTCATCCAATAGGCAAAGCTGACAATGTGAAGGGAAAGACAATAAGTCAAAGTGACCAGGAAAACGCTATTTATTTTTTTGCAGAAGTAATTTTACTGACGGGGCTTCTGGCTTAAACCGATTTCCTTTTTCCTAAGAAAGTTTCAGATTTATTGTTTGGTTAATTCGTACTCCTTACTGTGAAAATATTGTGTAATTTAATTCTTTTTGCTGATAAACTATTTATCACGAGGTTCATTTTAGCGTTTTTTGAGAGGCCAATTTTACGTTTCCGATGAAAGCACTTCCGTGAGTTGAGTTTTATGTTTCGTACCAACCGCATTTCATGAAACGAGTTACAATCCTGCTTGTGGTGTGTGTGGTGTAATGGCCAGATTTAAGGTTTAATGAAACCGGAAGTTACATCCACAAAGTGCTTAGTATCTTTCATCATGCGCCTAATTAACCGTTAACTGTACGCAGTTCATATTGCGTAAGTAATTCCTTCCGATATGGAAAATACACTGCGCAGGTATTTCGAATTGTAATATGTTTGTCTTTGACTCATAAATTTCCATAATAAAACATTAATCAATATTTTTATTAAGGGAAATGCCCAAATGTTGTATAACAGAACGCATTTGTAAACACTATATAATCTTCCTTAATTTGTAAATCAGTTTACAACATTTTAGCAAGTCCGACATCTTAACCCTTTAAAGACGAAGCGTATCTGTTTTATATAAGGACTCAGTGCGTACCGCGCTGTAAACACTCTCTACTTCGGTTATAAAAACCAGTCTCTTAATGTTTTATAAGGCAAACGTTGCTGTTTGTTCTGAGATCCGTACAAAACACATAAACGCAATGTGGGCACCACGTAGAATTTTTTAATGTTACAGCTGGTCTTATGTAAAGTTACCGCTAGGCTTTAAAAGATTAAACTGGTTAGCAGAGCTTTAAGTCAGATAGTACTTTTTAATACGTCTTTAATTGGCAGCGTCTGAAAAAACTTAAAAAGTGATTTAAAGCTTCCGCCGCGGTGTAAATGAGAGTTTCGCTCTTCTTGAATGTTACTTAGCGTAGATTGGTAGTTAGTTACCGACGTTTCGGGGCAACCTATCAGTCCCATCTTCAAGGGTCATATAGTCTTCAACTGGACATTTTGGAAGAAAGGAAGTCTCCTGCGGCAGCCACTCTGAGAACATCAAATCTCACGTCATAACAGATGTGACCCCCAGCGCTCGTCCTACACTAATCCTATCTGCCGAACTGTATCTAACCTCCTGCTTCTTCCTCAAGTTGCTTGCAAGCTTCAAATAATTTGCATCTATGAAACATCAGGTTATCCCAAGACTAACTCTGGCACGAATAGCTTGTTTGAATAGTTGTCAGACGAACTAATAAGGCAAAGGATTAACTTCTACAAACTTATACCAAATACGGGCTAGTAATTTTTGGGCTTTCGAGACGGTCACCCGATCTGGGTAATAGAAGGGGATAAATAACAGTGCAGTGTTTGTAAACCAGTGGCGTTCATTCTGCCTACGTCGGTAGAGTCACTGTACGGAGTGAAAGGCAGGACGAGAATAAACGCGCTGTAAAAAAGGGACTTAACGTCGGGATCCTTTGTTTGAACGCATTACAGGTGACGAAATTTAAGCCAAGAGGACTATAGAATATTAAGACGATGCTTCCCACAAAAGTAATTACTGACTGTCACACTGTGATATAACTGTTAAAACACAGACAGTATTTCCCCTAATGTACATGCATCCACAATATAGAATCACATTCCAAGCACCACTCCAAGTCTCCTACGTAACTATTGATTCAGCACCAAATTATGTGCCAGCAGTGTGTAATTTTATGCTCTCTCGCTTAGCTTGCAGACTGTTCCTCATTGTATATGCAGGTTTAATTGCTTACTGAACGTCTCCTTTTGCATTCAGTTCCTATAAGCGCGATGTATCATCAAATGTCTGTAGTCAGCGTGTCTGTGGGTACGTCCGGTGTCTTTGTTTTGGCAGCTTAACCTTTTAAAGCCTAGCGGTAACTTTACATACCACCAGGTTTAACATTAAAAAATTCTACGTGGTGTCCACATTGCGTTTATGTGTTTTGTACGGATCTCAGAACAAACAGCAACTTTTGCCTTATAAAACATTAAGAGATTGGTTTTTATAACCGAAGTGGAGAGTGTTTACAGCGCGGTACGCACTGAGTCCTTATATTAAACAGATACGCTTCGTCTTTAAAGGGTTAAAATGCGAGTAGATTCCTTTTGCCTTTGTTACACTTTTAAACCGTTGCAATCACATGATCATGTGTGGCCATTTATTAATATTTCGAATCATGACAAATAATTACTCTCCAATGTTCCTTGACGTCCCAAAGAGCATTGCTTTATTTGAACGTTCTCAGGTTTCGCCGTTTTGCTTTTCTGATGACAGTATTATCAAGGTGACGATCAATACGGAACATTCGTGGAATGATACAGCCAGAGGACAACTGAAGTATTCAGAGAAACCCCTGTCCCATGACCGCTTTATCCACTACAAATCTCACGTTTACTGTCCTGGAATCGAACCCGGGCCTTCACGATAACAGACCGGCGAATGAAGCACGCAACCCAGCTGGATAGTATACAGTACTCCATTTCTTACCTTGCAGGAACTACTGCTTCTTCATTACAAATTTGGCGGGTGACTGAAATATACGTAGGCCTATATCAGCGATTTGAGGCGCCTCACCGAATCGACTCCGATGATGTAGACACAGCAGATTTGATTATTGGCCCTTCATTGCACATCTGGAGCCCCTAGAGCAGTTTAACCCTTTAAAGACGAAGCGTATCTGTTTTATATAAGGGCTCAGTGCGTACCGCGCTGTAAACACTCTCCACTTCGGTTATAAAAACCAGTCTCTTAATGTTTTATAAGGCAAAAGTTGCTGTTTGTTCTGAGATCCGTACAAAACACTTAAACGCAATGTGGGCACCACGTAGAATTTTTTAATGTTAGACCGGGTAGTATGTAAATTTACCGCTAGGTTTTTAAAGGTTAAGTGGGTGTGTGTCCTATATACGACCTCTCAGCGTGAGGTCGTGGGAAAATAAGAATGCGTCTTTAATTTCCCTTTTATAAATTACTTATTGCAATGCATTGCAGTCCCAATCATTTGACACAATTTTAATAATTTATATTTGAATTTATATTTTTAATGCGGCTCAGTAAATAAAATATCAGAAGTCTAGATGGTTGATTGCAATTTATTGCATGTGGCTTTAATTTTACAAAAACTTAACAGACAAAAATTTTATGATCAAAGCCGAATATCTATGCAGTATGCTCTATTATTTTCTCTAGCTCGCCTGCAACAAAGAAATTTTCAAAACCAGGCATCAGCAAAATTACCAATATATAAGAAACTTTTCGCAGCGCAAGTTTCTGTAGGCTTAAGACTAATTTCTTATTCGTGAGGTGCCCGGTGCCCCCTGGCCCTGTTCATCGGTTATTCCGACGGGTTTTAGCGGCTTTTCTCAGTCGCACCGTGCACATTCCTCTATTAGTCCTGGACAACAACCTTCCAAATCCCTTAAAATTCATCATTCACCTATCATCTTACCGTGCTGGATTGTTTGATGCATTGACAGAGTTTTAATATAAAGCGTAGAAGAACAAATTTCTCTGCCAGCGTTTTGTCGACCTGCACTGTGCGGTACGTTTATATCAAAGAAACATACAATTGGCACCTAGACGCCTGCATCTCCACATATCACTTTCCTTCTCTCGTCTTTTCTGCCTTCGTATTCAAATAGTGTAATATCTGAAGTTCTTTCGTTGCACTGAATCACTCTTTCCCTACGTCATATCAGTTTCCTCTGCGTTTTGTCATTACTTCCCTTCTCGCATCGCCTTGCTTTTTTCCCCGTGGAAGAGGTTTACCTTATGGAACTGCAGGTACATATTAAACTTCTTGCTTGCGCTTTGTACATCAATGTCAGAAGCGAACGTAAGATCCGTACTTTTGTATAATTTTAATCAGTGGATTAAATAAAATAGGCAGCTACAGCTGTCCAGTTCTTAGGCTACTTGACGGTCTCGTAGCGGTTTTGCTGAAGGGTCAAGTCTACTGGTAGGATCCGCTGTATTGACTGATAATTGGTTATCGGCGTTTCGAAGGTGTGTAGTGCCTTTATTTTCAGTGTTCTGGGCTACTTGACTCTGAAAGTTAAAGTTCACAATACGAATTGCGTGAAAATCCTTGTGTCCTTTGAACGGATGGACGGCGAAAACAGTTTTATTTAGATAAGTTACAAATATATTCCTTTGGATGTGTCTGGTAACAACAGTGCGTATCCACAGCATGGCTAACGCACATAATGACCACAGTTTATGTACATTGTGGACGTTGTACATAATCATACGAGCTTCGCAAGAATGTAAACGCTCACCCTATACAGCCCAGTGGTTCATGTATGTACTCGAATATGTAGCACTAAAAAGTTTACTTTTTTCTTACTATGTATTCATGTGTTCTGTATAATTCTCACAGTAAACGGACGTTAGTACCGTATGCAGCACTCACCTGTTGGTCTTTCTATTGGAAGCACACTGTGCTCACTGTGGAGGCCCCGGTTCAATACCGGGCTAGTCCATGTGATATTTGTGGTGGTGAAAGTGGCAGTGGGACAGGCTTTTCCCCGTAAACTTATGTTTCCGCTATTAGTTTTATCTTTATCGCAATGCTGTTGTTATAAGAAGGACAAGGGGGCGGAACCTGGGAACCTTTAAGCAAAGCAGTGTTACTTTCGGTTATCGGAGAACATTAGACAAAAATGCAGTTTCACAGCGTTTAATTTTAAAAAGGGTTAAAAAATAATTCCCACTTTTGGGTTGTACCAGAAACAGGGTTGTGCTCTTCTGTTATTGACCATTTGTTTTCGTTCTATCGTTATTTTTAAAGCTGCTTCTGTTCCAGCTGGCGTAACCATTTTATTTATATTACTGGGATTCAGATATTTTCTGACCATTCTCAAACCAAAACATAAATAAACCAAAAATAACATAACCTAAAATCCCTCGAAATGTTTAAAACCTATGTATTCTGGTTCGAGGAAAACGAGCTTTGGGTCCGTTCATGTTGAATAACAAGCAATAATCTACACGAATGCAAAAACTATGGCTGCATATTAAACCGTGAATTGACGCTTTTTAATATGATTCGTCTGTAAGAAGAACGTCCGTAACCACACAACGGATATAACGGTTCGGGTGTTCATGTCCTTGTGTAGTCACATCTGACAGAAATTCCTTTTGCACATAGTATTTTAGAATTAGGTGTAGAACAGAAATTCTGAACAGGATGCCTCTTTCAGAATGTAACACCATACTCTGTAGTGCTGTGGTGACTTCTTACCTTCTCCGTTCTCATATCCTGTGTTTTTATTTTAGACTTTTTTAAATTGTTCTAACCATTCCAACCGTGTATGTTGACACTTCTTTCTCTTCTCAACGGAAGTTACATGTATATGAAAAGGCCGTGCCATGGCTCAGACGGTTTGCCGCCGGCCTCCTACCGCGGAGGCCCGGGTTCAATCACGGGTCAGTCCATGTGGGATTTGTGGTGGACAAAGTGGCACTGGGACAGGTTTTTCCCCGAGTACTTCGGTTTTCCCCTGTCAGTTTCATTCCACCGGTGCTCCATTACTAGGAAAAGGACAAAAAATAATCATTATCATCGACATTTTCATCATAGGGTTGCACAATAAGCCTCAAGGCTGCAGTGCGTCCGTAGCTTGTGCTGCGGGGCCCTTCACCACTCAAAAAAAAAAAAGAAAAGATGTTAGGTGTGTATGAACGTATTGTATTGTGTACCCTCCTTACATTCGGAAAACATAAGCAATTTTTACTAAATTTACTGTGGAAGTTGTCCCATTAGAGGTCATCACAATCTCTTATATTACAATTAATGTATTAACCAACTTATGCACTTAATACACTACGTACAGAAATATAAACTCCTATAAAACACCTACATGTTTCGGCACCGAGGTGCCATGTTCGATGAGTTATTCTGACAAAGGAGTATAAGGCCAGCTCGCTTAACTGGGTATTGTGTCGCCTCCATTAAATGATTAAAATATTAACATTCTAAAAGTGTCAAAGTTAATAATAAAATTATAAATGTATTAAATTTAAAATTTGTTTAAATTTAGATGTTCCAGATAGAAGTATCCAGTTGTTTATTCTCTTGATGGAGCGTGCATACAAACATCTCTCTCGGTGTATTATGATCCGAAGAGATCTTGTTCTGTAGATATGTTGTTATGAATTTTACGTAGTAGATGAGTGAGTACACATTAACCTTTTAAAGCCTAGCGGTAACTTTACATACCACCAGGTTTAGCATTAAAAAATTCTACATGGTGCTCACATTGCGTTTATGTGTTTTGTACGGATCTCAGAACAAACAGCAACTTTTGCCTTATAAAACATTAAGAGACTGGTTTTTATAACCGAAGTGGAGAGTGTTTACAGCGCGGTACGCACTGAGTCCTTATATAAAACAGATACGCTTCGTCTTTAAAGGGTTAACATTATATAGAAAATGAATTTGATGTTATGTCGTGTAATGGAGAGTGTATATATCAGAGTGCGTAAGTTGGTTAATATATTAATTATAAAATACGCACGGTGTAAAGAACGTAGGGACTCTTATATTAGAAATTCCTAAATCTATAACAGCAATATGTCGGACACAGGAACTTACGGGTTGGGACCGGCTCTGTGTAAGTTACAATTCCTTATATTTATAAGTCAGACTGAAGGGGATTCGGTCTCCTGCTGTGTGTTCTTTAAACTGTAGAATCATTAAGTTATTCTTACACCATTTCTTTCATTTCTCACACAAACGTGTCGTAAGTCAACTTATTATCATAAATATTTTATTATGGAACATCAAATATTTATCAGTGCAAAACAACATCTAGTTCTGTCTTTTTAAAGTAGTTATTAAAAAGATGAATATCAGATGCCGTTACTGCCTAATATGGTTATGTTCACTTTCATTCCATTTAACAGAAAAGGTGAAATCTCCTTTGACTACTTCAGTGAGACCCCGTGCTATTCTGACCTTTGTTAAATTATAGAAACTTAATGTAATGTTACAATCATCATCATCATCACCATTTATCGTCATGAAGGATTATCCTACTTCTGTCTGCAACAAAGTTTTTTTTAGAACTGTCTCTTGCAGTATTCTCATCCATCTTCTTTGTCGCTTTTCCCTTGGAGCATACGCGTATATAAGTTAGTACCCTGTATAATTCTAAAATTTATGTATATTTTCTTCAGTCTCAAAATCAGTGTATTTTACACACCTTTAGTACACAAATAAGTAACTCGCTTGTAGATAAGTTATCACGTTGGAACGTGCTTCCTAGTGCTTACAGTAAGAGGGGGGGTTTCAAATATGGCGTAGAGCAGTTTGAACAACACAGTTTTATTGTTTCACCTAACACCGTGTCTTCAAATTTGATAATAAAACTGCTTTTGAATTGCAAATCACAGGTGATGAGGTTTTCATGCTCAGTTAAACAAAAAAAGTCCAATATTTGCATCGAACGAGCGAAGGAAAGGCCATGAACTGAACTGTTCATTGCGGTAGACCAAGAAAACAGAGTACAGGTCGCACTGACATTAATGATGATCAGAAGGTTTGGTGTAGCTTATATCTGTCTCATTATCATCATCATCATCATCATCATCATCATCATCATCATCATCAAGAAGTCTGCCCTAACGTCAGGTCCACAGCCTCTTCCAAGGCGAGTTCTCCACATAGTGCGATCTAGTGCTTCCTCTTTCAATTTTCCAGTACCTTAACATTTGCTTAAGGCCACCCAATAGCTGCTTACGTCCTCTTTCTCGTCTTCCCGTCTCTTCTGTCCTTCAATAACGTGTTTTAGAAGGCAGTTTCTACGCAAGATGTGCCCAATCTAGTTAGTCTTCCTTTATTTTATTGTGCGTACGATGTTTTTGCCTAATTGGCTCTTTTTTTAACACTTTACTTGTACACGATTGGTCCAACTCTTCTTCTCTATTCTTCTCCAGCACCACATTTCAGATGTGTCCAGATATTTCTGATCTACTGTCCGAAGTGTCCAAGTTTCAGCACCTTACAAAGCTATGCTCCAAATGTAGCATTTCACTAATTTCTTCCTTAAATTTAAATCCAATTTGCTGGCGAATAGAGTCTTCTTGTTGAATGCTGCTTTTGTCATTACAATCCCGGATTTAATTTGACGCGTGCATCTTGCATAATTTATTAGGCTGCCAAATATTTGAAATATTCCATATTCTCCATTTCTTCGTGTGTCATAATCTGTACTGCCGATGGTTGCCTTGATATTTTATTAAATCGTACAGCATTTTTGTTTATTTGAAATCGGAAAAAATATTTTTTTCCTACCATTTCAGACAATTTAATGGAGCGTTGTTCTTTTAGTAACTATAATTTTACCTGTTGCTTTGTATGGGTGTGAAACTTGGTCTCTCACACTGAGGGAGGAACAAAGACTGAGGGTGTTCGAGGATAGGGTTCTGAGGAGGATATTTGGGCCTAAGAGGGACGAGGCGACAGGGGATTGGAGAAGACTACATAACGAGGAACTTAATGACCTGTACTCATCACCAAATGTTATTCGGGTAATCAAATCAAGAAGAATGAGATGGGCGGGGCATGTAACACGTATGGGGGAAAAGACAGGTGCATACCGGATTTTGGTGGGGAGACCCGAGGGAAGGCGACCACTTGGGAGACCCAGGCGTAGATTGTAGGATAATATTAAAATGGATCTTCAAGAAGTTGGATGGGGGGCATGAACTGGATTGAAATGGCTCAGGATAGGGACAGGTGGCGGGCTCTTGTGAATGCGGTAATGAACCTTCGGGTTGCATAAAATGCGGGGAATTTCTTGACTAGCTGAGAAGCTGTTAGCTTCTCAAGAAGGCCTCTGCTCCATGGAGTTAGTTAGTTAGTTGGTTGGTTGGTTGGTTGGTTGGTTGGTTGGTTAGTTGGTTGGTTGGTTGGTTGGTTGGTTGGTTGGTTGGTTGGTTGGTTAGTTAGTTAGTTAGTTAGTTAGTTAGTTAGTTAGTTAGTTAGTTGGTTGGTTGGTTGGTTGGTTGGTTGGTTGGTTAGTTGGTTGGTTGGTTGGTTGGTTGGTTGGTTGGTTGGTTGGTTGGTTAGTTAGTTAGTTAGTTAGTTAGTTAGTTAGTTAGTTAGTTAGTTAGTTAGTTCTTTTAGTATGGGAAAAACGTAGTTTTAGAAATGAAATCCGATTCCGTTGCTATACCTGAAGAGGGGAGTACAACTGCTTTAGGAAACATGATTTTTCGTAATGTTGTAACCCAAAATTTAGTAATTGTAACCATGTGAGTCTGTTCCGTGCTGTCGCACTCCAGCTTACATCATGCCACGCTGTTCCCTTAAGGTACACTTTTAACTAATATTATTGCTTCTGTCTATTATGATTGATAATATTACTTCGGCCTTGACTCATTATGGCTTCTTTCATCTTCCGATTCATAGTCTATTCTGACAAAATAACCCGCATTAATTTTGGTAGAATTTGGTGTACTTTACATGCGCTCGTCGCAGGACAACGTAACGGCATAGAAAAGTGATTTAGAATTTTGTCGTCCGGATTTTTGTCTGGTGTAGTCGTAATTCTTTGTTTGAAAAACCAGCAATCTTTATCAAATTGTTAAAACCTGTTAGTGTTAATAATGCATGTGTACTAGACAAATGCAGATATGCATTATGACCCAAAAGGAGTTCCAACCCGTGATTCCTGCGTTCGCGTAGTACAAGGCTCGGCATTAAAGCCTAGCGGTAACTTTACGTACCACACGGTTTAACATTGAAAAGTTCTGCATTGTACTGACATTGCGTTTGTGTGTTTTGTATGCATCTCAGATCAAACAGAAACTATTTACCTTACACATCTGTAAGTGACTGGTTTTTATAGCGGAGGTGGAGAGTGTTTACAGCGCGGTACGAGCTGAGTCCTTATACATAAACAGATTACCTTTCGTCTTTAAAGGGTTAAAAGTGTGAAGCAGTTAAATCGGATGTCTCGTCATAGTTGTGGTGGTGGTTGTGGTGGTGGTGGTGGTGTTGGTGGTGGTGGTGGCGGTGGTGGTGGCGGTGGCGGTGGCTGCGGCGGCGGCAGCAAACTTACATGTACTTTACAGTGTGTCATATGATTAATAATAGCAACAGCTGCAACACTACAAGAGTAACATTCATGACGCACCACCCTTTATCCTTTATTTTGTCAAAGTTACCATCATATGAAAAATAAGGTTGTCCATGCGCACGCTGTAGAGGCTGGTAGGGACGTAGCGGTGTAAACTCCACGCATGATTAACTTCGGCATCCAGATGACGTAAATGGGTAGCTCCACGCCCCGGCCACTTTACCCTCTGAGGGAACGCTCCTGTTACCCTTTGAGTATGGAGATGAGTAGGCTTCAGCGCCCTCCTGGACGGTTCGGAGAAGAGAGAAGTCTCTTGCCTCTCCCGGGAATCGAACCAGGATCCCGCGGTTGTTTAGCCCTTTTGCTGGTTACTGTAGGCTATCACGTCGAACCTTGTCGTCGTCTATCAATAATTGAATTTAAAAAATGTGGTTAAGATTCTTGACAGATTTAAGCCCTAGTTCCCAGCCGCACTTTTCTCATCTGGTTCACCATGTCCAGCACACCTCACTGCTACGGGTTTTTGCTTTTAATAACCCAAGTTATCTCGAAGCGTAGACTGGCAGAGGCCCGGAGTGTGCTTGGGGACTGCAGCACCAGCTTTACTACGCCAACCAGCAGAATAATCCAACCCACCACGTCACAAGAGAAGTACGCTGATAAGGTCGACTGCGGCTGGGCCAGCTGGGTGTTACCATAAGCTCTGCTGTCCATTGAGGAGCAATATTGCATTAAAGTCAAACGGACAAGATGAAGGGCTGCTAAATTAAACATGCACTATCAAATTTATAGGCTAATATGATTCTCAGGAGAACATTTAGGGGTCAACTATTAACGTGCCAGTAAAGGAACTCCAGCTGCTGAATGATTTATGCAGACTAATGCCGACGCTAAATGTGAATAGTTTTTAAATAGTGAAAAATGTTAGGTAAATAGGCAGATTTGATATTCATTCTGCCGTGCATTTCTTTCAGTGTTATCACCTGTTCCTTTATTAGCCTTGCTACTCATTGTAGATGCATGACTCAATGTGCGTCTGTAATTTTAATTACCGCGATGGCAGTATTAAACAACTGGACCTCATTCTATTGTTTATTTAAGATAAATTTTTGAATTATCCTTCACTGAAATTTTTCTTCATACTTTAAACCAGAGTATTTCCAATGGGCTTTTAGCAGTTTTCCTTTTGCGATGAGCAGGGGGCTGGCCTGCTGCATCAACCGCCAACCTGGAAGACCAGGTGATTTTTGATCAGGGTTTTCTTCCCCTAGCCCTTGATACGCCAATATCAAACTGCAAGGCAGCAGTGCTAGTTTTGGTCCGCCCCGGGTATTTTATTTCCCCGGTACCCGCCATATCTGGTGAGCATTCCCCCAGCCGCCACCAGGGAAGGCGCCCGATGGAAGACTAGCAACTATTCACGAGGTAGACCCAAACTTACCTGGGCGGAAGGGATTAGAGGACTGATGGGAGAAAAGGGATTAAAGGAAGAAGACTGGAATGACAGAAGCACCTGGAGGAAGAAGATAATATAATTGTCAAATGGGCGCAGGAAGATGTGGAAACATTGCACAACCTGCTAAATAAATAAATTTAAACCAGTAGATATCGTACCTGAGTTCTCTAAGTTTTATACTAAAATGTTACTCGCCTTACATGCATCTTGGCCTACCTGTCAGTGGGATTTGGAAATGATGTAACGTTGAGAACTAGGCACTTTGACTAAGCAAAATTTTGCATTCTAGCCTCACTATAGTTTCGCCTTTCATGTCTTCCCTCTCCGAATTACTGAATTAAAATCTCGTAACAGAAGTTATATATGATACACAGAGAGATGTTTTACGTAAACTACATTTACATGTTGGAGCCGCGGTGGCGCAGTTGGTTGAGGCTACAAACCGGAAGGGCGCGGGTTCGATTCCCGATGGTGTCAGTGGATTTTTTCATTGAGATAATTCTTCCGGTCGCACTATGGCCCTGGGGTCGACTCAGCCTCTAACAGAAATGAGTACCAGGAATATTTCCTGGGGGGTAAAGGCGGCCGGTGCGTAGGGCTTCAAGTGCCGATTGTCTAGAAATCTGGGAGCCTCAACTTCCTGTCCAGGCCTGTAACGGGATTGCTTTAACTTCACCTTTTACATTTACATTTACATGTTCGAGGTTTAAAATTTTATATACAGCTCAGCAGTTCCGTAGACAGGCCTAGGATTTCCGACAATTTGCTACATCCATGTTACCTTCGGCCCTATATACATTATGACTAAATTCTGGGACTGACTGTGTGTAATCAATCAGTCATGTAGAATGTGATGAAATTGAGCTTCAGAATGCTTTTGCGTGAATGAAACGTGGAATTCGTACTGGATTTTACATTGCGTGTAATAGTTTGATATTTCACGTGCGGGTGTCCGTTCAAAGCGCAGAATACGTTTCTTTTATAAGGACGACATTCCACTCACGACCAGTTTCTAATATTTCCAACATTTATTGAATTCTATTAGAATTCATAAAAATCTGTCATTTATAATAGTTAGTCACAAGGACTTAACATTCATATACAGAACTAAGAAGTCTGGTTTATGAACAGGAACAAAGGGACTGACATAAGCACTAAAAGGAATTTTCATATTTCAACAAAGTCCATTTCTGACGTCTTTTTCTTTATAAGGAGAGAGACCATTATCATGATGGCGTTTATCTGTGTCCTTAACGAGTTTTGAATCGACAGTTGTAAAATATAAACCATCCACGCACATATAAATGGGTATAAGTGGCACGAGTCAGCGTAGGCGGCGTCTTGGTTAGTCTTCAGCTTGAACGACTGAGGAATCCTGGTTTGATTCCCAGCAGGAACAAGTGAATGTTTGTTCTCCAAATCGTCCAGACTGGCTCGGAAGTTCACATAAGCCCCTGGTCAGTGTGTACCGCAGGCTCTTACACGTGGGGTAAAGTGGCTAGGGTGCGAAGCTGACCACTTACCTCTATCTAACTGTCGAAGTTAAGAAACAGTGTCCCTACAGCTTCGCCGCCATATGTCTTCATGACATCCGCAGGACAACCTTATCCTTTTACCTTTTACTGGGCGCCACATCGTTCAAGACAGTAATTTTCAACTTAAAGCCACTTCATGTTGATTGCTGTAAACCAAGACACTTCTAGGTCTCTGATTGTAGCTACTGCTGGAAAGGAAATAGACCGCTGGATCGGACAAATCCAGGAGATGTCCCCGCACCTCAATTAACGCGACTGTCCCACTCTTGATTGCACGACAGATACAAGCGCTGTGCCCAGACGTCACCAGGGAGAAGATTGATGAGATGAAGAAACAAAAGGAGAGAAGGAAAAGAAGAGGAGGAGGGAACAGACAACAGAACAAAGATGGAAGTGCTTTTACAAGCTGTGTAAAAGGGAGAAAGGGAACTGAGTCGTGCAGCTGCAGACAAAAGACTGATGATAGATAGGCTGGGAGTAAGGGCAAGACAAGAAAAATAATCAGGGATGAATTGAAATAGCCAAGCTGCTTCTCTCCCTTCCTCGAAGTACCCTTTCAATACAGAAATATTTATTTTATCAGTTCTTTTAGGGTAACGTATTTTTAGAAAATTGTGGGAATTTACTAACACAGTTCGTCGCCTCTTTCATTTCCTTCTAATTTAACCTAGTTTCACTTATGTAAACCTCGTCTGCTTATCCACCTGTCGCGAATTTCTCGTGTAGCTTCTTTTTCATGTGTGTTATTTAACGACGCTCTTAGTGCACCGTCGATTTTGAGTATGCAAGATTGCTGTAATGGTACTGACAATGGAAAACTGAAGTACTCGGAGATAAACCTGTCACGTTGTCATTTTGTTCAATATAGATTCTACATGGACTGGCTTGGGGTCGAACCCAGGCTTCTGCATGAGTTAACGAACCACCTGAGCTATGGTATTGCGTGTGGCGTCTTTTGATTCAGAGTTACTGCATCGAAACTTTGTTAGAGTCACTTTTGCCGGAATATCGGTACACCTGTCGATGATTAGCCACAAAGAATGTGTGTAACACGGGAAAAAAAATGTATCCCGGCAGCGACATCAGGTCCCACTACCCGAATATTCGAATGATGCGAGGTAGCTACTACTCGCTACAAATTGCTCAGAAAATCTGATGGACATAAAAATTAAAAATTAATTAATTCGCGTTCTCTGCATACGTCTGGTAATGGTAACAGCTGTCCTTCTATTTAGACAGCACGCCATGAAACACTGAGTCAGAGGAGTTACATCTCGTGCGTTCTTAATGTTAGCACTGCACTGAAGTAAGCGATCAGCTGCACTCGTCGCCAACTTGACTCCTGGGGAAAGAACGGTCGGTGCCCTTTGCCTTAGTGATGGATGGCCTCCAGGCTTTATGTGGCCGTGGAGAAAATGATTGACTGTGCCTAAAACAGAACTGCGATAGAAGATAACGGCGTGTGGTCTGGTATATACGCGAACATTTCATATGAGCGTGGCAAGGTTGTAAGCCCTACGCACCTGCCGCCTTTACCCCCCAGGATATATTGCTGATACTCATTTCTGTCGACCCCAGGGCCATAGTGCGGCCGGAAGGATTAAGTCAATGAAAAATTCTGATGACACCATCGGGAATCAACCAGCGACCTTCCGGCATGTAGTGGAATGCCCCTGATTAACCTGGTGGTACAGAAAGTAACCCGTAAATTCCAAAGGTCAGCATACGTATAAATTTGGTGGTGGTGGTGGTGGTGGTGGTGGCGGCGGCGGTGGTGGCGGCGGTGGCGGCGGTGGTGGCGGCGGTGGCGGCGGCGGTGGTGGTGGTGGTGGTGGTGATGGTGCAGGGGGAGTTGTTGAACACTGTACAAATATTCAGTCCGTACGCCACAGATAAAACACTGCTTCCATTATAAAGACCACTTAGTGAATACTGTGTAAAGAAATAATGGTTTACTGTTAGAATCATACGTAACACAAAAATGCATTCTGATGGCAAAATGCAGAGGTTTTAGTGTAAAACCTGGCGGTGTATGTACAAACCACTAGGTTTTAAAGGGTTAAACAACTGACTCCATGGGAACGAGTCCTCCGTGAGAAGCTGGTAGTCACTCAAGTAGTGAATAAATTCCGTGTCTGTTGTGAAACTGGAAGATTCATTTTCTCTTCAACAAAGCTCACCATTTGTGATTCTGTGTTCAGTCACGTAAACCCAAACCACACCTTCCTTTATTAAGTTTAATGCAGAAATTTTCCAAAAATATACAAGCAACCTCAAAATTCTTGGCGCCAAAGGGCGACAAGAACCAAGGGCTGTGCTTGAAGACACACAAATTTAGGCGCCAGCATACAAAATTTAGTCGCCCGGGCGGCATGGCACCCGGAGTGTGTGCACCTCTGTTTAAATATATTTAAGACATACATTTTTATCAGACTGCAATTTATTTTTACATTTTGCCGCATTTATGACTTACTAATGTAGATGATGGTGTATAACAACACGGCAACCCAGCACGAGCAGTTGCGGTGTCCGCTACTTGTATATACGCGTATCTCACAGACCATAAACTGCACTGATATAATTTATACAGCGTCTGTAAAGAGTAATATATTTACCCTCTGCTGCACATCATACCTCGACTCTGACTCTGTGTGCCTTATTTTATTTTCGTTAGGAGTTACTGGCCAGTCTGAAGGGGACAGTCATTTCCATGATAATAAAAGTGGTTTTATTGGATGCTGCAGTGAACACAGGCATCCCTGAGGACACTGTTTATATTGTAACGCTGAGTCTGCAAGTTATGAGCACTTAATCTGTATTAGTGAGCGGTAGGTGGGAATCTTTGTTGCATAGACTCCAGGCATTACAGTTCGTGAGTCAGTATTGTAGTAACTGCTTTTCACTGTCTAATCCTGTACCTCTCAACCAGTGGCAGACACCTTGTTTTGATAACGGGATATTGCGCTGGGTTTTTATTATAGAATTTTATTTGGCGACCCTGTCTGTATCGAGGGCTGTATAGTGTCGATGGTAGACGAATACACAGTTATCATGGAGTATTGGTGGAATGCAACTATAATGCACCTACACAATTAAAATGTTCAAGAGTTATTATTTTTATAAGGAAAAGTAATCAAGGACATTACGTAAATATGAAGTTGATGATGAATACTCTTCCAGGATGCGATATAGTATTAAAATATAAAGCAGAGAGAAACGTGTTGTACAGAGGATGAAACTGATGGAGGATTGGTTAGGCCCACACAAGAGAGATTTAGTGTTGTGGACGAAGAACTGGTTAGGCCTATAAAGGCGGGGTTTATTTTCGTTGGGGAAGGACTCGTTAAGCCTACAAAAATGAGACTGTTTTCGCGGAGGGACTGGTTGCACCTACAAAGGGGAGATTGTTTTGTCGAGGAAGGACTCCTGTGGTCTGTCAGATTAATGTAACAGTGATACACAATAGTACGTTTCCCAGAATTTTTGTCGTCGTCTAGCAATATATACTGAAGTTTCAGGGTTAAAAAATATCTGTGACGGTTGTTACTGATAATTAGTATCGCAATTGCTATAAGAATTATATATTTGTATTCTGCTAAATAAAATGTTATTGCTTCCCTTTTGTTCAATCATGGATGCAATATACATTACTTCAATGCCACTGCGCACATATGCTGCATTGTAAAGAAATGGACAATAAGTTAGCGTAACCATTACACGCACTGCTTATTGATTTAAACACTCTTCTAATTAACTCTTCTCTTGCCTTGAGGTTTTCCGAACAAAATTTTACATGCATTTCCCATCTATCCCATGCATGCTACATACTTCACCCATAATATTCCTATTTATCTTATCACCTTAATAATATGGCGATGGATGACAGTTATTAAATTGTTTCATCACTCTGATGGGTACGGTCCTTAAATGAAATAAATTACCATTCGCCGCTGCTAAATTGGGAGAAACAGTGTAGGCAGACAAATGTATAGGAATTCTATTGGTGGTGAGCCACTTCGAAGTTCCAAGAAATGTATGCTGTGTGTTACAGTTGTCGAGTTTTGTGTAAGGACGAGTGGTACATAGTTTAGTATTTGGATTCGGCAGCCAGCTTTTGTGTTAGATGTGCTGGACCGTAAAGGTAATGGATGTTATTTGCCTCTAGTAAACGTGGCACGATAGGAAGCATGGAAGAAGTTCCGTCTTTTGAAATGCAATGGTTGGGAAGAAAATAAGTTTCCGTGGTGCACCATTTATAACGAGAAAACCTACACTGATTGTGATTAGACTTTCTAGGAGTTACTGTCACTGCGATCGTCGAGTGTTAAACCTCCCCGACACGCGGTGTACGACGCAACGCTGACGGAGCGTTGGGCCGGCTCTTATCGATCAAGCAGGAAAAAAAATTTCTATTTTCGGGGAATTCGTAATCATTGTCGGCAACAATGAACTTTCGACTGCAGTTTACTTTACATCGGTTATATGAGTCAGTTGAACATTGCGGCTGGACTGAACGGTGGCCAAAGCATAAGGTTCGTGTAGTTATTCGGTTATTTAATGCATGAAATACAACGACGGTCAAAAAAAAACATCGCCAGCTGATGGAAATATACGGAGAAGATGTAAAGAGCTGGCAGATTGTAGCAAAACGGTACGTCTGCTTTCGAGCCGAAACAGTAATTACTGAGAATATGCTGTGTTAACCGAAGCTAGATGACTCTGTATGTCGACAGCATGTATGCTTTTAGGTTTCTTTTTTTTTAAGTGGTGAAGGACCCCGCAGCAGACGCTACGGACGCACCGGAGCCTTGAGGCTCCTTGTGCAACCCTATGATGACGATGACGATGATGATTATTTTTTATCCTTTTCCTAGTAATGGAGCACCGGTGGAATGAAATTGACAGGGGAAAACCGAAATACTCGGCGAAAAACCTGTCCCAGTGCCACTTTGTCCACCACAAATCCCACATGGACTGACCCGGGATCGAGCCCGGGCCTCTGCGATGGGAGGCCGGCGGCTAACCGCCTGAGCCATGGCACGGCCTTTAAAAATCCATGCCCCCGGTGGGATTCGAACCCACGACCCCAGCAAGCGCTCGGCCGCAGACCTACGCCGTAGACCGCGCGGCCACTGGGATCAGCAAGTTTGGTTTAGTTAGAAACACCTAAAGCTTTCCGAAAAGGTATGTGGCGGTGACTCTTTAGATTTGTGTTCAGAACGAAACGCTATTTTAGTCTTGGCTGGATGCCCAGCTGTTCATGGTTTCCCTCAGTCTCTCCAAGCGAAGTACAATACAGTAACGTAAAACAAGTCACTGTCTCCTCTTTCCATATCCATAGCAACTAACTCATAACATCCTACCTCATTTGACGCTTTAAAGGTCTCTATTTTAAATGACTCACGATTCATCACTCATCCTAAAGCACATTGTCCCTACAATCTAAAGATACATTTTTCACTCGCGTATCTTCATTGTAGGCATGTTATATGTAAATACGTAGTTTTGAAATGGTTACGCTGCGAACATGCTTGTAAAAGCGAACCGGCCTAAACTAGTTCAGTGCCTACGCCGGGCGTACGAAGGTTCGTGTAATGAAAACCATGTATAAATCTCTTCATCACTGTCTCACAGTCCGATTCAAGTACGTGTGTGACATAATGTTTATACGGTCGCCATTACTGTATTTTTCACGAATGTACTTTGAACCTAAATTTTAATAAAATAACTGTAATACAATAACTGTATCTTTAGGCTGCAAACCAGGTACAGTGTTATGTAATGTGAGATACCGATTTTAGCATTTTTATTACTTAATATTATCTACAGACTAAAGATCAGAGTACCGACACTCAGATCAAACCAACCTGAGTTACATTTATCTAAAACTGACGAGTGTCTTATGATATAAGTGTGAAGACATCCCCCTGAAGATGATGTAGATAAGACATCGAAACATGTCGGGGCAATAAACAATAAATGATTTAATCGTGATATGGTGCATTTTGTTGGTGATTACAGTTATTTTTATGTGAAAAATGCACGCTGAAAACAAAGTGAAACTAAGTTTTAATATTGAAACCAAGTAAATATAATTCAGTGGGATGAATTCTTATTCCTTTCAGATAGAATACAGTTGAAATGTTGTTCTGATATATCGCAGAACAAGAAAGGAAAATATGTTCGGAGAACCATTACGTACACTGTTTTAATAGATTGTTGGTTTTTCTTTATTTATAAAGTTCACTTTGTGTTTTATTTAAATTTGTTCAGTAAGAACATTTTAACCTGGCAATCAACACCATACATAAATGCGAAAAATTGCGACCCTGGAATAACGTAGACGTTTGCAGAGGTGACGGAGAGTAAACAACTCGAAGTGGCGACACACGGTGTCAGGTTGTCTGACAGCCAAAGCAGGGAAGTTTGGCTTCACACTAACAGTGCCTCGTGACGGACAGAAATATAAATTAAGCGCAATATAGGTGGAAGATTTTTATGATAGGCTTTGTTGTTCGGGCTCTTGTGCATATGTGGAAACATGTATTGTTGAGCTCTAGGCATAAAGAACGTACAGAACATTCTGCATATCCCGATAATTTGCCGTCTTGTGGAACATGTGATGAAGTTTTGCTAGCGCCCTGCGAGAGTGTCGTTAAGAAGTTTTGAGACAAGATAAACGTCCGACATTCTTCGCTCCTGAAAGTTGTTAGGAATCCGGGTTACGCCAGTGAGTACAGTAACTAGGCTACAGGCTGCAAGACCGAGGGTCCGTGGTTCGATTTTCAGTACGGGCAGAAAATGTTCTCTTCCCCAGAGCGTTTAGATTTTGTATACAGCCCACCCAGCCTCCAATTAAATAAGTACCGGCGACCATGTCCAACAGCAAAAAGGCAGAACACTGAAGCTTAATATTCACTTCACCCAGTGCTGAGGGTAAGAATGTGTGGAGCGATACCTCCTGTCACACCCTTACGTTTACCTGTGACGTGCTGTCGTCTCTGTTGCAGGTGGGCTGGCTCAAGGCGGAGGACCAGACTGTCTTGACGCTTCACAACAAGGTCGTGACGCACAATTCACGGATCAGCGTGACCCACGACAATCACCGTACATGGCAACTGCATATCCGTCAAGTGAAAGAGAGCGACCGGGGATGCTACATGTGTCAGATCAACACCAGCGTCATGAAGAAGCAAGTAGGCTGCGTCGACGTTCATGGTAAGTGATGTGTCTGATGGCGTTTTTGATTTTATCTTTCAGTATTGGTTTGTAAGATGCTTCAGACGTTTCGGAGGGATCTCCGGCTTCAATTTTAGAAGACGAAACTTTATGATGATGAAGTTAAAAGTCACACTATACACTCCTAAATATTGTTAGTTGGCATAAGGTTTGGTACTGATTTACACATCCAGCAGTGCAGGTAGAAACTTCTGAGTCCTGCAGCATGAATCCGGTTTTTCGTGTGGAAGCTTTACATACGCTTGACAACACAGTAAATATCTAGCTGCATTTAAAAATTGGTCAGTAGCTTAAAGCATTTCCTTAAATAAAACTGAAACGTGTTCTTACTTACAGTTAATAACGAGCAGGACAGATTTACAATCTAGGTCGTTGACCGATATGTAGTCAGTGAAAGTAATTCAGCTGTCATTCCTCGATTGTTAACAAAACATACAACAACTCTAAAAAAATCAGTCTTTGCTTGTGTACTTTTCATGAACGTAACTCAAACTTTATATCATGTTTAATGATACTGCCTTGTGTTTCGGAAGTTTCATGGTTTAGTTTTCGCGCTATGAAGAGTTAGCGAATAACATGTTTCCTGGTTTATCAAGGTCTCTAGTCGACTGTCGTCATGTCAGTACGTGCGCCGTGATGTGTCAGTTCGGCGAAATATGTAATCCGTTAGTTATAATGGTCCAGCATTTCTCATTTGACTCTATCCTATGTAACTGGTACAGTATTTTTAAATAGCTCAAGGTACTAATTACAGGGTTCTTATTTTATCTGACCCACACTATGGGCCACTTCCTGTCGGCTCGCTTATTGCATAAACCGTAGGCAACTTAGCGGAAATTGACGGCCGATATGGGTCGTCGAATAATGACTGCGTAATTGTTCCGGTTAGCAGGGTTAATTATTGTATTAGCCGATTCCATCGGCCACGCGGTTTAACGTGCTATCTGTTTCGGACAACAGAGTTCTGGCATTCAAGTTAGAATCCCGGCCGAAGTCTTGAAAGTTGACTGCATTAGGTATTGCTGGACATTCGCTAGGAGTTATGCCCTTGGCTAGTTGAAAGAGGGTTTAAAAGACGCGAACAGTCTTGTGCAGAAATCAGCTTTTCTTTATTTTACACCAGTTTCCGTATGTTCCTCACAATAATTTCATAAAATGAACGCGTGATGGAAAGATCACATCAGTTCATCGGTCCTCTCGCGTGTTTACCTCCGAAGCTTTTTAAACGTGTCCCTTGAAATGTCGCATGGCAGTGTGCACCGGAAGTCACCGAGCTGGTTTGATTTGTGATCTTATTAGTTAAATTAAGTGTTCACCCCACATGAAAGGCGGATAAA
>BLKM01000341.1:1492857-1542857 GCA_013340265.1 Coptotermes formosanus | reverse complement strand
AATGTGTTCTGAACTGTATACGCTCGTTTCGGTGTAAGAACAGTTCATTTGGGTCTGGCTCCAATTTTAAATGTTCGTATCGCCTTATTTGTAGTTCATAAAGTTGTCAGTTGTTGCTGAGTCCAGTAGATTTCCGATACTCCGAATATAGATTTGGAATAGTAATTTTTGGCCACGGAAATATTTTTGACTACCCTGATTCGAGGTTCACTTTTGTAGATGTCAGATTTAATTGGGTAGAAAGTTAAGTCTTTAATTTGGACATTATATGTCCATTAGATATCTCGGTAGAGGAAAAACACCGTCTCGTTATTTGTTACGTTGTGGTCACAGATCTCCACGACGCTGCTTATGAGTTGCGGTAGGTTGCATTAAGATTAAAGCTTATGGAGAAGTGGTTCGTTGTGTGGACAGAGAATGCCTCATGCTCTGTATTATGGTATCATACTTGCGTTTAGTTCCTAGCAACGGGGTACAGGTTTATCTTGTTAGATCTTTTTATCCAGACAAAGGGCAAATATGCGTAAGAAGTCTGTCATAATAACAGACTCCTGTTATAAACCTCTGTTACCTTAACAAGGGGATGGGACATAGCCAAACGAAAAAAAAAATCCCCGTTTGCCGATTTTGTTTCTATTGAACATATGATATATGTCATCCCTCTAACAAACAAAACACAACTGTTAACAACGCAACACAGCAAAACACGGAATGGTTTGTGGTGTTACATATAGCCTGACAGAACTGTAGACAAAATCGTAAGTTTCCCATTATTGCTTTCAAACCGAAAGTTAATGGCATTAAATCTCTGGTGTACCAATTAAATTTACATTTAGACGATGACATACAAAATAATTGTACATACGGCATTGAAAGTTACAAGAGAGCAGTGAAATCCTGCGTAGGTACAGAATGAGAAATGTTTGATATACTAATTGGGTTTTAGACTCAGTTGTTTCACGTGTTGTCTGTAAAGCAAACGTCGTAGTAAGAGAAGACGTCACTCGATACGCATCTGTGTTATCCTTTTAAGTTTACAGAGGTGAAGCTGCTTGTTTCATTATGGATTCTAGGAATTTGCCTCTCCATGCTTTCCCATGAAGATGTGTTTGTATGGTCGTTATTAGAATGTTATGATTTTCTGCTAAGAGTCAGTGTAATATTTGAAATCACTTCAGCGATTCTGATATATTATAGACAAGGGTTAAACCCATAAATGTTTATGCAGTGGTCAGAAATTATCAAAAGCAGACTTTATGGTTACGTTGCGTCCTTTTCTGTATTTTTTTTATTTTAAATGAACCGTTATGCCATAACAAATTACTGAGGGATTTGAGATCTGCGCTATTCTGGAGTATAACGCAGCGTCGAGTGGTAATCCTTTACCGACGTTTCTGGACAACGTATCTTCTTGGACTCCTTGACCCTTGAAGATGGGACTGATACGTTGTCCCGAAACGTCGGTAAAGGATTACCACTCGACGCTGCGTTATACTCCAGAATAGCGCAGATCTCATGAGCAACGCTGCGGAAGCCTGAAATTACTGAGGGATTTGTTGAAAAGAATGCAAAGAGGCATCAACATTAGCCTGCAACCTCCTTGTTCCATCCTGAAGATGGAGGCAGGAGATTCCTCTGAAATATTTGTACCCATCCAATAAATTGCACGCTGCAGCATTCGTGAATGCTATAATCTTGACATAGTTTATTGTTTACGTAGATGTGACGTCACGTGAAATCGAAGTCCACTTACATTTTGCCGATACGGACGGAAGTAATTTATAAGCCTATCCGCTAAGTGCACACGGAACCTAATATGGAAATTACTGAGGATATGAGGAGAAAATGGTGTGGTAGAAGCATAGAGGGAGTAAGTAGTTGCTTAGAGAGCAATTTCCTGCTGTAATGCTTAAAGCCTGTATAGGAAGAGCAGCCGTGGACCATCACCATCACTGTGGCTGTAACATACTGTAAATATTAGGGCTACTTACAAAGCAGCGACCTTCTAGGGCCATCCATACCCCGCCCGCCTGTGACCAATATAAGGGAATTTGCTGCGGCCAGCGAGATTCGCCCATTAGTCGGGCTTGCAGCTGCAGCCGAAGGTGGTGAAGCAGAATATGCGTTGCCCTACATTAACCCTTTAAAGACGAAGCGTATCTGTTTTATATAAGGACTCAGTGCGTACCGCGCTGTAAACACTCTCCACTTTGGTTATAAAAACCAATCTCTTAATGTGTTATAAGGCAAAAGTTGCTGTTTGTTGTGAGATCCGTACAAAACACACAAACGCAATGTGGGCACCACGTAGAATTTTTTAATGTTAAACCTGGTGGTATGTAAAGTTACCGATAGGCATTAAAAGGTTAAAAGGACGGCTGTTGGCTGAGGACAGCTTACACTTCACAGTTCTAGACTGTTTCCCGGAACTAAAATAAGTTTTGAATTTCAGTCGTGTTTGATACGCTTATTAACAAACTGTTTTTTATAATGAGTAACCAAATAGATATTCTGCCACCTGATCAAGAAAATCCGGGCCTTTTATGGAACCAGACGATATACAGTATTACGTTGTACAAAATAGTAAACCAATTTTTTTTTCACTCACTCACTGTTAGAGTGCAAGGCGCGATTTGTGCTCTTAGCAACGCGAGCATATCTGTGTTAATTTTGCGGAACCTCTTTTAATGTTGATGAAGAAAGACGACATACCGTTTCTGCAAGAGACGACCCATCCTGGCGAGTACGTCCGTGGTGTAATGAATGTGCGCGGTGCTTGACATCACCTCGTGACGGACTGCAAGTAACGATCGGGCCCCATGTACCGGTGTTCGCGATTGTCAACAATATGCCATAGATATAGAAGCCAGACTCTTGGACAGGATCGGTAATAATTGAAGGGTTGCGGATAGCTACACTGGCATGAAAGTACAGAAATATATCCTCTCTTGACGGATAGATAGTTTACCAGTTACACGTAGGGCTGTATTTCTAACGATGGTGTAAAGAAGATTCATAATACTGTTTCATAAAACTTTTATAATGTTTTACATTTTAAAAATTCTGTATATTTTGTGTATTCGTGACTTATTCCACATTATTTTATCTTGCCGACACCTTTACAGATGCATGGAGTGTATGTATTTAGGTATCAATAAGTGTAGTTATTACTTTCGATATTGTCTGTTGTCCCAAATTTTTCAGACATAACGTTTTTGGAACGGGTCCTGTTTCCGTCAACAGGTACAAATGTTCGTGCTTATTTTGAACCCTGAGATAGACTAGATTGCAAATAATTCAGGCACTAACTCCAAGAGCTCCAGTAAGTAGGAAAAATGATAGGCCAACCTGAAGACAGAAACAGATCCAGTTACCGGAAGGTTGTGTACGACTAAACAGACATCATGGTTAACGTGCAAAATAATAGTAACGTTTATTGACACATCCAGTTATTAAAGTTATTTTTCAGTGCCAGTTCTATATTTTATAAAGGTATATATATAGTTTGACATAATTTTTTTGACATTCATTATCCCAGTTGGCTGTACTAAATGTATATATGAGTAAAAAAAGACAGTCGAACAGCCAACAAGTAAATATTTATTGATAAATTAAAAGTTAAAACGAGCGACAAGTTTCGGCATAAAATGCCATCCTCGGGCGCGGTTTTCAAAAACTCACAAAATTCTACATTGGCTGAGACTGTCTTTTTACTTTTATATACGTGTATATATATATATATATAGGCTTATGACGTCGCGTGTGTAGGTCCATGTCAGTTGTCTCTGCGCGTGTGTCTGCGTATGTGATTACAGTTCCGTGTCAGTAATACTTAAATGACGACCCTAAGAGTATCTGCAATGGAACTGAAACTGTAATTATTGAAAGGCTGTAAAATCTAGAAATCCACGTTTGCACTTCATAAAACAATTCAACTTAACCTTTTAAAGCCTAGCGGTAACTTTACGTACCACCAGGTTTAACATTAAAAAATTCTACGTGGTGCCCACATTGCGTTTATGTGTTTTGTACGGATCTCAGAACAAACAGCAACTTTTGCCTTACAAACATTGAGAGACTGATCTTTATAACCGAAGTGGAGAGTGTTTACAGCGCGGTACGCACTGGGTCCTTATATAAAACAGATGCGCTCCGTCTTTAAAGGGTTAATATTTCATTCAGTTCTCTCTGAAATCAACGGTGACATCAGACCACAGACAAATGGCCTCGACGTCACTTCCAGTTGCACGGTTGATGCATGTTTTCTAACCGTTGAATAAAGTTTAACATGAATTATGTTTAAAAATGAGTTTGTACCGCGCAGTAAACAGGCTCCGTCCCTGTACAGAATTGGTAGGCTGCTTTTAAAAACGAGTCATTTCTGTACATGGAAACAATGTGTAGCATTAATCATATGAAACACATAAATATATTCAGTGGGCGGAATGTAGGGGTTCGAATGTGAAACCCCGTAGTTTGTGTAGTTACCACGCGGCTTTGAAGGGCGAGTTGCTCGTGTTGGTGTTACAGAAAGAGCATTCCGACTGCTGTGTTGGAACACGGGAGTACGCAACCCAGGCCCAAGAGCTGAGTGGGCTGGGACATACTAGTAACTGCTGTCTGTAACGCCACACATTACTCTAGAAGTAGGAGCTCTTACACCAACTTCAAACGTCATCGAATGCCAGAGAGTTGTTAGATTATTAACCTTTTAAAGCCTAGCGGTAACTTTACGTACCGCCAGGTTTAAAATTAAAAAATTCTACGTGGTGCGCACATTGCGTTTATGTGTTTTGTACGGATCTCAGAACAAACAGCAACTTTTGCCTTACAAACATTAAGAGATTGGTTTTTATAACCGAAGTGGAGGGTGTTTACAGCGCGGTACGCACTGAGTCCTTATATAAAACGGATACGATTCGTCTTTAAAGGGTTAAAAGTATTTGTAGAGTGTTATATTACACTGTTATACCATGACATTTTTAAAATGACGTAATTATGTTATTGTTTTACTTTTCGGAAATGGCGCATCAGTTCAGTTACGTATGAATTTGTAGAAACTGTTTTTGATGTATGTTTCGCGCAAAGCATGCAATGTTCCAAAATAATCCGCATAGTACCTGCACGTGACACGTACGAAACCCGAAACGTCTTCGATGACGTGCGTGAGCAATATCCGGTTAGTGGGCTGTCTGTACAACACTACAGGCAACCGAACCGGAAGTGACTAAAGATTGTGGTTATTTATAGTGAGCGCGCCGTATAGCTTGATTCTGCTGATAGGCTTGTCTGTTTTTATGTACATTAGGTTCGAGACTGCTTGCTTAATTCGTGTATTGAAGTAACGTCTCGGTTACGAGATTATGGGCGTTGGTGGTGGTGTATTGAAGATTCAGGTATTGTGGATTGTTAGGGCCAGGTCTGTGGAGTCGGAGTCGGAAGAAATTTTGGCTGGAGTCGGAGTAGGTAAAAATATACTGACTCCGACTCCAAGTCCGACCTCAATCTAAAATCTTAACTACATATTCCAAATCCAGAGCCCTGATAGCTCTAATAACCATTAGACCTATACTTAGATGTAGGTTATAAGTCTAAAAAGTAGCCTCATGATTCACGTGGTGGTGATGAAGTGTCTTGTAGTTTTACCATTATTAATACACGCTGAGATTTTATGCAGGAGTCGGAGTCGGAGTTTTAAAAATTGAGGAGTCAGAGTCGGAGGTTTTGTGTACCGACTCCACATTCCTCGTTAGAGCCACGTCGATTGGTGAATAGCTACGAAAATTCCTGAGGCGTGTAATTAATAAACTTTTTCAGAATGTACAATTATGTAACTGATATGGCATATTGAATTCAACTGTTGTGTGATTATCTTAGATAATATCCTGAAAACTTCCAGAAAATGGGTACTATATATATGGACAAAATTAGAGGGGACATTATTGATTCTAAAGAAGAGCAAATTTTTCATCAGTGTCGAAATACGTGTTTTGTATCGCTGAAACTCCAGTATTAAATAGACACAACGTTGGACGCAAGTCTTTTTCCCAAGCATGGGCCTATTTGAAACCGGGAATGTGATTTCATGGCTGCGTGCCTGTTCTACATATTACTGCGGGAACATTAATAGAAGCAGGAGTTTTGAAAATGTTAAAATTATTAATAATGTTTACATTTTATTATAAAGCGTAATAGTTCAGAGAATGACATACTTTTAGCATTGTATAGTTTATTATTACCGTGTACAGAGCACCGTGTACTTAACAGTTTGCATGTATTCGAAAGCATTAAATGGTTACAGAGCTGCAGGTGTAGTATGCTGACAGACACGTTTTTTCATCTGTTTTAAATTAGGTTATGTGTATTTTGATATCCCTGTTATTTTATAAAATCACCATGCAGTAATGATAAGAAAACACGTTATATTCCGAACTTGGATTTATTATTTCTAACAAAGCCTGAGGGACATTTACTCAATTTCCTGGATTTTTTTTCACAGCTCATTTTTTTTTTGTCTGATTTCTTCCTCTCAAAATATTTTGGTAACACATTCCATACAGTAAGAGTTTTTACGTAAAGTTTACGTTCCCTCAGCAAGTCAACAAACCGCTGCTGTTTATGGATCAGCGGATCTTTTACAATGCTACAGGAGCCCAGAGCTAAATCCTTCTGTATGCCAGTTCCATCAGTCCATACCCTGTCGGTCTATGTTAAAATCAGTTCTAGTATTATCGTTCCACATAGCCTGTGTCCTCCACGTGCTGAATTCGCTTAATCTCTTCTACTACAGACTTTTATACACTTACCGTGTCTTCTTGCATGCCAACATCATAACATTTACTTATTTTATGAAGATCCAAAATTCCTTTGCAGTTTCATCCAGTCCTTTGTTACGTTTTCTGTCTTGCGGTCAAACATTCTCTCCAGCAATCATTTCTCAAGCAAATTCCACTTGTAACCGCTACGACAGAAACTGGAGTTTTGCGAAGTATTACCAGCGTGTCCTCCATCAGAGAAACCTCTAGCGATCAACTCTGATCTCTGTTGCGTTTAATCTCCTGGATTTGTCTGAAGGAAGAGAAGAAAAATTCAACAAACATTCATTTCGCGAGTTCTATCACGTACAGCAAACGACTGGGACTATAGATGTTAATCGACTGTACAAATATTCCAGCGCACTGAACCAGTTTATCTACCTTATATTCGCTGTTTACAAATCCGAAGGATGGTTTGGGGCCAGTGCTTGCGAAGCTTGTTTTCCCCGCACACTTAACGGGTCCTGAGTGTTTTGACAATCGGGTTACGATTTTTTTTTCTAGCTGTTGTGTAACAACTGTAACACTGTTCTGTAGGTGCTAAAATTTAGCAGCAGACGCGTTCAGTAACTTTATGAAATTCAAATACTTTATAAAATAAGTCTTGTTGAAAAATAACAACAAAAATGCCTTTAAATTAATGTAAATGTTCTAGTGCAAACTGTGACCGTTCCGCGGGTCACCTGAATGAATCTCACGGAGCATTGTTGGTCCGCGGATGACGCTTTGGTAACCTGTGATTTAGCCTACTGTTAGGCGCGTGTAATTTTAAAACAGCCCTGCATTAGAATGGCCAGGAAATATATTGGTAGTTTCAAGAAAAGTTAACGAAAAAATTGTTCAAAACAAAATATCTTCGAAAATCCTCTATAAAAGTCGCCAGAGTTTCTCTATTTGTCTGCCTCTGTAGCGAAAAATTGACCTCGTTCTGTCGTCGCGTGATTTTTCCAGGAATTTTCATGGTTCTTGGCAATACTTCAACGCTTGAAGCAATCACATTGATGAGAAGTCCGATACTCGTCTTCGATAGGATACATATTTATAATATTTCCAGAATAAATAAGCGTTTTCTTTATTATTTAACCTTTGAAAGCCTAGCGGTAACTTTACGTACCGCCAGGTTTAACATTAAAAAATTCTACGTGGTGCCCACATTGCGTTTATGTGTTTTGTACGGATCTCAGAACAAACAGCAACTTTTGCCTTATAAAACATTAAGAGACTGGTTTTTATAACCGAAGTGGAGAGTGTTTACAGCGCGGTACGCGCTGAGTCCTTATATAAAACAGATACGCTTCGTCTTTAAAGGGTTCAAACATGCTCTTAAATACACAGGAACTGTCGATCATTTTTCCTTTGGTCAACGCAAATATTCTGTGCGTCCAGCCGACCGGCGGAAGAATTCATGTGGAAAACCACTCGTTGCTACTAGCTCGCTGCTTTCTAAATGTAATCTGTAAATCCCACAGAGGACGTGCCTGGCCTGACGTCACTAATTAGCACCACTTTTAGTATCAAACTGACTGATTAAATAGAGTGGCAGTGGTAGCCATGTTGGATGTGAAGTAATGGACGGATTGAATGCGCCACCTCTACTCGCTTCACAACTTTACGTAAAGGGTGGAAAATGGAAATAGGGAGGTGTCGCTGAATAAACTTGCGTGTCCCAGAGGTATATATCTCCCGGGATGTCGGCATCTGTAGGCCTATATACAAGGAGAAAATAAATTGGCGCACAAACTCTCGATGGTATCATTTGTTGTTAAAAAAAAATAAGTCGAAATTTTTGCACAACATATGTCCTGAGACGTTTACTTGTCGAAGTACACGTCACAGCCAAATGGATTAACACACCTCTCAGCAGTGTTAATTTTCGGTGAGGTTAAAAGCGCATTTTTGAGCGTGTTAAAGAGACACTGTACAGCAGAACTCAGTTGTGATCGAATGGCCATGGAAAACATACACGAACGACGCGCCCTTAACCGTCGGTACTTGTAATGGTCGAGCTGGCACGGACGCATAACAATACGAATTGAGTTATTCTGGTCGACATCATCCAAACGCTATTGTGTTAGACGATTTGGGCAGCATCTCCTTGAGATATGAAATGTGGGCCTAATACATACAGCGATTATGAGGTACTGGCACCCGCGGGCTGTACGGGCACAAGCCAACCAAAGCGCCATAATTGTAAATGTGCAACGAGAGCCATGGAGGAGCTAACACGATATCGCGCGAGATGTGGGACTATCCTAACGCGATTATCGCGCGAGATGTGGGACTATCCTAACGCGATATCGCGCGAGATGTGGGGCTATCCTAACGCGATATCGCGCGAGATGTCGGGCTATCCTAACCGAGGGTCTTCTAAATACTTCTTGACGGTCAATTGGAACCACCAGTTTGTTTGTGTTATCAATGACCGGTGTCAATAACCGAAAAATTCAATACAGTAAAATTATTCCAAGCGAATATTCGTTTTGAATGTTGGAAGTATTAGTCCAAGTACTGGTTGTAGTGTATTTATTGGCACTATTTCTTTTTTTTTCGTGAAGTAACTATGAAGAGCCACTACAAGTCTATTTAAGATTACCAGCGGGAACCAAACTGGGTATATCTGAACTGCAAGTCTGCCGATCTGTTGGATTATATGTTATATCGTGGCCAGTGTAGCAAGAAAGAACGCAAAAGGTTGAAATTTTTTAAGATTTTGGGTTTTATTGAGGGTGACCTCAAACTGAAATCTTAATTTACTCAGTAGCAAAGCAAGGATAGGAGCGTTAGCTGCAGAGTTTTGTGCAGAACGGCAATTCTCTAGTGGTCACAGAATTCTGTTTCCCATTGCGAAATGTAATACGATTCGGAATTTTTTGGTTTTTAAGACTAATTAGTTTGTACTCGTAATTTATTACATTTCTTACACATTTTCTCATTAAGTAAGCCATATTTAACGACTACTGTTGTCTTCGTTTTGTATCGACTATAAGTGTGCGACAGTTCGTCACGTCATGGGCTCTCTTCAGAATATCGACTTGCAAATTTTCATTGTCAGTGATGATAACACAAGCTGAATGTGTCGGTTTGTGTGTTGCAAATAATCAAGTGTAGATGTGGTAGTATTAATTATTTCTGTACGGTGCTGTTTATACTCTACAGTGTGTGGTAGACACTGCTCTTTTACCGGACTTTGATTCAGAAGAGTTTGAACCACCGATGTAGAAGGCAATAATTGAGTAACGTGGCACGCACGAACAGCTCTGTGAAATTTAAGTGTAGGGTCGGCTTTGACGCGAAATGAAAATTATTAGGCAGGAGTGGAATCAAATCTAGGGTTTTCTCTCAAGGGAGCTATAACATCTGGTTCACTGCTATAGATTCAGAGCCGGTGACAAAAATTAATTAAAAAGTTCTTTTTAGTCGCTGCTTTTATGTAGAAAGTTAAGGCGTTGAAACTTCCTCCATTTGTCATTGTCACATCGGCACTTAAGCACAAATTCTGTAGTTAGTGGCATAAGGGTGTACCATATTTCTCAAGTAAAGTCCTCTAGATACTAAAATCCATTGTTACTACAAAATATAGATATATACAATGGGCAGCTGCTAAACTTGTCAATAAATTCCAGTCTTTTCTGTCAACAGAGTTTCAACACCGTATTCACAAAAGCACGCTACCAGATCGCATCCTGAATCGGTTTATTTCAGTCGTTTCACTGCCTCTGTAAGGTAAATTTTAATAATATGCTTCCAACGACGTCTAAGTAAGTGGTGTTTTACAAATAGATTTTTCAACTAAAATTTTGTATTTCCTACTTCAGTAGCCTGTTACGTGCTGTACCTCTGTCATTCTTCTTGAGTTTTTCATCGTTATGTGTGCTGTGTAGGCCCCTAGTTCAGAAACTCCGTATTATGCTCCCCTTCTGTATCCCCCAGTTAGTTCCTTTCCCTTAGCTCCAGATGCTTACCGTATTCTCAGGCTGTCTTAATGCATGCTGTTTTTATGGGACGTGTTTATCCTGCTGGTAGTTAAAATAAGTGCCCGAATGTTCCTTTGTAAGCTGTAGTAATTTGTTTTCTTGAATTCTCGGATATGTAGAACTACGTTTGCCAAAGCTTATAACCTAGAACTGTTGTATGTGTCTGTATTTATGCTGTCCCGCAACCCTTTTAACAGTTGAAGATGTTGAAACGCATCTTACCGTATTGGCCTACCGTTCTCCGTTTGTACACTGTGTCTTTGTAAAGTGGTGCTGTACAAACGACATTCAGTTTCTAAAACACTTGACTCCCGTCACTGTCGTATAATTTCTGTGGCAGCGTTCTAGGCAAATGAAATATTTAACTTTTTACTACTTTCCATGCTGACGCTGTTTCGGGAGAAAATAAATTCATTGACTACATAGAAAGTAAATGGTTCAAAATAGATTTCTACTTTTCAGTTTCGATATCACATGTCCCTAAAACTTATAAACTGATACTCGTGTCATCTGTGTTCCTACCGGTAGTCAGTTTTATCTTGCTGTAACAATTATCTATACCGCACTGCCCATAAATGTATTCACCAGTTTTCATTGTTGCTTCTCATAATCTCAGTATGGTTTCTTCTTTATTCTGATTCGTAACTTGCACTCTTTCTGTTCGTATTTACTTGAACTGGGTTCCAAAGCCCTTGGCACCCGCATAAGACGTCGCCGTTGTAATCTGCGCACAGAATGCGCTGCCCCGTCGAACCTTCCCGTTCTGTGACGTATTCAGCCTACCTGTATTCTACAGAAGAAAAGCTAAATGCGAACCTCTCTTCTTTCCAGAGACAACTTTAACCTTTTAAAGCCTAGCGGTAACTTTACGTACGACCAGGTTTAACATTAAAAAATTCGACGTAGTGCCCACATTGCGTTTATGTGTTTTGTACGGATCTCAGAACAAACAGCAACTTTTGCCTTATAAAACATTAAGAGACTGGTTTTTATAACCGAAGTGGAGAGTCTTTACAGCGCGGTACCTACTGAGTCCTTATATAAAACAGATACGCTTCGTCTTTAAAGGGTTAAATTATGCGTGCAACATAGCGATGACTAGCACATCACGTCAAATCTTGCAGTATGTTTAGAGTGATATTCTCACCACATCATATCTAGACATGACATTACGCAGGAGGTCAAGGACCACCTTACACCGTAATTGTGCGTACTTCGTGGAAGGCCGCTGAGTTCGGTTTGTTTACGTACGTCCTCGTCAGCCAGTAATGGCTTATGCTGTTACACGCACTATGTAAAGTTAGATTCAAGTAGAATTTGAAACTGTTCTATAACACTGGTCTGTCATTTTTTGGACTGCTTTCAGAATTTTCCATCTTCAATATGTTGCAAAAGTTAACGTGAATAAGGAGGGAGTAAAAACAATGGTATATTAACAACACAAAAGCAACGTGTTTGTAACTTGCTGTTGACTCAGTGCCATTCTCGTTATTTCTGACGGAGATGTCTCGAGGAAAACTGGAAGTTGATGAACCGATTAAAGCAGATTGTATGTAAGTACAATGTGAGAATACGCGAGGATTTAAAGTGTAATGCGAGAATATGTAAGGATTGAAAGTATAATATGAGAATGTGCGAGGATTTAAAGTAGAATGTGAGAATACACAAGAACTGAAAGTGTGTTTTCAGTTTGTGTGTGTGTGTGTGTGTGTGTGTGTGTGTGTGTGTGTGTGTGTGTGTGTGTGTGTATAGGTGTGTAGGTGTGTAGATAAAAGTGGCCTTATAATATCGAACGTGCTATGGACACTGATACATAGCGTAAAATAACACTAATTGTAGGTATGCGTAAAATAAACTATTGTATGAATAGTTTGCAAACTTTGCACCGAGTTAATAAGCGCAATGCGTTTTAGGAGCCTTAAGGGCCACAAGTGTTGAGGGTTGTTTAAGTAAATCTCTCACCGATAAAAGAAAATGCTATAATATTTGCGATGTCTCTGCATAGAGCCATGAAGTTCAAGTGGTGCTGAATACTGTAGCGTAACGACATGTCTGCTGGCCTAAAAAAGACCAGTTACAGTAAAATATAATATCGCTATTCCATCTAGAGCTATGAAAAATCCATATATGAATGCCGTAGGCTTGCCACGAAATGTGCACTTGGCGTTTTTGTTCCCTCGGGGTCAAAATGTCCTATATGGCAATTTACTTAACTGCAAGACATATAAAAGCCCCTAGGTACATCTGTACCCCAACTTTTTTATGTACAAAGAAATGTCGCTATTATAAATATCGGTGACAATTTTCAGGAGTTTTTTCCCCCTCTCCTGCCAGTTCCCTTTTATTTTATTTTTTTTTTTAAGTTTCAGGCGAGAGAATCTCAGTCCGAACATTTTGGGAAACTTGTTAAACTCTCCCCCACAGGTTTTAAGGTTTGCTGCTGCTCTTGGAAAATAGCGGCTTGGTAGGAGCTAGAGAATTCACGATAAGATAAAGAGATTCTCATATTTCAAGTTACCATTTCACCCTTCCAACCGGGGGGGGGGGCCCCCCGCTTTTGCTTCACTTTAACCATCATACGCTCCTTAGTAGTTAGGGCGAAAGGGGTTAGGTTCCCTCCTCTCCCCAAAGGAAGGGCAGGGGTTGAAACATTGACCTCCGCCCCCGACAGTTAACAGCCGCTGTGGAGTCATTTCTTGTCCAAGACTGCGTGGCTCCAGCAATCAGGACACCTCCCGGGACACGCGGCCTGCCTGCAGCTTTCAACTCCGGAAAGAACTCACTCTGTTAGTTGAGTCTGACGGAACGGATGCGATTCACAACGAATATCGACACCGTAGGTGTAAAGACCGTCGGTATTTGGGTCTTTCACGACGGTGTCCGTGAAGATTCACGTCTTCTTGAATGTTATGCCGTGTCGACTTGTGAAAAGTTACCAACGTTTCGAAGGATCGTATTGCTTTCATTTTCGTGGTCCAGCTGTCGAAGTAAAGACTTGGAAGATAAAGACGCTAAGCTCCCCCAGAAGGTAACTGCTTACCTGTCGACACGCTGTAACATCACGGAATATTAGTCTCCATGCGAAGATACAATTTGAGGATCTTGTATATGTATAGCGTTTATTACCAGGTAATATGAAAATTAATCGTTATGTTGGAAGTGAATAGATAGCTTTTTGTAATTTCGGACAAAGGAAACCTTAAGTATTAATTGCAGTTGGAAGTACGAACAGATGTTTAAGTATCGACACTTACAGAGAAGACGCATTCTTAATTCACTGTTCCGAAACAGTGGATAATCAGTAACACGAAAAATTACGGTACATTGGACCCTCACCTTTAATACAGTTTTGTTACATTTCTAGCTTTTTGTTTTATATTTCAGTTAACATTCTTCAACGGTATCGCTTTATTCTAAAGCCGAAATTGTATATGCACGAAACAAGTATAGATAAAATTGTACGTTTAAAATTATCTTCTTAAATTTTTGTCTGTGTGGGTGTCAAACTTGGTTTCTGTCCTTGAGGGGAATAGGTCAGCCTGATTGTGTTTGAGAACAGCATAGCAGGATGGGGAAGGCTACCCTGTGAGGCAGGTTCTTATTACTGCTATTCGCCAGATATTATTGGAGATAATCAAATTACAGCAGATGAGATTGGCAAGGCATTTAACCCTTTAAAGACGAAGCCTCTCTGTTTTATATAAGGACTCAGTCCGTACCGCGCTGTAAACACTCACCACTTCGGTTATAAAAACCAATCTCGTAATGTTTTATAAGGCGAAAGTTGCTGTTTGTTCTGAGATCCGTACAAAACACATAAACGCAATGTGGGCACCACGTAGAATTTTTTAATGTTAAACCGGGTGGTACGTAAAGTTACCGCTACGCTTTAAAAGGTTAATATGCGTGAGAACTGTGAAACGTTCATACAAAATTTTAAGTGGTAAACCTTCACGGAGGAGACCGTTTGGAAACCTTATATTTTAGGGGGAATAATATTGTATTAGACCTTACAGAAATAGTGTGTTAGGTTGTGGGGAGGGTGTGTCTGGCCCTGGGCATTGGCGACCACAGGCCGCGTGCTGTGAACACGACAATAAACCCCGTCTCTCCCTAAAAGCCGTAAATGTTTAGACTAGTTCAGCGGCTGTTGGCTCCTGAAAGGCTCTGATATACTGATTTAATTAAGTTGTCTGAAATATTATTTGGAATATGCGGTATATTTCAATACTTTTATGTTACAACCCACGTGCCATCATGTGACGGATCGCCATAATATTCACTCTGTACTGCACTGAAGTAGTGTAGCCATCTATAATAATCGATAATCTATAGTGATCGATACTGATTATTCTAAGCGATAATGTTGGATGCGAATTGATTACAATCAGTAATAATCGACAGTAATCGATTCTAATCTATTATTGTCGATAATATTCCATCATGAGCCTGCCTCACGCCACTTACAAGAGTAGAAGGCCTATGTTTGCGGGCTTTACGATTGACTTGCTATGATTTTAAAATAGATGCCCATTTATAAATTATTGTTTACTATGTTATTGTAACTCCTGTTTACTGTGTATTTAGTTGAAATCTAATTATCTTCCTTTAATTGCACAGTACTGTAATGCGTATTTTGCAGTGTATTTCTGCCGTAAGCTGATCCGGTGTGCACTGCTGTTTTATTCACGACTGTTGACCTGTGCAGATTATTACGCACGTTGGTGTTTTGTTTGTTTTGTTTGGTTAGTCAGATAATTCGGATACAGTCTCACGTAGTCCGTTCAGTGTGTCTAGTTCCGGTACACGTCGAACAGTTTAGCAACTACCGTACTTAAACTGCGTGACATAACATCCAGAGCGGCTTAAGCACAAACCTATTGGATGGTACTATGAAGTTCTGTCTCCTCAGAATAAGATGGCCGCAGCGTGAAGCTGCCGACAACTCACTTCCATCCATTACCAGGGCCAGAGTGCGGCGGGAATGATTAAGTCCGTAAAAAATGTCAATGACCCCATCGGGAATCGAACCCGATTAATAATAATAATAATAATAATAATCTCACTACAGATTTAGACCTGTGGCGTCCATTGACCACGGGTTAAAATGTCGAGGGCTGCGCTGTACAGCCCTGCATTGCCAGGCGTCGGTCAGGCCCAGTCCACCTGTCGAACCCGACAGTGACCTTGTGTTAGCTAGGTCAAGCTTAAAGGTTATCAGGAGCATTGTTTCCGTCTGTCAGTGTTTATGGCCTCCAGTTCCCATGACGAACTCCTAGCCGAACCCGGCGTGACATTTACGCATCTAAACCTGACGTGGGGTTAGCGACGTCTGCAGGACATGTCCTCCTGGTCCCAGGAGAACATGTCCTGCCTCGGTAGAATTCCCGTCACTTCAGTTTTTCCCATCAAAACACCGGGACGCGATTGCAAACGCGCGTGCTATCTGATTATCCTATCAAAGTCACTAGATATATCGTCTCCTCGGAGGGCTTGGAACAGTGAACGGTAGATGCGGAGGTGAACGAGATGTTGCGTCTGGTCATTACCACAAATAATTACCACTTCTATCCTATCACACTGCCGTATTCTAATAAACATAGATACATAAAAGTTAAACTTCTCCCATATTGGCATAATTATTACGAAATTTCCCTGTGGTCCACACATTTAGTGCCACCATCTCTGCTGATTAACCCTAACTCTTATCCTAGGCTCAGTATTTTTACACCAAATATCCTGCTTGAACTAACAAACAAACCGTCCAATTTGCAACAGTCTTTTTATTAGTGTTGTCCCCGCCTTTCATGAATACAGTAAGCGGCTGTGTGAAACTTTACTCCTCGGGTTGACCATGGAAGGCTGGGCTCGTGAAAAGCGTTACTTCGACTACCGTTGAATCGACTAGTCAGACTGTTTATGATGTGTCGTGTACCAGAGTGGGGGTTTTCAAACAGTGTGGCTGCCAGTACAGCACGTTTGTTTGCTGCATCATTCACGTTTCTCGCAGTGTTCATTACACTGGCCTGTGACTGCTGTGTGCCTTATTAGTTCAGGGAGCGTTCGTAAGCAAGACAACAGCGTTGCAAATATTTCTTGCTCTAGAATATTTCCTAGTCTGTGGCTTGAAATTACATTTTCTTAAATTAATATTTCTGTTTCCCAGAAATTAATATTTTTAACATTACTGGCCCCGGTGGTTTTCCGTATTTGGAACGGAGTTTAAAACAATATGCGACCGCCTCATAAACGTGCATTACTTTGCTGTATAAACATATCCTGAAAATAATTTGATCTTCTAATTTATTATGCAGTGAGAACAGACGGAGTCTGCTGTGTAAAAGACCTTTCTTATGGTTAATGAAGGAAAATCCGGGTTCGAATTCCATTCTAATGAGCCTACATTATATATCTACGACTGCGAAACAAGGCCGTTGATGTTCCAGGAAAATTTCTCTTTCTGTATTATTCCCGTGAGTTTTACTTGCCATGCAGGATGCTAATTTCTCTCTTCCATACATATATATACATATGCGTGCCGGTATTCTCTGCGAATAGCCGGATGTGAAGTTATTCTACGCAGATATCGCTCTCAGGAACGGTATAAAACTTTTTGAGAAACAAGAGAGAAATACAAATATAGTTTAAATATGGGTGTATTATCTTGCTCTCATATCGCTTTTCTGTTCAAAATTACCTTTGGATTTAACTCCGTGGAATGTTCTGTATGAATCAGAAGAGACAAAGAAATTACCTCTCTTTAAACAACTAGAATTTTCATTACTGCTTTCACTAAAAGCCCCCTGCACACCCTGCCTTGAAGCACTCGTGTGCAGTCCTTATATCTTAGGGCCCGTTTTATTAAGGTTAGGCTATGAGTACCTCATGTTCCTACACACGTTGTTGTACTCGATTGAATAATCCTAATATGGCTTTTAAAAATGTCATCGTACATTCTTATGTTTTAAATACAGGTACGTCACATATCAGCTTCTGGTCCTTGATGCTGCAGATCATTTGCTGAGAGAAGATATAAATACTGTAAACGTAATGCAGAAATTCTGTTAGACTTTAGTGAGAAAGTTGGTCTCGAAATAGCTCTGAGAAAACAAAGTGTATCTTCATGTCTCGTTTCCATAATTGAGGAAAATCTTGTAATAATTATTGACATAATAAATCAGTATCCAAACCGAGATGTTGTTAAACAATTAGGAAATTTAGTAACTTATTAGTCATACAGAGGGAGAAGGTGAACAAGTGCCTTTAGGGAATGCTGGTCACCGTCTGGTTGCCTGCTCTTGTTCCTTGGAGATTTGTACCTGGCTACCCTACATTTGTACCTGGCTACCCTACATTTGTACCTGGCTACCCTACATTTGTGCCTGGCTACCCTACATTTGTACCTGGCTACCGTATGCGTGTATTTGTACCTGACTACCCTACATTTGTACCTGGCTATCCTACATTTTATTTTCCCGCATTTTCTTAATATTCCATAATCTGTTTATGTTTATGATTTCCGTTTTGTCTATCGAATATATCCATTCCTTTCTGTAACTGCCTGTCTCATCATTGTCTGCTGTATAAAATCGTTTGCGTAGTAAAACGTGCGGAACTCCAATATTCCCTGCTGTTTTACGTAAATTAGAATTTTCATCTTTTCCTAAAGTAGGAACATGAATGGAAGACAGTTGCACTTCGTAACATACCGTTACAGTACACAGATGATAATTAAAGTGGAGTTATTTAAAGACAGGTTCGCCAAAGGACGGAAGCGGTCTCCTTTTGTATGCTCAGTGACGATAGAAAAAGTCCAAGCACACATCATTGGTGTGTCGCATGTTACACCATTGTCCAAGAATTATAGTGTACAGTTAAAGGCAGATTATCTCTCGGCAGATCCCAAAGGTCGCGCAGTCTAAGGCGTGGGTCTGCTGTCGCTCGCCTGCTGGGATTACGGGTTCGACTCCCGCCGAGGGTATGCCCACTAGGGCTGTCGAGCCACGAGAAAATACCTTCTCGGCCCATTGAATTTCATACAGAATATTTACATCTGTATAACACGATGTTATTGTACAGTTGCACTGTTATTACGGAGTTCATCGTGAATATATTTTAGATAATTTGAGAAGTTTCTCGAACGAAATACTGAGGATATTATTTATAGTGTAGTCGAGATACATAAAAATAAGATACCAATACGGAAATACGGGTGTCTATGGGAGAAAATTATTAAGCATTCAAATGTTTTGGGATTTTGGGTTTTGTCTGTAGGTGGGATCTACTTTTATTTACCCTGCGACACATACTAACATCTCAGAAGACTTGAATCTTCAGCAGCACCGGTATGAGAACGTCGTAGTTCAAAAACATTGAAATGGCTTTCAAAAAGAATGTGTTGGTGTGAAATGATTCCAGCTAGAGCGGGTTAAGGTCTAGTTGTGAGCTGTTGTGTACATGGGTTCTACAGAATCTGGTAATTTCATAACCAACTAAAAGCTTATCAGCCTCCCCATAAGGATCTCCACGGAGCTAGGTAATGGATAGCTAGCTATTTTCTCTGAGTTTAGTCACTGTCACCAGTATCCTGGATTCATGTTTGTAGAGCACGCACTGCAAAACCCAGCTGACAAGGCAGCAGTAATATATGCGCGAACATAGTCCAGACCGTTTCCAGAGATGATAATTTCCGGCAACCATGCATTTGTTTGACACGGTCGGTTTACGGCTATGGGACTGCCTGAGGTCGCGACAAGGATCGATGTAATGAGCCAGGTGATGGTAACAGTTCCAGATGAGATATGCAGAGGGCATTAGTCACGTCGGGGAATACCAGTGTCGAATTAGTGGTTCCTGGGTACGTGCAAGAAACTCGGGTTTGACCCGTTAACTGTGTAGTTGGAAGTTCAGAGATTTAATTGAAGCTAATATTATGTTACTTCTCATATGTGGCTATCTGAGAAGTCACGCTGCCTATCACTACAAAGTAATACGTTTCGTCCGGTACGCCATGTACATTTTTATGACAATAAAAAGTCAAATCTGGGCTTCTACACTCTATTTGCTCCTGTTATATCACATATTATTTATTTGCGTCGCATATTCAAGAGACAAAATGAAGAGATCCGATTTGTGGTTTATTAGAAAATAGTGGTGATAATATAAGGCCAAGTTGATAAATCTTTCATAGACCTAGAAGTAATTTTAATGTGTGCCATCCCGTTGTGCGTTATTACCAAAATTGTAGGAACAACAATAGCCGTACAGGACAACTTCAGAAATTTTTGTTCAATATACTTTTCAGTTATCACATTTTACGCAGTGCAAAATATGATATTTGAATACACATTTTGAAAAAAAGTTTTTTAAGTTCTGTTGTACGTCTGTTGTTGTTGTTCCTATAAACGTACAAGTTCAATAGCCTGACGTTCAGTTTCTTAATTAAATTAATGCATATCCCGTCTGTATTTTGCTTGATTTTGTCACCCTGGTATTATGTGATGAGAATTACAGTCGACGAATTTCCTGCTTATGGAATAATCTTTGTTCTTCTCTTACTGTCTCGCTGTTATATCAAGAGATCTACAATACTGTATTCAGAAGACCACGATTTTAGTCAAAACCCCAAATACGAATATCAAAATCAGAACTTTACTAGGTGGGGTTAAGTGTAACACTAAGGAAGGGTCCTTCGCTGTATCCATAAGTGTGTACAAAGATGGTAGACGTGCATGGGGAGACGTCTGTGAAACGCGAAGAAGGCGTTCTCGCTTCGTTAACAAAGTATACGTGTTTCTGTGAACAAGCGCCCGCTCTTGTCAACCACACGGTGCACGACGTGCACAAGTAGTATCTACTTTTGAAAACACGCCCTGCGCGACGTGCGGTAGTGACATTCAGTTAATTCGGATGACTCATACCATACTCTGTTTACAGCACCTAGGCTAAGACAGGCGCCGATCCGACTGGCCGCGCGGTCTAGGCCTAGGTCTGCGGCCGAGCGCTTGCTGGGATCGTGGGTTCGAATCCCGCCGGGGACATGGATGTTTGTCTTGTACAGTGTTTGTGTTGTCAGATAGAGGTCTCTGCGATGGGCCGATCCCTCGTCCAGAGGAGTCCTACCGACTGTGGTGCGTGTCTGAGTGTGATTAAGTGAAAATAAACAACCTCGACACCTACTGTGAACAAGTAGGTAGAAGAGATAAGGACTACGAACGAATGCTAAGAAAGGCAGAATAATGGTTCTGAGGAGATTTCTGAATTAATGTGACAGCTATTTCTTTTTCTTTCTGGTTTGTTTCACATGTCTCTCAATATCCAGACGGTATAGCGTCGATATTAGAGTGATTCCTGAATGACGGATTGAAAAGTGTTTGGATGGAAGCCGCGTAGTGGTCTTGTCGCCGTACTATGAAGTCAAGTGTGTGGAGTTACTGAAGTAAACCACGAAAACATGGTCAGTATTAAGTTTGACACTGTTAACTCCGTGCATTGTCGTGATATTGTTATATTAAAAACCAACTAAATTAACTATATATAGTTTTTACTCTTTCACTTCACCCCAACATTTTTCGACGTATGGATCGTCATCATCAGGGAGTGCACCAAATTTTTTTACTGCTGGCAGACTCGATGCTTTTTTTTGCTTTCTTCTTTTCGGGGCTGTGCTAGGCACTTAAATAGTTAAAAGCACTGAACTTGATGCACTAAAACGTTACTTAAATCGTTAACCGTGGTTGGTTGCCGGCGACAGCACCACACTCACCATAACCACATAAACAAGGATTAATATTTCCAATATAACGTAGAGTGCCACACGATTGACATCGCGCAACCAAGAACAGCGATACAACTACTTGAAGAACCGCTTTTATCAATTTTTTAAATCAAATTTATTGCAAAACTCACGGTTTTTAACTATTAAAGTGGTGTAGTACAACCCCAAAAAGAAGAATGCAACAGACAAATACAAAGCATCGAGTCTGCCAACAGTAACAAATTTTTTGTGCACTCCGTGATGATGACGTTCTGTACGTCGAAACATGTCGGGGTGAAGTGAAAGAGTATAAGCCATATATAGGGCATTTAGTTGGTTTTTAATATAACAGTTGTCAGTGATGTCGGTGTCTCAGCCAAGATTCGAAATGTGTACCTCCCAGATACAAATCTAGAATGACGTCGTTAAACCAGTATGCTTGGCAGCATTCTTGTTCTAAAGAGATATGAAAGCTTATGAAATCTCATGGTGTGAGTCCATATGTTAATTTGTGAGCCGGAGAACCTCTCTCCATTGACCTCGGTATGAGGATTTCTTCCTTGTTGTGAACTGATATTGCCGTATTCGCAGACCGCATTGTCTGTTGCGGTTTTTTTTTTCCTGCTCTGTGCAACTTGATGAGATCCCTGAATTTGAAAGTCCACCCCGCGCCGCAACTTGTCACAGTACAAGCAGCGGTTCATTAACGTCTCGTAGCGCATCATAAGTGCTGTATATTTTATTCTCCTTTTCTCCAGCCTTCCTTTCTTCACATTAAATTTACAGATATTCTTGTTGAGAGTATTTGTTTAAACATGACTGCGAAAAATAAGTGGCTGCCCTAACAACGTGTAGCTCCAGGGCGAATGTGATATTGTCTTTCATTCTCTTCCCTGACCAGAATATAAATGGTGATAATGTCATTAACCCTCTAAAGACGAAGCGTATCTGTTTTATATAAGGACTCAGTGCGTACCGCGCTGTAAACACTCTCCACTTCGGTTATAAAAACCAGTCTCTTAATGTTTTATAAGGCAAAAGTTGCTGTTTGTTCTGAGATCCGTACAAAACACATAAACGGAATGTGGGCACCACGTAGAATTTTTTAATGTTAAACCTGGTGGTATGTAAAGTTACCGCTAGGCTTGAGAGGTTAATAATCCCAAGATGATGCTTCGTGCCGAAACTCAAAATTTTCTGGAGTGCTTGTGTTGCTGTTGTTTTGTTGTAGTTGTTTGACGCCGATCTGTGTAATGTACGAAATTCCTTGTAAAATACAGAAATATGTGCGTATTGCATCACTGTGATGGTTGTATATGTGTGTGTCCGAGTTCCAGTTTTGGTTGTGGACCACTTGATAGATTTTTACGAAACTTGGTACAAACATTGTACCATTATAGAACACGCCATGGCCGTGATCCTAATGAGAACTTTTTAAGTGCTCCAGATAATTTTACACAGCCTTAAATGTTATGTTTTGCGTTTATTTGCATTACGCAACTTCGACTGGTATTCATGTAATATCTTTTTTTGGCTTCTAACCAGCTGACATTTCTCTGAAAATTTTCAGTAAACGTATAATATACGGAAATTTTTGTACTTTCGAATAAACGCCTGCAAAAATGTGCTGTCAATAAATTCCATGATGTAATTCAATTCACGAAGCTATTGAATTATTTTTTCCTGAGATATAATTTGTTAAGGTTCAGATATATGGGAACTACATTAACAACTTAAATTGCGTATGCGAAGAAGTTAAGAGCAGATGAACTGCGGGATATGGTTGCTGCCTTTCAGTTCAAACTCCGTTTTGCTTTCCAGTTTGCTGAAATATAACTGCGTTTTTGAGTGTGTATGCAATTTGTTCTGTTACAACAAGGTAGGAACAACGATAAATTTTTGACAACGGGATGCTTGTGGAAACATTTAAGCCTAAGGGGGAGGAAGTAACAGGAGCCTGGACGAAACTGTATAATGAAGAACATCATGCTTTGTACATCCCGCCAGATGTGATTAGAGTGATGAAACATATATTAACCTTTTAAAGCCTAGCGGTAACTTTACGTACCACCAGGTTTAACATTAAAAAATTCTACGTGGTGCCCACATTGCGTTTATGTGTTTTGTACGGATCTCAGAACAAACAGCAACTTTTGCCTTATAAAACATTAAGAGATTGGTTTTTATAACCGAAGTGGAGACTGTTTACAGCGCGGTACTTGCTGAGTCCTTATATAAAACAGATACGGTTCGTCTTTAAAGGGTTAATGTGATGAGCAGGGTATTTTCCACGTATGGGAGAGGGTCAGAAATGCATACAGAGTTTTGTTGGGGAGACCCGAATAAAAGGGGTGTCACTGAAGACGTACAAGTGGATGGCAGTGTCGTATTGAAATTTATTTTAAAAATAGTACGGAAAGATGTGGAGTGGAGGCATGGGTCTTAGAATGAGGACCAAAATCGAGGTTTTGAATATGGCAATTATCTTTCGGGTTCTGTGAAATGTGGGAAGTTTCCTGACTAACAAGCAGGTAGTAGATTCTCAAGAGGCACCGTGCAGCATTCAGTTAGCTAGGTAGTCTTAAGACACTACAAGTTTCAAAAAAATTGCTGCTCTTTAATGAACGCCAGCTTTAAAAAGCAGCTGTTTCAAAGTTAAATGAAAGTGTTTTGATATGGTACATGGTTACAATCTTGACTGATGTTTTGCACATAGGTCATTGTTCTCAGATTAAAAGCCGACGATATTTCGGAGGCTGCATCTCCCTCCGTCTTCACGTGTAGTGAGGAAAGGGACGAAACTGGTCAGGTGGGACCATTGTAAAGAGCTAGTCTGAAACAGGGGATTGAGATTGGTTATACGCTTTCCCAGTTCAGCCTGAAGACATAGGCAGGTCCAGCCTTCGAATGCCCTGGTTTTTTTTAGTTTTCGACAATGAACAGCGTCGAGAATTTCAGTCCCAACTTAAAGTTTCAAGGTGTATCTCATCGTCTCAAAATTGTAATGGGTAATTACGGAAAAATCGCAAGGGAAAAAATTCTGGGATCGAAATGAGGTTTTCAAACGTCAAGTTGTAAAAAGATATTCTATCCTGACAGAACAGCATCCGTTCCATTAGGCTTGCGGTGTGTTAGATTTTAGTAAAGTCGTCGAGAACGTAGAAATGTTACCTGGTTTCGAAGCTATAAGGACCTCGGTGGCAGGCTGGCTAATCTACTGCAAACTTTCTGCTCATGTGGAGAAACTTTGCCACGTCTTTGAAATACACTCACCTTAACTGCGGTCTTACGCCAATTTTCAGCTTCTCTCTTGTCCCTTCTAACATGACAACATCGGTTAACTGCATTTTCAAGTTAAATTGGTGTTAAAATTAACTTTTGTCCTAAACGCCGTTTCAGTTTCATTGTCTTTGTCTTTCTGAAGTTTATTTTCGGGATCTGGCCAGAAAAGGCAGCATTATTTTGGATTTAATTGAAGGAAGAAAAAACTACGAGAGGTTTGGGGTTGTTAACTGCGGTCATTATATCATGGTCTATGACAAGTTGTAGTCTGGTAAAAACTGCATCGACGTTTCGGAGGGTGTTCATGTCTCGAGTCGTGATGGTGGGGACAGCATAATTCCGAGATATATCGGAATACGCGTCTTCACATTCCAGAAGACAAAAATGCTGAAGAGAAAAATGCTTTGGGCGGGTTTACAAAGACATTAAACGAGGGGTATTGAAGAATAGCGTAAGTGTTTCTACAGCGTAAGGCCATAGAGTTCTGCGTGACATGCTGATAGTTGTTGAGCTTGTCGTGAAGCCCTGTACTTCATTAGCCTTATTACGCACTTTATTTTGGTCGCTCTCAGCGTGACTGTCACTTGTCGTTACGCAAGAAAAATAATTAATGGCATTATGCAGTATAATATCTACGTTGTTATTGGATACATAACAAATGTTTCTATTATTAGTATTAGTATTATTATTACATTATCTCCTTTATGCAGGGTATTCACACTTATATACCTGAAACAAACCATTTTTGTAGGGTATACAGTGTCGCAGCTATTCCGCGCGTACTGTTAATGGTGCATATAACGCTGTCTTCAATATTAAACTCTTCTGTGCTTCTACATTAGCACTTTCCGCAGTGTGTGTGCTGAGCCCAATATAGCTGTTTTCTGTAGTTCCTTGATATCGTGCTTTCCTCGTATGCTGCTCAAGTATTTTCTGAAGGATTTTGAAATGGTTCCAGTTGCCCCTATTATAACTGGCGTCACCTTTGTTTTTACATTCCACATGCTCTGTATTTCTATTATGAGGTCTTTATATTTTAGAATCTTCTCGGCTTCTTTCTTTATCACATTTCTGTCTCCCGGGATTGCTACATCAATTAGCATACATGTTCCTTTTTCATTATCTCGGATTATGATGTCCGGTTTATTGTTGGGGATGGTTCCGTCGGTTTGCACTTGTTGATTCCATAATATGGTTACTTTGCCCACTTTACTGGTTCCTACTGATTTTGGTACATGTTCATACCAAAGTTCACTGTCTAATTTTATCCCTAGTTCGTTACATATATTGAAGTGTAGTTGAGTGCACATTCTATCATGTCGTTTGATGTATTGTTCTTTTGCCAATATTGGGCGCGCTGACATAATGTGGTCTACTGCGTCCTCGAATTGGTGACATAATCTGCATTGGCTATCTTTTTCCGTTTGCAATATTTTTGTTGCAAGGCATTTGGTGTGTAGTGCTTGGTCTTGTGCCACTACTTCACTTTCAGTTTATTATTATTATTATTATTATCATTATCATCATCATCATCATTATTATTTAGTTTGTTATTGTCCCTGCTTTGGGTAGTTCTGTAACAAAGAATTTATGTCTGCAACAAATAGGATCTAAGCTTAAAAGAGATCTCAAATATCAATGAACACACTAGGGAATTTTGTGATGAAAACTAAGCACAATCATTAACCCGTTACTTGTCAAAAAAAGCAAATATGCATGACTGCATCAGACTCCATATTGCGCTCGGTTTTAGACATATAATCAAGGTTACATTTTATTTTAAATTTATGCCGCTGCCTACAGAAGCCTTAAGGGAGAAATTGTTGGAAATAGAAAAACTTTTATCAATTTTAAACGACACACATTTAAATAAAAGACCAGTGTCTGCACCTCCCGTGTTCCACAGGCACCATTTTTTCACTGCATTTTAAATTGCTTTTTTCTTTTTTTTTTTTTTTTTTTGCTGTTTTCAAGTGTGTGGGATAGAGAAACAAACGATGCGAAACTTTTTAGAGTATTTTCAAGTTTTTATGTGACGAGCAACATGGAGCTCCTGTGGCTTCCTCCCCCCCTCCCAGTTTCCTCAGCCTTCGTTAATGAATGTTCGAAGAGGGTATGAACTCACGTCTTAGAAAATGCCGCTGCCAAATTAGACCGTCTACATTGCGTTTGCATCGGTGCTTCTGTCATTCTGAGAGAGTAAGTGAATGGAAAAGAGGGTGCAGGAAGGCAGCTAAAGGAACGTAAATACACGGTGCCTCCTAAGTTCCTTGTGGCTCCAAACAGATCCTGCAATGCCGCCTGCTTGTTCGTAAATGTTCACCTGTAACGTGTTGACATTGTCCTTGAAGACTTAAGTGCACCTGCAATGATATGGAAATGTCAAAATAGTAGATCATGAGTTGTGTTTATGTTTTGCACTGTAACTAAATAATCCTCACTAGGGTCATCCCGGTGTGTTACTTCAATTACAGTAATAATAAACACAGTCTGACACACCAACGTACGTATTTGTGGGCACACTATAATGTTGTATAAAAGTACATCAAATTCATCGAAACAAACCGGAATTTTAAAACTGAAAACCTGATAAACTTGCTCCTTATATACACGCGCACACATTAACCCTTTAAAGACGAAGCGTATCTGTTTTATATAAGGACTCAGTACGTACCGCGCTGTAAACACTCTCCACTTCGGTTATAAAAACCAGTCTCTTAATGTTTTATAAGGCAGAAGTTGCTGTTTGTTCTGAGATCCGTACAAAACACATAAACGCGATGTGGGCACCACGTAGAATTTTTTAATGTTAAACCTGGTGGTACGTAAAGTTACCGCTAGGCTTTAAAAGGTTAAGTTAAAGTTACAAAAAGGCGTGCAGTTTCCTTCTTAGTCTCTGCTAAGCTGCGGACACACAATTACCTAAATGAATTTCGGAACCTTTATAAATTTCTATTTGTATGAAAAATTCACCGCCTTTCTGCTTGGGCATAATTTTATGTTTTATACGATAAATGACATCTTTTATGAACATAAGTGTACGGTTATTACAAATGCCAGCCATCTATTCCATTTCTAGTGTGCTGTGAATAAAAACAAACGAATATCCCAAATGTGCCGCGAGCACCAGACGGTGAGAACCGTGGTCTGAGGCATATTCTACACACATGGTGTTCGGGAATTTGGCTCTGATCTGGTCTTAAATAGAACATGACTTTACTCCAAGCCTTGTACCATATTCTTTTAGCCCTGTTCTTGTTTGTATTGCATTGCTGTTCTCTGTGAGGTAATCATGAAAGTTAAACAGATGTAATCGGAATTAGAACGACTCGGGAGATAAGTACATCATAGCGTACTACTGATGTCGCTTTGTAAGCAAAGCCGGATGCTGTATTTATTCAGGGAAGGAGTGCGTTTAATTTAAAGCAATATGTGTGTGTGTGTGTGTGTGTGTGTGTGTGAGAGAGAGAGAGAGAGTGAGTGAGTGAGTGAGTGAGTGAGTGAGTGAGTGAAGAAGTTCCCGCCAAGGAAAGTAGCGGGGGTTACTGCTGATTTCTCGAAAGCTGCACACAGATGAACTATAATAATTGTGCGTGTTAAATGGTATAGGCCTATTTACGATGAAGAAAAACTGAAAGAAAGAACGAGAAGTTAAAACGTTTTTCTTTAGTTGCTGAAGGAAACCGAAGAGAACAAGAAGTTAAAACGTTTTTATGTTTTTGATAAAGGGAAATGATGGCAACTACACGTTAAAATGTTTTTATCCGCAAGGAAATTTAAGAAAAGAAGTTGTAGTTCTTGTTTCTGCCAAAGAAAGTTGAAGACAAGAAGTTAAAATCTTGTTACTTGGGCTGAAGGAAGCTGAAGACATTAAGAAGCTAAAATGTTATTATGCTAAAGAAAACTGAATACAACAAAATGTTGTATTATTTTATTCGTAGCAAATAAAACTGAAGCCAATTAGAAGACAGAACCTTTTTATTCAGGCTGTTGTAAGGTCAAGGTAACTAGATGTTAAAATATTTACAATACAAGAAACTGAAGATAATAAGAACTTGAAATTTTTTCAGGCTGTTGTAAGGTCAAGGCAACTAGATGTTGAAATGTGTGTTTATGATTAAGGAAAGTGAGGATAACAACAACTTAAAATCTTTTTATTTAATCTAAAGGAAACTGCAGACAAGAAGAAATTACAGTCTTTGTATTTAAGCTAAAGGAAATTGGGGACAAAGAGTTGAAATATTTTTATTTATGCTAAAGAAAATAGAAGACAATAAGATGAGTTGTTATTACTTGCTAAAGGAAACTCTAGACAAGAAGACATATAAAGTATCTTTCACTGTTTAATTCAGGCGTTTTAATTGCGGTTTGTCTGACTGGAGTCTTTTCGGGCGATCGGCCGTGTGAATGTGCAGTCGGTCTGTACGGTTCGGCAGACTGTGTCACCATCAACAGAGGACTGATGTGGTTAAGTGACGCCTCTGCCACATGTTTATACAGAGAATTGGAAGCGTAGTGTGTTTGTTCGAGCGCTGTCGTCATTAAGTAAAGTCTACTGAAACGCGAAGCTCAATCATGTTGTACAGCATACAGACATGTTTGTTGAAGCAATCTGCAGTATTATTCGTGCTCTTTATTATCTCCCTAATTAGAGCTTATATCATTATGCGAAATCGACCTGTATGAACATTATTGTCAGTCGCGTGAGAAACCCCAAAGAATACAATAAACAGCTGGAAAATTCGTTTATCCATATGCGATATTTGAGATTCTTAAATCTGTTTTTATGTTGAGTGTTGTCTTCCTTGAAGATACACCGTGTATTATAGAAATTTACCGACATTTCGGAGGAACCTGCTGTCTGTTTAGTAATAGAATGTACCCTGAAGATGGAAGCAGCATGTCCCTCCAAGGCCCTAGTAGGTGTCTACCAGAATGCAGGGCGTCATATTCAGAAAAGAATTTTCGCTTGTAGCCGTAGTCCGTTACGTAACACACATCAGATTTGACGAACCTATTGCACGTGTGCCCAGAGCGGCAAACCAGTTTGCTTCTTACACAAGCCTGTTTGATGTGCTGGGATATTTTTAAAATTAAAATGAAAGTCACTACAATCCATCCGTTGCCGGTGCGCTGTAGACTCAACTGAGTCGAATCTAAGTTATCTTAGTGTTCTATTTAGCGACCGTGTGTCTATTGCTGAGCATATATCGCGTCAGTGGTAGGTTGACGAACGTGAATGTCGATCACTGTTCTTATTTGTTGCATTTATAAATGCAATTGCTTGTAGCGTTATTACAGTATGTAATTTATGTTTACACTTATAATGTATTCATGATATTTATGAGAAATGTCCTTTTTTTTTGTAACTTGGTTTGCCGCAATAAAAATGCTACCTCAAAGTCCTCAAATTTTCAGAACCCCGCTCCCCGCCTCTCACTGCTGAACAATCCTACAGGCACGTTACAGGCTTTCTTTAATATTCCTAGCATGTATCGAATTGAATCCCCTTTCACGGTTTCTTCAATTTACAACTTCGTATTTTCTTTATATCCAGTGTAAATCTTTGCCTAATCGTTGCACCACTAGTGGCAGTCAGTCTTGTGTCGCTGTAGGACCCGACATCAGATATATTTTTGAATGTGTAAATACGTAATATAATATAATGTAATGTTACGTAAGCTTTTTAGCTTTACCGTATTAAATATATGACGGTAAAATGTCTTACGAATGTTTCTAAATCTTTCTTTCTTAGTCCTTCCCTCTTCTATCTACATGTTCACAGTAGGTGTCGAGAGTTCTTGTAATTTGATTTGATCACACTCCTCTGGACGAGGGATCGGCCCGTCGCAGAGACCTCTACCTGACAACACAAACATTGTACAAGACGACCATCCATGCCCCCGGTGGGATTCGAACCCACGATCCCAGCAAGCACTCGGCCGCAGACCTACGCGTTAGACCGCGCGGCCAGTGGGATCGGCGAATGTTTCCAAATTCCGAATTAAAATTTGTTAGTAGTAAATGTAGTCTTAGTGTTACGTACAAGGGTTAGTTAGAAAATAAGGTTACAGTGCGTAGATTTTGAGTACTTTGTCTCAGATCTAATAAGAAGAGTTCAGTTTTACGGCTGTACTGCCCCTTTTCCACATAGTCTTCGCCATTACGAGCATCTTTAAATTTGTGGTCGCCAAGGTTTTTTTTTCGGTGCTGGCAAAAGATGATAATTGCTCGGCGACGAATGCTGCAGTCTGTATAGGCTCTTTAATTAGGAAGTTTTACTTTATATAAAGTTATTTTCTTGACGTTTATCGTGTTTATTTGTGTGCAAGAGCGTAATTTGGAGAAGGCAGGTATTTGCGATAAGCTGCAAACACCTGTCGCTAGACAAAATTGCATGCAGCTAAAGAATCGGTTCAGAAAGCACTGTTCATTATTTGCTGGCGGAGGAACTTTTAGGGATTTATTTCGAAAATTGACAGAACCGACTTGTAACAACGCTTCCGAACACCTGCTTCTGCATATTTATAATGGATATTTTGGAGAGGGTTACTGCAAAATGCTGGGGTATAAAAGGGTGTTGAAATGAGTGAAAGGTTGAAGGAATTAATGGGAAAAATAAATATTTGATGAACCTAATTATTGCTTCTGTCTTTCTTCCTAAACGTTAAGTCCGTTCCTTCCTCCCGATTTGGTTATATAAGTAGCTGAAAAGTGAATGTCATTCATCACGCGGTCTGAGGCAGAAACCATCGTTTGCCGATCGAACAGTATAAATTCCAAGCGTCGATGGATGGATGGACGGACGGACGGATGGATGGATGGATGGATGGGTGGTTTAATGGTTGGATAGCTGGGTAGATGACTGTACGCGTTCTTCTGTGTTGTGTTGCTGTCTGTACTGAGAACATAGGCATTGCGATTGGTCGATAACCCATAGCAGTAATCCTGCCAAATGTCTGAAAGGATTTGCTGTCCCAGATGTAATTAAGAACCGGAAGAAGACAGGCGGTCTAATACATGAAATCTGAAGAAGAATAAGAAGAATATCTTTCGACGTAGAGCCTAAATCATAAAATTCGTGATAACACTTGTTCTCAGTTGCACAGCAAGTTCGCGTTTCTTCCATAATTAAGAAGTAAGGAAGCAATGGGACGGATTAGAGCTTTTGACGCTACTGTTTGCAAAATAATTCTCTCAGCCCGGATGTCAGGCGAAACGCAGCGTTTAGTACATCTATAACGCGAGGAAATGCTCTCCTAAACGCTCGGGAATATGTTGAGAAATGCTGATGTTTTGTAAAAATAAAGCCCTTCTCAATGCTGAAACTGCATGACCTCGAAACCGCGTACAACAAGTTGTGCTGACTGAAGCAGATGGGAATTTCAGTGTTATGGAAAGGAACAGTGTATCCTTCTAAGGCGGCACATTCTTGTTGCGTTCTTAACCTTTATCCTGCTAATGTGGAATATATGGTGAGCTGCTAATAATGCCAGCACCACTAGTGTGTAATATTTGGTGACTTACATTTGGCAACGCTGAAATGAGACTCTTTGTCTTTCCTCCCTCTCTCTCCCTCTTTCTCTCCCTCCCTCTCTCTCTCTCTGCACAATGTCTCAACACTGAATCAATCGTGAAAGACGTCCTGTGTAATATCTGTGTTGGCAGCCGACTAAGTGTGTGCACATAGATATGACATAGGACGTCTTTCACGATTGATTCAGTGTTGAGACATTGTGCAGAGAGAGAGAGAGAGAGAGAGGCAAAGAGGCTCCTTTCAGCGTTGCCAAATGTAGGTCACCAAATATTACACATTAGTGGTGCTGGCATTATTAGCAGCTCACCATATATTCCACATTAGTAGGATAAAGGTTAAATACCATAAATGTTTCAATCACCCGACGCAACATATATTCATCAAAGACGAGGATACATGCTTCGGCTGTAAAAGGATAGCCGTCCTCAAGTCTGAACTACAAGATAACCCCTTTTTTTGTATGTTGTAGTTCTGGCCTGATAATGGCTATCGTTGTATAGCCGAAACATGTAGACATGTTCTTGATGAATATATGTCGCGTTGTCGGACTGATACATTTATCGAACAGAACACTGTAATTTGTATTCGTACCTGGGGGAAATACAATTTCCGGTGACAATTACCTTACGCCTAACAGGGGTCTCAGTCCTTAAAATTGATTTCTTTTGTTCTTTGCCTTCATTATGAATTATTTATTGATTGTACTGAGAAAGTTGGCTGAAGCATGTCGGGGTTCGAATCTCAGCTGGGATATAGGCTAACCTGACAGAAATATTCCATCATTTTCCATAGTTTCACAAATAAAATGCCGGAACAGTACGTATTATTATGCCATTACCTCTTCCTTCCACATTCCTTGCAATTTATTAGCTTTATCGCTCTCTCATTAGACTATATATGTACATATGTTGTGTGTGATATAGCGTCAGTAATTAACCACAAATATCTACACGGTGTACTTCCAAATATGAGTAAGCTCTGAAGGCATTTGTGTAAGAATTGAGAAAATAATGATGAGAAGTGTTAGCTAAATTAGTAAAGTTCGTCAGGGTGGGTTGGATGGTCAGGCTTCGACTACAGGCAACGGCTGAATTTTTTTTTCTTCACGGACACTACGTATCAGCTGTTCTAGCGAAAACCATGGGAGAAAGCGGATATACGACCAAGTCAATACATAAATAAAATACTCCTAGATGTATATTACGGGGTGTGCGCCAGGGATGTTTCCTTACATGTTGCCTTACACATGTTTATGGGACAATTCGCATAGACTGCTTCGTGTCCGGACGCACCTTCACCTGGAGATAGCTCTGTGTATACACTTAAAGCAGACGGAGCGTCAGCATATCCGTTTACGAAATGCCCGTCCTTCTAAAAATGTCAGCAAAAGATTTAAGGAAAATGCTGGTTAATCGCTTGAATATCGTCTTTCACGTTCTTCTTTCCTTAAAACTTTAAATGTAGTGGTCATTAAACGTACCACCAGCTTTAACGTTTACAACTTGTGTATTTTTTCCCACGGTGCGTATTTGTGTTTCATGTGATTCTCAGAGGAAATAATGACCATTTCCTTAACACAACATTAAGCAGGTGATCTTTATAAGGGAGATGCAGAATGTTTGTTCTCTGTGTGGTACGAAATTACTCTTTACATACAGTACGATATAAAATGTACGCAACTCACATTCCAATATTTATTGACGGCTGTAGTTAATCTCTGGACTTAAAATAGTGGTGTTCTGTCTTTGGGGGCTATTTGAAGGAGAAAATGGGTAAAAACAACCAATACATATTAGAGGAACTGAAACAAAATGTTCAGCTGCGCATTGCAAGAATCACTGAAGAAACTCATCGGGTTGCATAGACATGTTGAAAATTGTGAATGCTTCGTTTGCTGAGGGTGGTGGGCATTTTCAGAACCTAATATACCATTATGTATTTCTGATTTTAGTGTACTTTTTGACAAATAGGAGATATTTCAAATAATGTTTTGCGTGACATTTTGTTTATCCTTTATAATTTAGACTAATTTTTGTATTTACAGACTAATCTTAATTTTATTAAGTCCTAGGTCTGTGTTTTGTCTTCTGAAGTCTATATATTTTGCTTAAAATCTTCCAGAAATACGCAGAGCTGCTCATGAAAATCTCTTCTCCCAAATGACTGTATTCAGGCTTCATCATCTTTGCATTCATAGACCGTACTTTGTCTTGCAGTGTTGCGTCTGTAAGGCGTTCTGCCTCAATAACGGTTTGTTTATACGTAGATATCCCGCGAGGCTTTCCGTTCCATTCATCATTCATAAAGATGTGAAATCGAGAAAGGAGCGAATATGCGTGTCCTTTTAAGCTTACCTTCACTACGTATCGCATGAAAGATGTGAACATTCGTGGCAAACAAAATTTCACAATCCCTGTACAGTGGAAAATCAAATTCAGTTTACTGTAATGTTTGCAATTTGCTTCGAGTCACGCTTCTTAGCTGATAATTAAATTCACGCATATGGCTTGAATACTCATTCTTTATTTTGAAGTCTGGCAGTGAAGAGACAGTCGAGAAAGTTATATAAAGTCAAATATCTAATTGTCCTTCGAGTCGTGTACAAATTCCCTCCACTGAACGTAACTTGAGACAAATCACGTCCACGCACACTATTTCCTTAAGGTGTATATTATCATTATTTCTTCTATATCTAGATCTTCCAAGTAGCCTCTTGCCTTTGGCATTTCCGACTAGGAATGTGTGTATGTATTTGTCATCTCGCCTTGCATGCTACAGTCCTAACCTTCTCATCTTTGAAATTATCACCCAATATATATATATATATATGTTTACATATATGTATATAACATATATACACACACACTTATACAGTTGATCCCGGTTATGACGACGTCGGTTTATACGACATCTCGTCTATAGCGTCAGATATTATGTGGTACCAATTAATTCCCCCTCCCTGTCCCCTTTAACCATAACGTTATACTCCTCAGCTATAACAACACTCGTTTATAACGACACAAAATGTTCATGACGTTATAACAGAGTTCGACTGTATGTGTACAGTAATGTCTAAGTGGACGCTGCATTAACATAGGGTTAGGAAATAATGCAGGCCGCGGATCAATTAACAAAATGCAGGGGCGCACAAAAAACCCTGGCGCCGGGTGGATCGGACGACTAAATTTGTGGGTCCTCAGTACGGAATTTGCGTCAGTGTCGCACTGCTGACGCTTAGAATTTTGAGGTGTCGCCTAGGTGTTTGCAAAATTTATGGAACCTGACAAAATATACTGTACTCGACTGCTTCGCTGTAACAGGCAAGAGTTCCATAGAATGTTTCGAGTGTAACAATACTCAGTTGACGTCTTCTGAAATATTTAATGAGTACTGTACACGTGGCGCTGGATTTAAGCATGATGGTTTCATCAACATCCTTAGTAAAACAGTAATGTGTCACTAGTTCTTTCTCTAATTCATCGGTAATTGTTTCATGGACATTGCTATCTTTACGCCAGACCCGATTACTGTGGCTCTGCCTGCGGTGTTCGCAGACTGTGCAATGTCTGGTGGGCAGCGTGTCATGGTTGTGGCTGATAGACCGAAGTCATAAAATATAGACTTCAGCAGTTAGACAGATTGTGTGATTCCGAAATGTTTGCGAGTGCTCTATTACAGAGAGACGTGAAATAACCTTCTAACTCTGCGAATCTTGAACAATTTTGAAATAAATAACTCTCCTTGCCCGAAGAATACAAGTCAAAAGGAGATCGGTGTCTTATTGATAAAATTTTATGCTACCTTACGCACTTCAAACTCCTAAATTCGTAATCGTTTCTGTGTGCCTTCCTATATGTCGGTGCTGTTTATTTGGTAGAGAAATGAGTCACTGGGATTTATCATGGTCTGTTATGTTCATACTGGTTAAACATTTTGTATATGTAATCTTATTTCCATCAATTTAGTGAAGAACTATATACCTGAAGACACAAGTATTTTATCATGTAAAGTCCTGTCGACTGGTAAACTAGCTACCGAAAGTGCGGAATGACGTGCTGCCTGTATTGCAATTCAAGACGTGAACGTAGACCGAAAAGTCGGTAAATATTTACCAGTAGACACGGCGTAAACTCTGAAGAATTTCATTTCATCGGCACCGCGCTGTGAGAACCTCAGATCTCGCACGTATTTAGCGCCTCCGTTTTGATTTAACCCTTTAAAGACGAAGGGTATCTGTTTTATATAAGGACTCAGTCCGTACCGCGCTGTAAACACTCTCCATCTCGGTTATAAAAACCAATCTCTTAATGTTTTATAAGGCAAAAGTTGCTGTTTGTTCTGAGATCCGTACAAAACACATAAATGCAATGTGGGCACCACGTAGAATTTGTGTATGTTAAACCTGGTGGTATGTAAAGTTACCGCTAGGCTTTAAAAGGTTAATATAAACAGGTTTCGTCATTTGACACTGCCTAAGGTTTTCATTTCGAATACTTCAGTTCTGGTTCCATGTAACATTCTTGAAACTGCCGTCACTTAATTTCGACTTTGTCCCTTGCCTTGTTTTTAATTTTCTGTTCTCGTCCCATCAGTTTTATAATATTTTTTATTTACTTCGCAATAATTAATGTTTCTTTGCAAATGATTAGAATGAGAAACTTCTTGTGTAATTTAATTTAAGGAATTGTTTTTCAGTGAACCGGATATTTTTCTTCAAACGCCTTCACATTTCCTGTTAGTTTCACAGTAACTTAATATAAATATGGTCTTTTTTTTCGGAGGAAGTGTAGAACCTATTGGGTGTAGTGTTTGGTGCCAGGCTCTTGTGAACGAGATAGTAAACGCCCGACGTGAGTGTGTTGACTGCTGCTGCTCAAGAAAGTGTTCCACGCTTTTAGTCTCATAAACTGTAAGCTGTCCTTGTGATACTCAGCGGTTGCTATTTCTAGGTTTGTCACCACCCGTACTTTGTTACTTGTTTTGTTCCCACAATTCCGTTGGACATACTTTTTACCTTAGTTTTATATCGAAGAATTAGATTTTGACTTCGGCTTTCAGGTATTCCTCTATTTCCAAATGTAACAGATATTTCTTGTCTTTACCTTTTATTGCCAGTCCTCTAGCGCCTGCCTTGTGTTTGTGATGTATCATTCTGTACCCTTCGGTCAAGCTGAAGAAAGGCGTTCCTGCATACTGTTTTCTTTTGCTTCACCTGTGTCTTCGTTACCTCCAACACTGGGATCCGTATAAAAACACATTAATAGCTACTGAAATTGCTATTCAAAATTAAAAATTGCCTTGTTACAACTTTTTGTGAGGCGGTTAATTTAATATATAACTACTGTGTATATTTGCTTGGAAATGCGAAAGATTTATTTTCCTGGAAATTTATTTTCTCACTGCAAATTAGGATGGGTAGCCTTGAAGTTAACATCGCTGCGGACTTCGTAAACGCAGCTTCTCCTCGTCAGTTTTTTGGTTCGTGTAACGATGCTGAGACTTAAAAGAGAAGGGCATAATTTGACGGTGTTTTAGAAGCTGACAGCACGTACGAATTAGGTTTTTCTCATTAAGCCGCGTACCGTGGACATGACATGACGTCACCGTACAGCCGAGTGTAGCCTACGTGAATCAGTCTTTGTCAAGACGGGGGGGGGGGGGGGGAGAAAAAATTACTTGATAACTCTATGGGAGCATTAAGTGGGTTGCTAGGTAACCGACAGCCTGTGCACCTTAACAGCAGGGGCGAAAGTGAAATGCATTTCAGAAGGACGGCTATCCGGGGAAAAACTCCATCAATCTCCATCCAGAGGCAGCGGGGGTGTTTCGATGTGACACCCGGAAATGCTGCCAAGCTCTGGAATGTGGGGGGTCGAACAGCGTGACCTAGCAGAATGGAATAGTGTATCGTGCTTCGTGGAGTGGATGCGGAAGATGACCTACGGTTATTGAGGACGCTTCACAAGTTTATAACAACGGAGATGCCCGCTTTCGAAGTACAATATTTTGTCTTTGGTCCCAGATAAAGATAGCGTTATTGACTGGTCCTTAACTGATAGAAATATGCCTTCCCCATTGAACAGGTTGTGCAGCTCCGACTGACAATGATGTGTGGTTTATGAATTGAAAGTGATGTTGAAGTGAACGTGGGCTAATTGAAGATACGATCTCTGTACTTTCCTGTATATCCTGGGGGAAACGTGTCTCACGGTAGGATAATACGTAAGTCGTGAGTTTGCAACTCGCGTAACCTGTCTTAAGACATTATCTCTGCCTTTGTGTTGCGGGAATTATAAAAACGATAATAGACCTGTGTGGGGATAGCGCGCTTCCAGGTCGAAATTTGAACCCGATACCCTCCGAAGTTGATGCAAAAATTTTTACCAACTGTACCGTACATTTGGTAAACTTTATGTTTAGCTTCTCAGTAGCTTTCGACTCTGTCACAAAACAGAGTTACAACGTTTTACATCGTACCTGCTACAAAACACAACAGAAACTTTTTAATTCCGAGGCTGTGTTAGTGTCCAATCCTTCGGAATCCTTATACTTTCTCCTTTGTGACTGCTAAAAAGGCGGGAAATGAAAACGTTAATTAAAAATTATTCTCAGATGAGCACTGCAAACAGTAGGGGTACAGTTATTGCAGGAGTTGCTCTGGTGTTCTATTAAGTTGCAGTTGGTGTAATGAACCTCGTTTTAGTGCCCACTGGGAAGCGATAATGCTGTATCCGCTGTGTATTGCTGTTACATTGCTGCCACAGGGAAACATGAAAACTGATGTCAGAGCTTCAGCGTCTGAGAAATTATCTCTGAATTTAATGGGCAGAGGGAATATTCAACACAGACGGATGTAGCTCTTAGAATCAATTCTCATGTAACACCTCTAACTCAAATTACGGTAACAATGCAAAGTTCATTAATATTGCAGGGTTTTTCAGGAATGTTCTTTCACGACGGGCCTGTGGTATGTTGTATTTACGGTATCATGTCTTCTTTCAAGCTGCATATACTGTTGTCTTAAAACAGATGTGATAAAGGAGAGGAGAAAACAGTTTATTTGTTTTATTTTTCTGTGTATTTTCTTTGTCTTGTTTTCCTTCATTTGTCATTTCTTTCCTTCTTTCTCTGTATCCACCTTTATTTTTCCTTCCTTACTTCTGCCTCTCTACTTTTCCTTTCTTTACCTTCTGGTGTCTATAGTTTTCCGTCTTTGTTTGTGCCACGGTTATTTCTATATTGTGTGTGGCCGATTAGTAGTTTTACCTGTTTTTGTCGTCCTATGCTTTTCCTGCCGTTGAATATTTTCTTCATGTATCCCTACCTATGGGGCATCATGTTGTAATAAGTTAAACATTCTCCCATCACGGCTACCAGTGGTGTGTAAGAAAGGGTTACAGTCGCACTTTGCCACAGTAGAACACGTTGGGAAACCTGTAGTGCGTAACTCTTAGCGCCGTACTCTTTAATTAAAGTGACACGTACAATTTGTGTCCTTAAGTACAACATGATGGTGACTAATTAATAGGCAATTCAACTCACAAATGCTCTTCCCCGGCAACATAAGTCGTCTCTGTAGCATGTCATTGACATGTTATTATATTATTTTATGTAGATAAGCTAATGAAATGCGTGTCGCACTTAATTTTAGGTATAGACATATGGGATTATGTTTGAATTTTACAGTTCAGTGCAGGTAAGGTGGAAGTATAAAATAATTTATTGAATTTTGGAAGGATGCAGATAAACAATTTAATGGACTTGAGGAACGGTAAGTCGTTATTAACCCTTTAAAGACGAAGCGTATCTGTTTTATATAAGGACTCAGTGCGTACCGCGCTGTAAACACTGTCCACTTCGGTTATAAAAACCAATATCTTAATGTTTTATAAGGCAAAAAGTTGCTGTTTGTTCTGAGATCCGTACAAAACGCATAAACGCAATGTGGGCACCACGTAGAATTTTTTAATGTTAAACCTCGTGGCATGTAAAGTTACCTCTAGGCTTTAAAAGGTGAAGACGATTCATAGAAAAGAATTTAAGACAACAAAGGTAACAGCCTGAAGTTAAACAAACGATGTGGAAGAAAGGGACTGTGTTGTATTTGAAACGATATTTGTTGTATAGGAATGCGTAGTAGATAGGTAGATAGAGATATATGATGGATAAAATGCGGGGTAATTCATAAGTCCGTCCGGAAATTCCGAACTCGGCAGCTCAACAACCAAGACAGACACAGCAGAAAGGAGCATATCGAGCACCTGTAAGGTAGGACAGAAACTTGGAGTGTCTCTCCCTCTGTTGACATGCCCCCCCCCCCTCCCCGTTGTGACCATCCCGGCTACTGTACCGCCGAGGTCGGAAATCACGGAGGGAGTTACGAATTACTCTGTATTGTTTGTAAATGTCGACGTAAATGCTATGAACTGCGAATAACACGTAGTCAGCACACACAGCCTTCTGTACAGTTTGCCTCAACTAATAAATACTTGATTTGTAATCATGAACTTGTCGCAAACCTACACTTTCGGACTTAGTTCCTCGGTTAGTACCCAACACCGGTGATACGCTGTAGGCCTACACACAGTTTGTGGGAAGCTACTAAGGCCTGTGTCATTTGTGTTCTTATCGCGGTGGACGTGCAGAATGTTTGTCATATTGTGTGTCTACCGTCTATATTGCGTCTGTTTTTAACCCTTTAAAGACGAAGCGTGTCTGTTTTATATAAGGACTCAGTCCGTACCGCGCTGTAAACACTCTCCACTTCGGTTATAAAAACCAGTCTCTTAATGTTTTATAAGGCAAAAGTTGCTGTTTGTTCTGAGATCCGTACAAAACACATAAACGCAATGTGGGCACCACGTAGAATTTTTTAAACCTGGTGGTATGTAAAGTTACCGCTAGGCTTTAAAAAGTTGACTAAAAAAAGGGGTGTTCATCCATATAATACTTAAACATTTACTTTCCCGGTGTGTCTTCATTGACATTAACTTTTGAATTACTGCGTCCTCATGACTTTTAATAGGTCCATTGGTATTACGTTCTTCTCCATCGTGACGCCGTGTAATTTGGTAGGTAGGTTTCGACGAAACGTCTATCAAAATACACGGCCTCACATTTCAGAAGACATAATCTTCTTTTACTTTTTTAGTGAAACAGAAGAGTTTTATTCTGCTAACAACAAAAACCAGTGAACACACACACACACACACACACACACACACACACTGCCGGTAAAATGCAGAGTTCTTGAACTGTTAAAGCAGGTGGTAAATACAGTTATCTGTGCGCTTTAAGGAGATAAAATTTTCTGCCGTCATCATTTCCGTTAACTCTCTGAGAAAGCATGTAGAAATTTGCAGTAGTAGCAAGTACACTTTGATATCAAAGCGACACGCAGAACATACATTTAGCCGAGAGAGAACGTTCTTTTATTCACTGCAATTTTGTACTCCGTTCTCTAATCTTGTTTTGTGATTAATTTGGGCCTGCTCTTGATGGGGTAAGAGTTTTAAACTGCTGCGTTACGTGCGAGCAGTAACTGAAATGTGGAAACTTCCCTCTCTCAATTGTAACTTGCTTATTGTTATGTGTGCTATAGAGAAGGTATGATAAGAACTGCAGGACACAGCAACTGTGCTTGAGTTATGGGAAACCGCTCCGGTCTAGCACACACAATTCTGAGTGTGGCTAATGGGGAACTGTAGAATATACAGTGGTTCTCATACTGCTGTGGCATAGCTATTAACATACACAATAAACTGACATTATACGTCGTAGATACTCACTGAAGCATCCAAAGTACAATTACAATACAGCATTCAACTTTTTGTACTAACAAAATTATATTAAACTCTTGGGAAAGTTTTCCATTCTGAGACAAAGTGTCTTTCACTGTTATGGAAGTTAACAGAAGGTTTCGAAGCCAATTTATTGTGTGAATGAATGGGTTCAGTGATCTAAACGCCTGACAATCTAACTTGAAATTTTAGTGCTTTGATATTCAGACCTACCGCCGAAAGACCACTTCGCAGTCTTCTAATTATGCTGCATATTTTCGTTAATAAATTTTATTTATCTTCTCGACTACTGTCAAAACTGTATTTCCTATTTAATTTCCGCGCGTTCTTGTTTTCTACCGTTCGAATTACCTATCCTGTCCGTCTTAACCCCCATAAATTACTGTAACAGGCGTTAGTATAATTACCTGTCACGAAATTTCCTTAGGACTACTTTGTTTATAAAATTTTTCCATCATACAATTTAAAGGAAGTAACATTTCGGTAACCGGATTTGTCGCCGTCTATTGACAGTTTGGGGAAGCACGCCATCGCGTCGTCAGATACTGCGATATTGATATAAATGAGTGGGCCAGGATAGCGCAGTCGGTATAGCGACTCGCTACGGGCTGGACGGTTCGGGGATCGACTCCCGGTGTGGGCGAGATTTTCCGCATCCGTCCAGACCGGCCCTGGGGCCTACCCAACGTCCTAGACAATGGGTACCGCGTCTGTCCCGAGAGTGAAGCGGCGGGACGTGAGGTTGCCCAGCCACCCACCCCTATCTAGCGTCGAGGATGAAGAAAGAGTAGAGATATGCGTCTACTCCCCTTCATGGTCTGTTCTAGAGTGACCTCTAACTTTATCTTTCGGATGTGAAGAGGTTTTTACCATTTTAGTTTTGTATTGCGTCGGAATACCTCTACAGTGTTTGAGGTTTCGCTCTCGGGGGTGTTGTGTGGTGTAGGTCGGCAGCTGGTTGCTGACGTTTCGGCACAGCCTCTCGACCCCATCCTCGTGCGTCAAGCAGCCATTCTTCTTGGACTGCGTTACTCTGCGACTGGTAGGCTGTTCACAAGAGCCTGTAACCACCTGCCAACCTACACCGCGTAACATCCCAGAAGAGCGAAAGCCTCAAATACATCGCGGCGGAAGCCTAAAGACTGGTATCTCCAGTATTTGTTCTAATTGTGGTAATAGTGTCAGGTTTGTTCTGGAATTCGATAGATGTGTAGATGTGTCCAGTTTTTTTTGTATTCATTGATCCAGTTACATAGCTACTAGATTTTTATGTCACGCTTATGTTGCTTTGATGGTCTGTGAGTGTGTGTAAGAAATATCATTTCTACTATGTGCGTTACTACAGTAAATATGTCTGACAAAGCTGCAGAACAGGTCAAATATGCTCAGCTAACTAATCATATTTAAACACAGTACAATTTCCATTGCAGAATATTTATTTTTGCCCAGTGAGACCCCACGCACTTTACCGGTTAAACGTTTTGTGTCATTTGCAAGTTACAAGCCTGTAATTTTGTACGATGGTAACCGTTGGTGTGGAATTAAGTTAGCGCTTGTTTGTACGTGTTACCTTTGTTTGTTTCAAATTAGACCTGAATTGCCCACAGCAATGCAGATTGGATAGGGTGGACACACCGTTCTCTCTTCCCAGTAAATTGCAGGTTGCCTTTCCTCATTGCAGTTATTTGTGCCCTTTGTTTCGAGACCGTGTCATGTCCAGTGATGTTTCTCCCCCTCATATACAAGCCCCAAGTATTGCTGCCCAGTTATTTGCGCTTAAGCCCTATACACATCTCTGTATATAACAACATAGGCGATGAAATTCTGCCGTCATTCTGTTGTTTTTGTGTAGCAGCTCGTTCTTATAGTTAGGGACACGTCCGCCAGCTGGCAGTTATTGCCGATAATATGGCTTTACAAAAAATATCGAGCGGCACTTACATTACGGTCGGTACTGCGTCCTCGACCTTTGAACGTAAACCTTATGTCGAAGTAGCAGAACTTACTCATCCTAAAAGGTTTTGACGATGGTGTATAATATTGTGTGGTGATGGATTTATGGACTTTATCCATCGTCCGAAGAGTAAAATATTAAAAATATTAGAAATTAAAATCACGACGTTTCGGAAGCCGGCTCTGCTTCCGTCTTCAGGTGGATGGAGGGGACGAGGAAGCTTCCGAAACGTCGTGATTTTAATTTTTAATATTTTTATTATTTTACTCTTCGGGCGATGTATAAAGTCCATAAACCCATCACCATACAATCTTATTCATCCTGTCTTCAAGGAATTTCTTTAGTACATTGCCTGCATATTCCGTGCAAATAGACGTATAATATCGCTCCAAGACTGTATGCCTTAGATCACTGCAAGGTTTTATCCGTTGAACTTGTAGTGAAATAGACATTAACAGATTTTTTTCGTTCAAATTTCAGCAGACATTGTATCTGTACTGTTACAACGGCCTGGTGACAGTGGAAGATTCATTTTGTAACTGTTACATAGCTTGGACGCTGGGTTTGGTACTAATCCTCTTTATACTCCGTACAACGTCCGTTGTATGCAGTTCTTGAGGACCTCTGAAATAAATATTCCTGCCATCTCTCAGCTCTAAAAACTGCATGTGATTACACTTCAGTTTCAACGTTTATGTGCACTTTTAAAATTTCAATAATAATTCCATTTAAATATACTTGTATGTGTTTTAAATATGACACACTGTTGTACTGATTTAGTAACTGCTACAATCAACCGTGTGTTAATGATATTTATAGTAATAAGTTGTTTTTATGCTTCGCCTGCTAATATGATACCAGCCGAGGCCAAACTACACCTGAATTCCCGGACTGTGCATGTTACTGTAATAAATGAGATACCGCGTAGCTCCATAACCGGTGCAGATAAATTATCTTTGTAATGGAATTTGTTCCAGTGTTTAATCGGATAACGTTTAGATAACACAAGCATCATTAACTACACCTGCAACATTAGATAGTGTTATATTTCCGCACGGTTGGATGCAGCTCGTAAATCGTTTAAAAATAATATATTGGAAGTGAATCCGCAAATGAGTGATTTTAAACCGTACGGACCTTTAAATGAGAATTGTGCTTTTCGTCCATGTTCCTTGTCGAAGAGCCATCCTGTAGACTTTACGTATTTTGGAAGTGTTTGCCAAAAGAAATCAGTTGACCTGCCCTCTCTGTATGCTGTATATGTCACAACCTGCAGTCCCTCGGTTCAAACCAGTCTGTCTGGTTTCGTGTAGGTTCTCTGTAGGACAAGTGACACCGGTTGTTTACACAGAGTGAATAACAGAATTTCCAGGCAGTACAGTCTGAACTTTCAGTATCAGTACTGTGAAGCCCCCCCATTGTATACTATTCTCAGCCACGTCATTTTACTTCGTATTACCACAGCCTGTTTTTTCCGTAAAAGAACCATTCTGATAATATTTGTACTTTCTCCTATTGGTGTTACGTGGGAGCACTATTCACAGAGTTGTTCCCCTCAAAAAATAAGTTCAAATTTCTTGTCTGCACCTTCCGATCTACAGGTCTGGACCATCACTATATCCTTCTTTCTGATACAACAAACGTGCTGGAGACGTGACGTAGCTTTTGGTTATGATATGTTCTGAACTCTTCAGTTAAATCTCTTTCAAGTATAAGTATTACTTCTCTACAGTTTTTCTGGTATAAGTATTACTTCTCTACAGTTTTTCAGGTATAAGTATTACTTCTCTACGGTTTTTCAGGTATAAGTATTATTTCTCTACAGTTTTTTACACTTGTAGTTTATATTACGTTTTTGCTTCTAACTAGACATTATTCAGGTGATCAAATTAAGGACGATGAAAAGCGTGGGGTATGTGGCGCATGTGGGAAGGAAGAGGAACACGTACGGGGTTTTGGTGGGGAAACCTGAAGGAAACAGATCACTGGGAAGGCCTGGGCTGAGATTGGGGGGATAATATTAAAATGGATTTTAGAAGAATAGGATCGGAAGGCATAGCTTTATGTGGCTCAGGATACGGACAGGTGGCGAGCTCCTGTGCACACGGTAGATCGCCTTGCGGTTCCATGAAGTGCAGGGAATTCTAAACTAGCTGAGCAACTGTTAGCTTCTCAAGATGGGCTCTACCCTATGGAGTTAGTTAACAGTTTATGTTCTGCTGCTGTCTCTGACAAATGCCGGTACATTACCTCGTATTAGGCCACGACGGCGTCCTTCCACGTTCATTTAGAGTGGTTATTGACGAAGAATGCTGCCATTCGACGGGGGGTGTGAGCTGCTGGCATCATTCTTAAATAAACCGTAAACAAACATATAAAGAAATTAGTTCGACTCTATAAGGCTGTGACGATGGTACATAACTCGTTGACATAACCTCATTTTTTGGACTTAATCTATCGTCTGATTTTTTAAATAAAGCTCGACTTTTCGGAAGCCGGCTGTGTTTCCGTCTTCAGGCAAAGAAAACACCTAAGGGCCTTAAGGGCTCCACCAGACTAGGTGCTTTCCTTGACTGAAGACGGAATCATAACCCTTTTCCGAAACGTCGTGCTTTATTCAAAAATTAAAGTCAAAAAATCGAAGATTATGTTAGTGAAATTAGTTATACGGTCCTCCGTTGCTTGAATGTAAGCATATTTTCTTCGTAATGTTTTTCAAAACGTATGGAATGGGAACTAATAAAAATGTAAACAGGGTGAGTGACCCAAAAATTCGTGTTATATTGTGCTTATTCAATTTATAATTTTCCCCCACTAACACAGGTCTCTTTTTGCAGTTTAAATGCAATATATGAAACGCAGTTGTTCTGTTCTCCTCTTTATTTTCTTCTTAGTGTTGTGGTGGTTTGCCCTTTCTTGGCCTCTCCTGTTCCCCTTTACCGCTACCACGTACGGCACCAGTGGCCTTCTTTCAAGTTTTTGACTGTGACTGTCGCGTTTTAGTTGTAGTCTTTTTCCCCCTATTCAAGTTTCCATTTCAGTATCCATTGAATTAGCTACTTTGTTCACGTAACGTAATGCTTCCCCCTTATTTCTTTATGTTTGTAACACACAATATACTGTTTAATTGCCTCTGAACATAATTATATTTTACACCAGTTGCTTCTGTAAACACTCGCATTTAATTTCATATGTGACTCCAGCAGTTGGCCGTCAGTTCCTCCAGATATTCCTTAATAGTCGAAACAAGTTACTTCTCCATCGCACGTTGCCCAATATCCAGCACCATAATTTCTTTAATACTTTGTAAGTAATTAGAGGCCGATCCCAGTGGCCGCGCGGTCTAAGGCGTAGGTTTGCGGCCGAGCGCTTGCTGGGATCGTGGGTTCGAATCCCACCAGGGGCATGGATGTTTGTGTCTTGTACAGTGTTTGTATTGTCAGGTAGAGGTCTCTGCGACGGGCCGATCCCTCGTTCAGAGGAGCCGTACCGACTGTGGTGTGTGCTTGACTGTAATCAAATTAAATCACAAAAAAAAACCTCGACACCTACTGTGAATAAGTAGGTAGAAGAGGGAAGGACTAAGAAGAAATAAGAAGTAATTAGAGGAAAGCTTCTAACTTGTGTACTAGGCGCGAAATCCAATTAATAAATTCATTTCTTTGAAATCAGACGTTTGAATTGTAAAAAGTGCTAAGTATGAAAAAGTATGCTAACTGGATGCGTAGAATTTTTTTTAAATTACAGTTTTCTGGATCTGTATAAATTCTGATACAAGTATCTATGATATTGGTACCTTTACCTTAACTTTCCCTGTAGATACTTTAGTTACAAAGTACGTTTACTTCCACGAACTCAGAATAGGCTGTATACCCAAGCTGCTTCAACAGCCGAACAGAAGGGAAAGTCTGAGGACGTTCTCTAAAGTTTAAGCGGTTTAACTGTAGGCGAGGGAGCGTGAATACGTTTGGCACATACCCAGTGTGCGTGGTAATATTATCATATATAAGAAACATGTTCCGCAAAGTTTATATGCTAATTAGTTGCAACCTACGGCCAAACTCTGCGGGGAGGACAGTTGTTACACTAACTGAATTAGGCAAATGCTCGCCAAATGGCCAAGTGGCATAACAGGACGTTGTTTCTTTACACAGTGTAAACCTCAAACAACAACTGTAATGTCATATAACTTACTTAAAACCAAAGCGAAGGATTTAGGTCAGTCCTGCACTTTACCGCTGCATTGCGGTGAGCTGTTTTGGTGCCCTTTCTTTGACCTGGTGCCAGATGAAAGTGAGGACATGAACAGAACAGTTTTTAAATTTGTATTTGGGAGGTAACCAGTTCGCATCTCGGCCAGCTGACGGCTGGGGGGGGGGAGGAGGCTTTATTTTGTTTCCTTCTGCGACACAAAAGACAACGCGGTCATTTCACTGAAATAGGCCACAAACATCTTCTAGTAAATTGTTTCCCATTTTATCATTCATAAAGACCTTCCCATTTCTGTCGATACTTAAACTCTCCACTGAAGCGACCTCACGAACCCTTTAAAGACGAAACGTCATCTGTTTTATTTAAAGACACATTTCGTACTACGCAGTAAACACTCCAGCTCTTAGCATGAAAATCAGTCTAGGAAAAGTCATTGTTTGCTCTGAGATACATATAAATCGCAAGATTTTACTCTGTAGGCAGAATGTAGAATTTTTTGTATGTCAGTCCTCATGGTACATGAAGTAACAGCTAAAAAAAGTCCTAACCAAATTATGAAACTTTTGCATAAATTTATAGGGGTGGTCGGAGGCACTGGCCTTGAGAGCCTTTGGTGTTTTTTTACGTTGTAGACGATACAGAAATGTCTAAGTGGCCGCAATTAGACGGCACTGAAGCAGGCAAATGCCGAGACCTGCCAGCTTGCTCTCGCCCGGCTAAGTTAAAATATGGCTGCCAGTAAGACTGGACTGGCCGGAATAGTAGAATGGTGGAAGTACTGTGCCTTAGTGAGTGCAAGGTCACACAGCAAACGGCCTCGTGAATGGGTTTACTTTTCTTAAAAATAAAGTCAAAATACAAAAATAATGCAGGTTTTACAGAGATCATTCATTGATTAACTTAAATAACTCCATAGAAGGCCGATCCCATGGCCGCGCGGTCTAAGGCTTGGGTCTGCTGCCGTTCGCTTGCTGGGATTGCGGGTTCGAATCCCGCCGGAGGCATGGATGTCCTTCTCTTGTGAGTGTCGTGTGTTGTCAGGTATAGGTCTCTGCGTCGGTCTGATCACTCGTCCAGAGGAGTCCTCCTACCGAGTGTGGTATGTCTGAGTATGATCGTGAAGCCTCGACAGTGGGGAATCCTTTCGAAGTGCTTCTACCGTGATTGTATCGTGTATCCCTTCATTCTGTGTCGCTTAACCTTTTAAAGCCTAGCGGTAACTTTACGTACCACCAGGTTTAACATTAAAAAATTCTACGTGGTGCCCACATTGCGTTTATGTGTTTTGTACGGATCTCAGAACAAACAGCAACTTTTGCCTTATAAAACATTAAGAGACTGGTTTTTATAACCGAAGTGGAGAGTGTTTACAGCGCGGTACGGACTGAGTCCTTGTATAAAACAGATGCGCTCCGTCTTTAAAGGGTTAAAACATAAAGCCGTGATTTTCATCTGATTAATTACACTTCTGTCAATATTTTAGTAACATAGGCGTTTCGGCTGTAATGGACATTAGTGAGTGCCTTGCTAATGCTGTAACATTTAGGTCCATTTGCAGTTCCTTTTCGTCACAGCGGTATTATTGACCAAGAATAAACATTTCTGAACACTTTCTTGGCCAGCAAAAGTACCTTTCGGCAGTATGAAGTAACTTCCGAAGAGTTACTTAC
>BLKM01000341.1:1432039-1492757 GCA_013340265.1 Coptotermes formosanus | reverse complement strand
TTCGGCAATTTCTTGCGTACACGCCGCTGTTTTGTTCTCTCCCCCCCCCCCCCCCCCCCCGTCAAGACGCGTTCTTATTTTGTAAGGGAAGAGGTACCGTCTTTTGTGCATTAAGGTACGTGCGTGGGGTGCTGTGTTTACTACCTACTGAAATGGATCCTTGTTGTTTACGCATACAACGAAAATTGCACAGTATAAGATGGCAGTCTGTGTGACGCATATCAGTGCTTTGGTGGGTGCATACATTTTAGTCGAAAACATAAACACGGGGAATTTTGTTGGTGACTGTACGTACATTAGAATGTTCGTAAGTTCTGTAGAAGATACGGACTTCTCATGGGTATGGCAGGAACACTACTGTCTGCTGGGTTGCAACATATCTACTTTTGTAGACAATTAGGCTACGTGATTTCCGTCCTCCGCCGCTGTGTTAAGTGAGATTTTTGCTGTTCTGGGATTTTACGCGGCGTAGATTGGTAGTTAGTTAACCGACGTTTCGGGGCAACCTGTCGGTCCCTTCTTTATGGGTCAGGACTGCTTGACCCTTGAAGATGGTACCTATTGCTTGTCCGGAAAGTCTAACTACCAGGCTACATTTGGTAATGTCCCAGAAGAGCGAAAATGTCAAAATTAGCTACGTCTGTACAGACTCACAGCATAAAATCCTTAATGGCTATATTCTCCACCAATAACGTGCGGTTCCTTTTTGCATTTTCACCCGAATAATGCAAAAGACGCTTACCAGAAGTTCCACCACATTTATTGTCTGGACTTAAGTACAGTAACTCGTAACGTGTTACTGTATTACTTACGAGTAATGAGTTTAAACCTCTTTGGACAGTAGGCCGATCTGTGCATTCGGCACCTCACAAAACGTGCGTTGTGTCGAGGCTTTGAGCACTGACCGTTTTAGCTTTAGCAAAGTTCAGAATAGAAGCACTGTCACTGGCCAGTCACATCCACTAATCACGCCGTATTTTATGTTACCGTAGCAATCAGAACACGGCTATTATTGCTGTTGTCGCCTCTTGAAGGGTTCTCTTTTCCTGTCCACCATATACACAACCATAATACCCCATAAAGGCAAGCAGGATTATGGACAATATATAGCAAGTTTATCGACCTCTCATCTCGTGTTCGAACAATTAAATTAGAAGACTCGTTCATTCATAATATGCTTCTATAAACAGTAATAAAATGACTGTCCAGTGGTGGATAATACACCAACAGTGTTTCTTATTACAGCTTGAAGAACAGGGCTATAGAATGCTTATCACATGAATATTAAACTTTTAAACCCTAGCGGTAACTTTACATACCACCAGGTTTAACATTAAAAAATTCTTTGTGGTGCCCACATTGCGTTTATGTGTTTTGTACGGATCTCAGAACAAACAGCAACTTTTGCCTTATAAAACATTAAGAGATTGGTTTTTATAACCGAAGTGGAGAGTGTTTACAGCGCGGTACGCACTGAGTCCTTATATAAAACAGATACGCTTCGTCTTTAAAGGGTTAAATAGCTATAACCGTCCAGAAAACTGTATTTTTTTGTTTTGGATACTGATCATGTGACTGTATTTGCTTACAGTGAGTGCTGTCAATGAGAGCAGGATGGCAGCCTCGTAACCCTGTCTTTTGCGTTGTTGTAATTGACGTTTGAATGCTAGCACCTTGTTGGAGCCACTTGTGGCATTGCATACAGCTTCTTGAACGTTAAACCTGCACAAAGTTGTAAAATGTCACACTAATATCGTGATATCATTTTAATATCGCTGCTAGTAAGTATAATAATGTAATTTTATTCTAAACTCATGAGAATCTTTTCTTTTTTGTTTTGGCAGAACTGGGAAGTTTTAGTTCGTCTCTGCGGTGTCAGGTTTGTGTGCAATGCTGTAATAACCCTGTTAGTGTTCGTAATACTAGTCGGATAATCTGACAGCGCGCAAGTTACTCATTGATGTGTAGGACGAATAGCCTGAGCATGTGAGAAATATAGCGCGACCACCACCACAACAAAACCACAAACACCAGCAATAATAATAATAATAATAATAATAATAATTGTCCCTGTCTGCGCCGTGAGGGCTTGTAGTCGGAGTAGAGGCGTTGCTCTACCCATTCCTAACCTCGGCGCTATTTGGAGGTGATTTGTTCAACATAACGGCCCGGCCGTTTTACCCCAGGGGGAGAACCCCCTTACCTATTGAATAGGAAGCTGGATGTAGTGATTCTGCTACCATTGACACACATTTAGAAGGTTGTGTGTGTGTGTGTGTGTGTGTGTGTGTGTGTGTGTGTGTGTGTGTGTGTGTGTGTGTGTGTGTGTGTGTGTGTGTGTGTGAGTGAGTGAGTGAGTGAGTGAGTGAGTGAGTGAGTGAGAGAGATATTTAATAAAATATTCTCATATTACCGGTATCCGAAGCTTTGCTCTAAGGTAAAGCAGTCCCATTACAGGCCTGGACAGGCCCTTAGGGATCCAGGAGGATGAGGCTCCCAGATTTCTAGACAGTCGGTACATGAAGGTGGTAAGGTTGTCAACCCCACTCACCGGCCGCCTTTGCCCCCCGGAAAATATTCCTGGTACTCATTTCTGTTAGAGGCTGAGTCGATCCCAGGGCCAGAGTGCGACCGAAAGGATTATGTCAATGGAAAATTCCAACGACACCATCGGGAATCGAACCCGCGACCTTCCGGTTTGTAGCGCAGTGCCTCAACCAACAGCGCCACCGCGGCCCGAAGCTTTCCTTTGCTTATCACAAAAACAAGTATTATGGTCTTGCCCGCTGTAAATGGGGGAGCATTGAGCTGTCAGCATCACCGTGTGTCCTTGTGTGCTTATAGTAGTCAGTCAGTCAGTCAGTTTTTCGGAGCTATGTAGCACCCCAAAGGAGCAACAATTGCAGTGTCAGGTTTGCCTTTAGGACAGGTACTTGCTTTTACGAAAGGGTAGGTCAGTAACGAACTTGATCTTTAACCTTTTAAAGCCTAGCGGTAACTTTACATACGACCAGGTTTAACATCAAAAATTCTACGTGGTGCCCACATTGCGTTTGTGTGTTTTGTACGGATCTCAGAACAAACAGCAACTTTTGCCTTATAAAACATTAAGAGACTGGGTTTTATAACCGAAGTGGAGAGTGTTTACAGCGCGGTACGCACCGAGTCCTTATATAAAACAGGTACGCTTCGTCTTTAAATGGTTAATACCCTAACCACAAATTTAGAAGTTCATTCTACATATTTACAGTATGTTGTTACCAAGCAGTATAAGTTTTCAGTTTCTTCTACCATTTTCCCTTACGGTGTTTTTTCTTTCCCTTTTCCGTTGGTCTGTTGTAATATTCTGTACGTATTTTGTACGCTTTCCGGCGCAACGCTGTATTTACAATATAAAGCAGGGCGTATAATAGAGTGTGAGAGAAGGAAGTTTCGAGGCAGAAAACGTTTGTTATTTCTATTCTCATTACTGGGCTGGGAAGTTTTCCAGTATTAGAAATACGTTACCAAATAGTATTAGGGTGATCAACTCGTACGAGATGGACGAGGCATTTAGTACGCATGGAGAGAACCGAAATGCAATGTATGGTTTGGGAGGGGGGGGGGGGATAAATCTGAAAGAGACCACTTGAAAGACCTAGGCATAGGTGGGATGAAAACATTAAAATTGATACTGAAGGACTAGGGTAGGAGAGCGTGGACTGAATTTATCTCGGCCACGAGTGGCTGATGATGGGTTTTTGTGAACACGATTATGAGCTTTTGGTTGCATAAAGTTTAGGGAAATTCGGAAATACCTGCGGGTCTATTAGCTTCCAAGGAAAACTTTGCACCATGGAGTTTAGGTGGTTGGTTGGTTGGATGGTTGGTTGGTTGGTTGGTTGGTCGGTTGGTTGGTTGGTTGGTCGGTCGGTCGGTCAGATTGCTTATTCGTTAGGCGTAATCTTAGTGCCTCAGAAAATACAGCACGACTATTTGGCGGATGATTTGTATCATATGTAGATAAAAGAAATATATTTTGTACGTACAGTATTCTTGGTTCAGAACAAGTACCTGCTGGATATACAAATCGCTCTTACACGCAAAAGACTCGGGTCTGTTGGCTTTCTGTTGTAAGGAAGTTTAACTGTAATTTTAGAAACTGTCTTCAGATAGATGGCTGTAGAAAAACGGCCTGGACTTATTAATGTAAGTTGAATTGACGCCTCACAGCTCCTCTTCTATCAAAGAGGCAAGCTGTCGTTTCCAGTAGCCATGCTGCCAACGTAACATTCAGCATAATCTGTGAGCACTAATAGGAGTCTGCCCAGTAAAACGAGCTCTAAATGGGAAATAAATTGTCTGTGAAGTGTAATTTTAAACACAGTTCCAAACTGTCCTTATAGCAGGAGCGTAGGTCTGTAAATACATTTGCATGTTACGTTTGAGATGTAAATTAAAACTTTTAATTTGATATCATTTTATTTTGTCGTGCAACCCTATTAAAGTTTATTGATGTACAAGGGTGGACGTTATAAGACGACAGTAGGATGTTTCGCTTGAAACCGCATCTTCGGACCACAAATATTATTATGTAACGCGAACATGTAGGTGGTGTGTGTCGTCATGCAGCCACCAAAGGACGCTAAGCGTGTCCTGTCGCCGTACAATGTGTATTGAAATGAAATACCTGCTGGAAACATGGTCAAGTGTCGAAGTGTGAAATGATTAGATTTTTGCGTGTGGAAGAATCAACACTTCGCCTTTTCGCTTCCAGTTTTCTGACACACTGTTATGCGCACTGTATTCACAATGCCAGTGATTGTTTCAGTGTAGTTTTGACTGAGGATATTTTATATTCCGCAAAGAATTTGTTGTTAAATGCGTAACTATTATGGAGCAGAATTCTTGAGAGACTGACAGTCAGCCAGTCAAGAAATTCAGCGCCTAGTTTTGCAAACTTAAGGTTCGTTACTGTGTTTACAAGTGCCCGGCACTGATCACCATCCTGAGGCACACGAAGGAACTAGGCACCTTGCTACTCTCAGAACCGAAGTTGCTATATAATACTAAACCCACAAAAGAATTAACCCTTTAAAGACCAAGCCTATCTGTTTTATATAAGGACTGAGTGCGTACCGCGCTGTAAACACTCTCCAATTCGGTTATAAATACCAGTCTCTTCATGTTTTGTAAGGCAAAAGTTGCTGTTTGTTCTGAGATCCGTACAAAACACATAAAGGCAATGTGGGCACCACGTAGAATTTTTTAATGTTAAACCTGGTGGTATGTAAAGTTACCGCTAGGCTTTAAAAGGTTAAATTCGATGACAATGTCGAGGTTATTTCTGTTTATGTTGTATTATAAATACCGCAAATTATTAAAATTTGTGACTAATTTTTTAATTATTTCAGTTTTATTTTATTTTATTCAACTGACAGGAATATTGTCCTTTTTGCAGCAGCTTTATTTTCTTCCAGTAATTAAATTTATTCCTTCCAAATTAGGATATATTGATTTGACACCGTTGCCATGTTGCTTCATGTGCTTGTCCCTGTTGTGTTTCAGTGCCTCCAGACATCCTCTACGACGAGACGAGTGCAGACCTTTCTGTCCAGGAGACTGAGAACGCTACCCTCATATGTAAGGCAACGGGACATCCACCGCCTCGCATCACGTGGCGCAGAGAAGACGGGGAGCCCATCCTGTTAAGGCGGGGACCAAGAGATGTCATAAAAGGTAATGTAGCAATTTCTGTATGAGTCAGTGTACATTCCTAACTAATGTGGATGATTTGGCTTTATACATAATTTCGTATAGTACTGTGCTCACCGTGTTACATTTTGCTGCTACTAACTGAGTAAAATGTCTGTTTACCAACCTGATCTTGTTGTTTGTCTGCTTTGCATGTTCGGGTGAGCATATTCACTTCCTACGCATACAAACGCAGATACGTGACTATTACTTAGTAGGCCCGGTTCACGATTTACCCTTGTATATGTCTGCCTGTCTGTCAATTAACCCGCTGTCGTATAGCTTCTGTTGACGATATTAACTGCTTAGTTCAAAGCCCTTCTTGAGAGGATGGCATCGCCGAGGATGTTAAGTAATGCCCTGCCTTGTATCTGACCCAGAGTTTTATGCCTGATTCACAAGAAGCTGCACTGGGCGTCGTCCTGAGCGATGAGACTCAAATCCACACCTCGTACCATCTGCATTTCAACAGCATAATTCCTTTTATACCCAAGTTTCCAAAGCTGCCACTTTCTCTCAGGTCTACCGAATAAACTTTTGTATGAAATTGTCACTTCAGCCGAACAGTATCAGATAGAGAAAGAAGTAAATTGTTACCGTAAATTATTGTGCATGGTTTATTATACACGTAAAACAAAAATCATATTTTTGAGATAAGATTAAAGAACTGCACTAATGTAAAATACAGGTCTGAATTTTAGGTGGGGCTAAAAATATTTCCGTATGAAATACCAATCGTACTTTTAAATAGAAATAGAAATTACACCAACGCGAGCTACATTATTTGTGACGGATTGTAAAGTTCTTTAACATAAAAGGCAAATAATTTTTTAGGTACAGTTGGAAGCTACTCGGATTCAAGGTACGAATCTTAATTTTGAAATGAGGGGAAAAATTCCCAACAGAAAATTTAAATCTCGTGAAGAGCCGAGGTAAAACTACGCATCGTGCGTGGAAATAGTGCAGTATGTAGATGATATAAGCAATCATATTTTGTGATTAGGTGATAAACCGCATTAACGCAAAACAGATATATTCTTTGTGATTGATTTACAGTTTTTAGTGTGTGCGTGCGTGTGAGTGCGTGCTTGCGTGTTTGTGTTTGTAAGACTAAACTGTTTTATTAGAATCTTAGGTAATAAGACACCTTTGTTTGTTCTTAAAAGAAATTGTAGCAAGACACTCTAGCGCAGGCAAATTATTAATTATTGTGAGCAGGTATAGTCCTATGCATAATGTATGAATTAGCGACGCAATGAAGGCAGTTGACGTCAGTGAACTGCCTCTCCAGGAAGCATGAATCTCTCGGGGCGTGTCCCTTCAGTTATCATTTACCCGTCCTTATTATATGACGGAAGATGACGCGGCAAAGGGGAGGAATATTTGAACTGGTCAAAAAAAAAGAACAACAACCCCTTGTTTATTATTAAAGCTGTGTCACTTTCTACACAGCAGCTCGTTCCGTCTGTATTACCATTCCTCATGAACACGGAATATGCTGCTGTATTTAAGTCCTTAGTTACAGGTTTATCCCGAGTGTTAATATTTAAGGAACAGGATAAGAAATTTACCGCCTTTGTAGGTCTCCAGACGTCACTATCTTGTTTATAAAACCATGTTTTTGAACTGACTCCGGGTCTGTTACATCCAATCCTTGCTTTTACACCTTATTTGTTTGAGGTCTCTTTTAATATTATCTTGCCATCTGTCCTAAAGTCCGTACCGGTTCTGGGGCCCGTGCAGCCTCCTAAGGGTACCGGGTTGCTTTCCTAGGAGTAAAGCGGCCGGGACGTGATTCTGACCACACACCTCCAAATAGCGCCGAGGTTAATGACTGGATCTATACCTCCACTCCCCCTACGTGCATTTATGGCGCAGTTAAGGACAATTTTACCCATTTTCCTTTTCAGTTATAGAGTCTTCCGGGCAGTTTTCCCTTTCCAGGAGATACTTCAACGGAATTAATATAAATATTTTTCATTTTTAATTACTTAATGTATTGTGTAATTCCCTTACAGTGCCTGAAATCACGATTAATATGCATTTTCTTAAATTTTATTGACGACCACAGTACAGAGCCCATCACTTTATGTAACACAATCTATTTAACAGTCTTAACACCATTTTAGACAATCATGTGAATTTATAGCATAAATTGTTGTCTGCTTTATTTATGCAGTATTATCGCAAAATACGGATTGCATTTTTAAGCGCGTTCGCAAAATTGCGAGAAGCTACCATTGTCTCCGTTACTGTTTTCACATTTCTGTAGACGTTCTGAGATAACTGGCAAGAAACTTGTCACGAAAAATAACCCTATTGCCCACATTTTAATCTGGGACGTACAAAATGCAGTACTTGTGTTGGAGTCGAGTGGCCTTGTGATGTTCTCCCCCCCCCCCCCCCCAAATTTACTGTCATGACTTCTCCAATTTTATCACCTTCTATAAAATTTAATGAACTCTTCGTAGCATAGTTCTTCTTTACCGGCTAATAATCACTCAGGTATTAAATTTCCTGTCGTTTGCATAACTCTAAGGTTCATTACCACGGGCACCTATCATGGGGCAGATGAAATGTGACCACCTTTTCACATGTATTTCAGGGACGTCCGTTGTCATATGTCTGTTGTTCTTCCATCTATGCCCATGTCTCCCATGCGTCTTCTTTTTTAAGTTAGAAACTTTTTCTGGATTCCTCGCTCCTTTGTGTGCTTCATATCCTGCCAATCTTGTCTTCCGTGCCTTCGTCTACCTAATAATATAAGGTTATGTAGCAAATTGTAATCAACATAAAACTTTATTGCTGAGTGTAATGTGAACTGAACAATGCCCCTTAAGTTACAGTTCTCTGACGGTCTGCATTAACCGTAAGTCATTGTCCTCAACAACACTACACGATCTGCGAACATGCCACAAAAGCGTACTCCCCCGCCCCACCCCGCCCGCTCCCCCCCCCCCCACCGCGTGGTACGGAGGCAAGCTCTGTATTCTAATCCTAGTGTTAAAGGTCGGCAGAGCGAATTCTGAGACAGAGAGCCTATTCCTATTGTTCCTTGTTTTGTGGCGGGGGGGGGGGGGGGGGTACTAACTTTATGAGCACTTGCCGGCTTTCTCCGGCATTCAGGCAGTGTTAACTTGATACCATAGTGACTGGCAGGTTACTTCCTATTTCCTCTGTTGGCCTTCATTTCTCTTAACTGGTATTGTTTAATGGTTTGTTCGCTTAGTGCATCAGCAGGTGTATGTATAAAGCGATACAGTTCTGTTAATTTCAAAATCTGCAGCTTGCAGTTCTGATTGTATATACCTTGTTTATATTTGTGTATATGGCCTGAAGTTCTAATTGTAAATACCTTCTTTATATATGTGTTTCTGTCTTTTTTTTTTTTTTTTAGAAATCCGTATTAGTCACAATACTGTTTTACTTCGGAAAGTTACTCGTAGGCATAGGAGGAAGAGTAATATTAGGTTGATCCTAAAGAAATAGGGTGTTAAGATGCTTGCTACGTTCGCCTGGCCTAGGACACAATCCGTTGGGTGTTGTCTGTGAACGTGATAAACCGTTCAGTTTCATAAAAAGTGGGAAATTGCTTGACAAACTGAGGTAGTCCTGTCACCTCGAGAAGTGTTCTGTATGGAAGGAATTATTATTATTATTATTATTATTATTGTTGTTGTTGTTGTTGTTGTTGTTGTTGTTGTTATTTGAAACTAGTTAACTTGTAATTACAGATTTTATCAGAGCAGTTACATATTTTTAAAAATTTGTTACGTCTGAAAAATTTGCAGAATATGCACCATGTTCCAAGCCCGGCTGAGTTTTGGATTTTATTGCGGACGCAGTCAGGTTTAAAAGCTTTGATCTCCCATTCAGAGTCTCCGGTACAATACCAGTTGCTGACAGTATATTAACACTGTAGTCACGAGTTCCATATGTAAGGGCTCTTTACGTCCGTGTTGTTGTTGTTGTTGTTGTTGTTGTTGTTGTTGTTGTTGTTGTTGTTGTTGTTGTTGTTGTTGTTGTTGTTGTTGTTGATAATTATTTCCCGTGATTTTGGCGTGAAGTCCAAGAGACTGTAAAATCTGTAATAGCAAAACTTTGCAGGACTTATGTTCCATTTTAATTTTACATCCACCGAAATTTGCAGCAGCTGTGTACACTTTGTTGGTGTAAATGACGCCTACACAATTTACATTTGCTGTTAGCCCATTTACACGAACATCTAAGTGTACTGAGCTCAGGAGTTTAGCGGTGGTTGTTATCTCGATATTACTCGCAAATATTTGATGAATTTTGCTTTTAATGCAAACCTCATTCGTAATGTAAACTTACGTATTTTTGTGCTGTAGGGTGTGAAAATATTTCGCTAACAATACACAAATGTGTTACATTAATCAAGTGTAGTGCTTATACTGTTTGTAACAACGTGCGTGGGTACAATAAATACATGGATTGACATTTAAATTGCGGACTAAGGAGAATAAAGAAACATGAACGAATTCGAAAGGTATGTAAGACTCTTTCAGGAAGGCGAAACAGTTTCAGAGAATTTCCCTTTCTGAAAATCCCCCTACAGAAATGTCAGAATTCCTGTCAAGAGTTAGTTTAATGCAGTTTAGACAAATATTGCCGATAAAAGTGTCCAGCCATTCCGTAAAAACAGCTATCAATGCTTTTGGTTGTGATGTTACATCTTTTTGGGGGACTGGGACCATTGGTGAAATACTCCATTCATGTGAAAGCTCTCGATCATCCGGCGTTCTCATTAGTAAAGGATACAGCAACGTCATGAAGACGCATCCGCAAAACAGACGGAGCTAGCGGACAGCTTACACATAGCTCCACCATATTGTTGATACAAAATACGCATTAACTTTTAAAATACTGTTACAGTAATGTGAATAATTTCGAATAGGGTTTTGAAGTGCTGCCTGGCATGTGAGAGAGAGAGAGAGAGAGACAAGTGGTCATTCAGAATGTGCTGGATTCTACAAATACTGATGTACACTGTTAGTAGAGCAATCTGTGACAGTAGCTTAATACGTTGTCTCAGCCTGTGCCAAGAATGTTCGATAAGTCGACGTAAACAGTGTAAAGGCAAGTGCTTCCATCAGCTTTGCTCTTCAAACGCAACTAACGTCGTAAAAATGAAGGCGTTTTATGCAGTGTCGTCAGAACTTGTAAAAACCTGACGTCTATATTTGGCGTGCTGTTTCTCAGTTGCCACAAAACCAATGCAAGTTACGGAGCAATCACAGAACTTAGTTTCAATCATCTGAATTTAATGTGCTTTCATAGAGACATTAACTACATAGTTTAACCTTTTAAAGCCTAGCGGTAACTTTACATACCACCAGGTTTAACGCTCAAAAATTCCGCATGGTGCCCACATATGCGTTTATGTGTTTTGTGTGGATCTCAGAACAAACAGAGACTTCTGCCTTATAGAACATTAAGAGACTGGTTTTTATAACCGAAGTGGAGAGTGTTTACAGCGCGGTACGCACTGAGTCCTTAGATAAAACATATGGGCTTCGTCTTTGAAGGCTTAATATAAACCTGGTATGCAAAACACCTTGTACAATTAACTGCGCGATATATCCCGTCCAAAGCATACAAAGATGGAAAAGGTTTCCGACATAGGTTGTTAGAAACAACTAAGCGGTCTTGTTCGACATATTCGTCAGTTACGGCGTTGCTTTACTTCATAAAATGTCAGTTAAAATTCCACGTTCAGATAAAAAATAAAACTTTAATTTGCGGTCCTAAGGACTGATTCGTTTTGAAATAGCCAACAGCCTATATAAAAATTTATTCGAAAGCAGGCAGTGGCTCAGGCGAGTCTTGCACATCGAAATTGACTGCATTCCGGAGGAGAACGTATGTGGAAGATAGCACCTCGAAGGAGGAGGAATAATAAGATGAAAGAAATGCTGAAGAAAAAAGGAAAGCTACTGCAAAGAGTACACGGAGGGAGATGGAACACGTAACCAAATCTCAGGGAAAGAGAACTTGTGAATAATGGAAACTCCATCCTTGGGAAGTTTTGTGGCGTATGAGGGTAGAAAAAAGTGGGGATGTTTGGGCTAAGGTAGCTTCTTTCCCCTTCCTGCAGTGCCTACCAGACAAGCGACACAAACCCAATAACACAAATGGATTTTATGTTACTGCTATAAGGAAAGAGAAGGGGGAATTTATCGCAGTAGCATTACGTCTACCTGAAAATCCATGGGCCTGTTGCATACTTCGTAGCTTTCTGCTCAGTCAGAAAGGATGAATCTGCAGTCTAGGGAAGTAAATCCAGCTGCAGACATTTGTCTCTTTCACATATGTTCAGACTAAGACGAACACAGTTCATAGAAATCCTCCAAACAACAAACAGTCTTCCAACTAGACACGTAAACGGAATTCCGGAGAATGTTGCTGTTTGAAATTCTGTGTAGTTTTCTTCGCCCGCTCACTAAAGTAAATGGCGTCTCATTTTCGGAAGACTACAGCACCTCATTCACACAGAAATGTAGACAGTGAACATTTCTACACATAACCAACTCCAAGAAGAAGTGCCCTTCTTGAGAAACTAATAGTCGTTCAGCTTGTCAGAAAATTCTCTGCTTTCTATGTAGCCCAGATTGCACTGCCATGGTAACGATAACCCGCCAAGGTTGAAACCTCGAGCCAGTAAGACTCCAGTCTTGTCACCGTAACCTGTGTTTTTAAGATCGTTTTATTGTTATCCTCCCATCCACGCCTAGCCTGCTAATTGGTCCACTCTTTTCAGGTTTTCCGGCGAAAGTTTTGTTTAAATTTCAAATACACGTTCGTTCCATATATCCTGTACTGTCACCCTACTTTGTTTAATTACTTTTGACCTGTTGGTGTGAGTGGTTATGCCAGTGTGAAGTCAGAAATTTAATAGGTCGGGTGACCTTAGGGCGATGTGATGTTCGTAACAAGTCTGTTAATTTATCAATAGTCATTGCGGACAGGAAACAAAATATTCACTCCACAGTCACGTTTGTATGATAAATGTATTCCTTCTGATAAGAGAAAGAAGGTGGAGTTGTGGGGGAAATAAGGAGAAGTGGAATCATTTTTATTTGAAAGCGTTTGTACCAGAACGAGAGTGTAAGATTGTGCTCTAATTTGTAACACGAATGTTCTCAAATTAAGTGTCATATGCGATTACGCACAGATACCTGATTGAAGTTGATACAAACTGTAATTAATTTTAAATGAAAGCTAACCGATTAGCTTCAAATGTAAAAAAAAAAAAAGGAATTTCGGGGTTGTCTTAGCAACTCCTAACTTCTGGAGGAGGATTCTGATCCTGTAGTTGAACAGTGAGTGAGTGAGTGAGTGAGTCAGTCAGTCAGTCAGTCAGTCAGTCAGTTAGTTAGTTTTGTTTATTTGCTTGTTTGTTTATTTGTTACTTTAGTTCGTTATTTACACGTAATTTTTCTTAATGATAAATTTATATCTCAACTGTATGTAAAACAGATGTTATATAAGTTTAATAAAGTTGCTCTAGGGCCCAAAATCGCATCACTCCGGAGTGCAGGGAACGTTGTTGTGGGTACCTACGCATACTAAAGTCCGGAACTACGTGGCAGTTGGCTAGATTTCACTCTCCGACCGTGCTTGCTTTCCGGAGAAGTGAAAGAACTGTGGCCATCCTCTGCAGTTAATTAAGCTCCGGTCACCAGCCCAGTGTTGGTCGCTGGACTTACGAGGTATACCGCTGAGTTACATTACCAGTACCTTCGTTCAAACTGCGATATTATTCATTATGTAATACAGTACATTTTAACGTGTAATTCGGTACCACTTTGTTTTGAAATAGGCCTGTTTTAATACGATTATTTTTAAATGTGAATCCGCTCTTCTAAGCCGTACGCAAGAAATGCTACAATATTTGTTGGCATGATGTTTATCGTATTTTACAGCCGTCAGGATTTATATGTTTTATGTTCAGGTCAGGCGAACGTAAAAAAATTTCTGCATTTATAAACAGTTTATGCTACCACTTTTCTCAGGTTCGATTTGGCTACTTTGTTCTCGTTTCCTTATGTTGCAAAGCTGCCCCGTTGCTGTCGAGCTGTGCCACGCGATTAGAGTGGTTGTGGCAAATGGAGTAAAATTCTCCCTCTTCTACCCCCCCCCCCCCCGAATCGATCACCCACCAGCTTCAAGGTGTTTTAAAGGGGTCACACAAATCTACAGTAGTGCTGGATCATTCAAACTGCGCTGCGACCTGAAGGGGAATGCTTCGTGAAGTGAAACACTGTTTTAATTTTTTTCACCCCTTTGTGCGTGAACTTAGGTTCACAGAAAAACGCATAGTGTAGAGGTCATTCCTATTAATTCTAACGCTTATTTTAGCATCCAAAGTATTTACTGGATTCGAATGAACGGCAGATTTACTGAGAAGCTACTCAAATGAAAATCCGCTAATTCAGTTCACTTCGAATCAAGGGAGCCAAGCTGCTAATCCATGTGCCTGCCCTTTATGTATGCTTCTATATCATGCAGGAAATGGCGAATTTCGTTTGTGTATCAATGTTAGCAGTTACTGAATTCTTTGGTACTTTTCCAGGCCGTGCACTTGTATCTTTCTCTTGGTTGTGAATAATGTGTGTAACCAGCTAGTTCACTCTGGAAAAATTACTGCCCTAATCTTTGATTTGCTTTGGTGTTAAAACTGAGTTAAAGAAATGGTATAGATCGGTGTATTTGGAGCCTAATACTGCCCGTTTTACAAATTTTAATGAAATTTTTGGGACACTGTTTATGAATTCATCATTCAATTTTGTAGTTCCATGTCACACACATGTTTAACCCTTTAAAGACGAAGCGTATCTGTTTTATACAAGGACTCAGTCCGTACCGCGCTGTAAACACTCTCCACTTCGGTTATAAAAACCAGTCTCTTAATGTTTTATAAGGCAAAAGTTGCTGTTTGTTCTGAGATCCGTACAAAACACATAAACGCAATGTGGGCACCACGTAGAATTTTTTAATGTTAAACCTGGTCGGACGTAAAGTTACCACTTGGCTTTAAAAGGTTAAAAGAATGTAATGTACATCGAACCCGTTAAACAAACTGGCTCAAAGACTGAAGTCTAACGAAATGTCTTGTCTGATTAGCACTACGTGATGTACAATAGCACCAACCGGACAGCGACTCTGAGTAACAGAATTATCTTCGGTGCACACCTGTTACACTTGCCAGTCCGGAGGCATGAGCCTATTGTAGGTCAGAACAACACATCCATTACACACCCATGTCCGAGTCTGGATTAGAATTTATAAACCGGAAGTAGACGTGCAGAAGCAGCTTTGTTCTCTAATAACTTGGCCGGCAACCTGGTAATAAGAGAACAGGAAGTAACTGAACGGACGTAGCGCCTGCAGACCCGTATCTCTCGCCGAGCGTACAGGTTGCATACTTTTTGTAGCAAAGCGCTAATAAAGTACTTAGTATCTAGTATCTAGTATTCGTATGTGACTATGCACAAAGCGGACTGTGTGTCCAGGACCGGCCGTAGGCCGACTGGACCGATTTGACGCAATCAGCCTTGGCACTAATAGGGGATTCGCCCGTTAGTAATTTGTAAAATTGATAACGGATGGGCCATTTTAATTTTTCATCCTAACTTACTTTAATGTACCAAAAAGTTAGTCCTGTTATGCATTACTCTGGACTGTATCTGTGTATCAGAAAGAGCTGACGGAGAACGATAGAGTATGAAGCTGCAGCAACGGGCAAGCCTTGGAGAGAACTCAAGGCTATAGCTGGAAACTGATCCCGCTGACGTTGCGTCGCGGAGGCCCTGTGCCCCGAAATGGAGTAACAGAAATTGACTTGACTTGCATCTACTTATGCGTCCTGCTGCTTCACATACGAAGCTGCTCAGAAAACGCGGATGAAAGCATGGTATTGGATGTTGTGTGTGTGTGTGTGGTGTGTGTGTGTGTGGTATGTGGTGTGTGTGTGTGTGGTGTGTGTGTGTATGTATGTATGAAACGTAGATGGAAAAATAACTGATTTCGGTCACTGTCCGCCTGCAGGGCACCCTTACTTCAAATTCTGCGAAATGGCCATAAAATCTGAACGGTTTTGAGCCATGCTTAAACTTGTATGACGTTTTGTATTACAAACTGTTCACCTGGTATACCTCTAAAGGCACTTAACTATAACGGCGAGGAGTCTGTATGTTATGTCAAACTCAGGACGAAGCTGTGATAAGTTATTATAAGACGGTTTGCCGTAGATAACATCCGTTTCGTTTCGCAGTCCTCACCTCTTCTACCTGTTCACAGCAGGTGTCGAGGTTTTTGTTTTTTCACTTGATCACACTCAGACACACACCACAGTCGGTAGGACATCTCTGGACGAGGGATCGGCGCGTCGCAGAGACCTCTACCTGACAACACAAACACTGTACAAGAGACAAACATCTATGCCCCCGGTGGGATTCGAACCCACGATCCCAGCAAGCGCTCGGCCGCAGACCTACGCCTTAGACCGCACAGCCACCGGGATCGGCCCATACATTTGTACAGAACATAATGTATTGTCTCTCGAAGATCAATAAGTTGTTTCAAAGCCCTTTCCATATAATCTGCGTTTATTGGGGTTTTGACAATAGAATATTTTGCTTCACTTGCAGTGTCGTATCCGTTTCTTTTTGAAATAACGCATTTTATTATTCAATACAGTACTTCTGTAGCGTTCATTAACTTATCAGTGGTAGGTTTTTGGCTGAAATAAACGTCAGTACAAAAGGGAACCAACACCACAAGAAAGTGTTTTGCAAAACACACACATCTATTAGGAAAATTAATGTTCTGTTCTGTCACCCAAGGACCAGGTGGTAATTGGACCCCACAGTCTTGTCACAGTTAATTCTAATATAATGTGTATATAAAATATTACTGCCTATGGAAGTGATATATAGGTGAGCAATCCAAGATGGATGATAGAAACCAACGATTGAAACAGAACACCCTTCCGAAACTTCGGTAGATATTTGCCAGTCGACGCAGCGTAACATATTAGAAAGCTGACTCTTCATCAGCACCGCTGTGATAATTTCAAATCTCGGAAAGCATCACTAGCTTACCATTCACGAATGTTATTGCCGTTGTCAGCTGCCTTGTTCTGGCCATCATTGTTTTTTTTAGTGGTGAAGGGCCCCGCAGCAGACGCTACGGACGCACCGCAGCCTTGAGGCTTCTTGTGCAACCCTATGATGAAAATGACGATTATTATTATTATTATTCAATTGACAGGGGAAAACCGAAGTACTCGGAGAAAAACCTGTCCCAGTGCCACTTTGTCCACCACAAATCCCACATGGACTGACCCGAGATCGAACCCGGGCCTCCGCGGTGGGAGGCCGGCGGCTAACCGCCTGAGCCATGGCACGACCTCGTCCATCAGGGTTACCATGACGTGTTTTCAGTCGGTAATATGTGAGAAATGTGAGATGCATGCAAATGAAATACCATAAAGTGCGCAGTAGAACAAAAGAAATCAAAAAAAGGTTAAAGGAAATAAAAACGTGATGAGGTCACATACTTTGATAAACATGTTAGAGGGCCAACACTCACATTCTGAAAGTCCAAGAAATACAAATTTTGGATTAAATAATATCGTTAGAAACCAGATAAAGAGCGAAACTAGTTAATAAGTGTGTTAAAAATAGGGTTATATATAAATTAATTCGTAAAAGTTGCGACAGACTCTATATTTGTCAAACTGGTGGAATTCAAAGTAAGCTTTTATTCACATGTGCATGACATATTATAAAACGCCGTCAAGTTAAGATTTGCAAAAAGCGTGGTAGACAGTTGTCACGAATATGGAGAAATACCTACATGCAATCGTGGAAACGTTAAAGGTAGTACCTAAGGGACTATTTATGGCCACGACGAAGATTTTTACATTTATAAGTGTGGAAAAAACCGAAATACTACAAACGAAACGAAAACTGTTTGCTGTAGTAGTCTCTTGGACGTACGAATCCGCCATAAAAGCAAATACAGTCGTTAGCTGCGTTCTAACTAGATGCCGCTGAGCGTTACGTCAAATAGCGTCATTCTGCGGTCGACTCGCAAGCAGCACACAAGCGCACCCCCCACAGTTCCTCCGGACAGAGGAAACAGAACACAAGGACAAAAGCTGAACAGGACATACATTAATGCCGACAGTTTTATGTTTGGATTGCAGTATGATGTCAGTGTAGTGTAAAGTATGCACGTACCAAAAGAAGTTAATCAGCGAAAATTACAGTGAAAATACCCGCAAGTACGGTGACCTTGTGCATTAGGCATATGATGGTAAGTGCACCATTAGCCCCTGAAAGACGAAGCGTATCTGTTTTATATAAGGACTCAGTGCGTACCGCGCTGTAAACACTCTCCACTTCGGTTATAAAAACTTGTCTCTTAATGTTTTATAAGGCAAAAGTTGCTGTTTGTTCTGAGATCCGTACAAAACACATAAACGCAATGTGGGCACCACGTAGAATTTTTTAATGTTAAACCTGGTCGTACGTAAAGTTACCGCTAGGCTTTAAAAGGCTAACAAAGACGGTAAATATTTACAAAATAGTTGTTTATGTCAAGGCGCAGTGTAAAATGTGCAGTATTGAAAATAACACTGCACATACGATAAAAATATGGCTGTACAAGTGAATATGCATGAACGTCAACAGAAAACACAAGTATATATTTTTTTAGAATCACTGTATATATAAATTGAAAATAAATTATTGAATTCCGTGTATGTATACAATAATACGATAATGTACGTGTAATTCACACACACGTACATTTTAACTAATCACAAGTATTTTAATAGTAAAAATCATAGGCGTAACTTGGGGGGAATCAAGGAGGCAAGTCCCTCCCCCCACCCCCCCCCCAAATATTTTTTCTTCCTAGGATTCACTTAGTCAAGACTGTGTACCTTTTGGGCAGGAGTGGGGGGAAGTGGGTGTCTGTACATTAAGCACTGGTTTAAATGAATCTTCTCTATGTTCCACATTTTGTTCCTTCGTAACTTAAATTTCCTAATACCCAGGGTTGATTTTGCCACCTCGCCCCCACCCCCACCCCCCAGTGTTACGAGCCAAATTACGCCTGTGGTTAAAATATAAATATAAATATATAAAAATAAAATATAAAATATAAATAAATAAGTAAGGAATAATAGAATATAGTAAAAATAGAACATGGATCTGATGGGGCAAATTTATACGGTTTTAATTCGTCTTTATTGTACACAGTTATGCCTAGGGAATTTCAAAGGTAGGTTCTGATACTGTTAACATCGATAGACTTTTGGTATACTGTCCCTGCGACAACACTGTTTATGGCACAGTAGAGCCGAAACTCGTCTGTCGTAATACATGACGGATGAATTACAGGCTTGTAAAGATCGCATTACATACCTGCACGAGTGTTTCTAACAGGCCAAACAAATTGTAATTCTACCTGCCCTTGTCATCTGAAGACGGAAGCAGAACCGGTCTCCGAAACAATGTATTTTTTAAAAAAAACCCAAACGATGGCAAATTTCCATAACATGTCACATTTATTGCCTATGGTGGTGATCCTAACAGTGACGCTGGTGACGCCCCCAACTCAGATTTGCGTGACCGACAGTGCTTAGAAATCAGAGGCTTTCTGGTTTACACCAGAAAGCCTAGAACGATCGTCTGTGTTTGTTTCTCTTGTTCGTTCTTTCTTTTTTCTCTCTCTCTGTCTCTTTTTGCTTGATCTCCCGCTGATGCGGTTTGATTTCTCTGCAGTGGATACCTTCAACGGCAGTTTGCTGCACTTTTGGCGCCTGGATCGTAGGCAGATGGGAGCGTTTCTGTGCATAGCGTCTAACGACGTTCCACCTGCCGTGAGCAAGCGAATCATCCTCAACGTCAACTGTAAGTATCCATATAATTAGACGGGCCTTTAATGGAGACAGACACTCCCCAGTAATAAGCTGCATGTATCCTGCTGCGCGGGGCAATAGTGTTTCGTTCCACGTCTTATTAAACGGAACGTGCACCGCGGGGAATTGCGTTATGCTTCTTACACAGAGCTACGAGGCCTGACGTGACACAGCAGTGAGATCCGGAATGAAGTCGTGTAATATTACCTCGTAGCAATTTCTTTCTTGTGGTGACAATTGAAAGAATTTCTTTCGATTTGAAATGTTAAAACCCGTACATATCAGAACTGCCATCACACGAACATTTTAAAACAATTATTTGGCATCAAGAAAATGAGTAACCGAAATGTCAGTGAATGAATTACTTAATAGGAAAATATTTCGGAAGCCAGAAATTGATTTGTGTTTAAAATAGTAAGTTACGAAACGAATTAAGGACACCTACGTTCTCACGATGTTTTAACTCTTTAAGAAAAAGAGGTTTGTTATTACTGCATGTGCAGCGCCCTATTTAACTTTTAAAGAGCCCCCCTGCACTTTTTGCAAAGAATACGCACTATATTGGCATAGTGCGGTTCTGAATAACCAGTGTGGTTTCCCTAAACAGCGCTAATCGCATGATATTTGTAGTAGAAATAAGTACGTGTCCTTTAAGCTACGAATATCGTTTTTAGATATTATTTCCAAGAATTGCAAGTTTTATATCGTTTACTTATTTAGCTGGTTATCGCTAGTAAGGACTTTAAATTAATAATTATGCTACTTAATGAGTAACACTACTAGTGATTTTAACTGCCCTAGTTTTGAGGTTTTGACGGATGTGTGGCTGAGGACTCGTGGTATATGAGTATAAAGCCGATTGATTGGCTAATTGCTTCGAGGAATATGACGGCGCGTCACTAGGTAATTGGCGATGTGGCGTCATGTACCAGGAAAACGGGAGGCTTTCGATTCATGTTGTCGGCGAGGCCCGTAACCTGAGCACCGGGCACAGATGTATTTTGTAACTGCTAAACGTATCCATAAGCTATTGTTCGGTCTCCACAACGATTTCCGTATGTCTAGTTCCACTGATCAGTTAGGTATTATTGGAAATCGATAGCTAAAATTATGTTTTGCTCGGCCGCTCTTTTGTTACACATTCTACTGAAAAGTAGAAGTTAAACTTACTATGTACTTCGACGCTTCAGTCTCATATGTTTGTTTTAATAGTGCCTGTTGTCAGCTACAAATTTTCCTGCAACCATATTAGTGTTTGTGATACTAGAGCATTCAGAGTGCAAAGGTGAGGTAGTGTGGGCGTGTGTCAGTTGTTCCAAGCGTTATTACAGAGAGCGAAAGAGAGAGAGAGTAGGCTACGAAGATGGTCAATTCTGTCCCTGATTGCCCTAAAAGAGTTCGATTACGTACACGTGTGTAAAGTTTACCAGCATATCTTTGCCAGGAGTGTCCAAACTTTCTTGTAATAAGTACGTTTGTAAATTGCTTAATAATTTAATCATCAGTTTCTGAGTTTCTTATACCCAGAATATGGTGGCATCAGACAAATTCTTGCACACAACATGGTGTTACATCCAAGGCCAGAGTATTCCTCGTAGTCATCCTCATAAGAACCGGAAAACCCGAATAACCCTAATATTAATCAATAAGAAAATATGGGTGAATGTGGATATGACTGATCACACAATGTAGCTTTTGTTGCTATTGACTAATGGGCAAGTAATCTGAAATTTTGAGGTACTGATCCATTGTGTTAACTGAATGAAGCTGTGCAAACGTCGCTGAACTGATATTAATTTAAAAAATGATCTAAAACACGAAATGTAAGATCTATTTATATACAGAACATTTGGCCAGCAAGTTTCGACCTGATTAATAAATCGTTTTTACAGGTACCTTTTAAATTACAAATGGGTTGTCCTACACAACAGTTCATATCCTATTACTAAAATTTTATCAGAATGTCGCTAATATCACGAATGGTGTTTGCGTGCCTGATATATACTCACGTGGTGTAAACAACATGCATACAATTACTTAAGCATTTCAAAACTTTAAACGAATGATAAATTCGTTAATGAATTCCAAAAACACGTACCATAGAAATGATTAGAATAGAATTGTTAACCGTGTAGCTTACACGTTGACAGTAGTTTAGCAATACGTGAGAGTGGGCGGTGTTTTCAGGCATGTAATCCCATATAGATCAGCAGTTATTGTGTTTTTTTCTGATGAAGTCTGTAGCTCGTGATAAGATCTGAGGAACTGTGACTGTTTGGCCCTTTAAAGACGAAGCGTATCTGTTTTATATAAGGACTCAGTGCATACCGCGCTGTAAACACTCTCCACTTCGGTTATAAAAACCAGTCTCTTAATGTTTTGTAAGGCAGAAGTTGCTGTTTGTCCTGAGATCCGTACAAAACACATAAACGCAATGTGGGCACCACGTAGAATTTTTTAATGTTAAACCTGGTCGTATGTAAAGTTACCGCTAGGCTTTAAAAGGTTAGTTTATGTCTCGTTGTTTGTAGAGTTTCTAACTCCGAATGCAGTAATCTGTTTCTTGTATTGGATTATCTATTGATTATTTTTGCTATGACTGTACATCTCGTAAGTTAAAAATACAACTGAACGTGGTTCGTTAATTGAATCGAAACATGTTGGTTGAATGTTTTGTATAACAAATGAATAATCTAAGTTGTGCTTTAGTTGGTGTCTTTTAATTAGTTGTATTTAAGAGGCATTTGGTGCTGCGAATTCTGTCAAAACCAATGATCTGATTTCCCAATTTAAAAACAAATTATAACTACACCTTAATTGAAGAAGATGGCATTAGGTGCGTATACCTTTAATATTTATGTATCATAATAAATGAAGCTACTTTATATTCCGGTGTTCAGCAAGGTATTGGCATTATTATAACAATTATTATTATTTTCTCGTCTTCTCTCTTGCAAAGTTTCGCGTCTTCGCAACTTCCAAAACTTCTTTACCGTTTGTAGTCTGATTATCTGTAAAGATTCTCCCTCTCTCCCTCAGTACTGCGACTGGGAACGATCATAACAGGTTACATCAGAGTACTTTGTTGTGCGAGTTCTGTCGCTCACAGAACTCCGCTTTTAATTAATTCTCTTTCGAGATAAATATAATGTTCCGCATTCAGACGTCTTATTTGAATTTGCGCTACGACTTGATCCTTTCTTCTCGTTTATAAATAATAGTACGTGTTTCGAGTCTGTAGGCATTATATCGTATTGCTGCGAGAGAGAATGGTGGTCTCTTTCCCGTTCAATATAATGAGTGATACTGTTGTTAGATAAAATTATAACGTTTAAGTAAGCAAACGATTTCCAGTTATATATAAATCATATAAATACTATTCACACGTAGAAACAATAAATATTTAAATGTTATATTACAAAACACAGCCTGACACAGCGCATACACGTGTGTTCCATGCTGCTTACTAGTTTCGGCTTTGTTAACAAGCCATCATCGGAACTTTCTTTATCAATAGCCGTCCGGGGAAACTTATTCTTGCATAGAGGTTTGAGATCTCATTTTTTTTAAATATTTGTCATAAAATTTTTGAACTAAATACATAAAATATGAATAAAATTATGGGGTACAGAAAGGTTTTTAGTGCTGTAGTTTTAAATACAAATAAAAATAAATATTAATACAAATTGTTGATGTTACATCTGATGTACTGAAGCGCACGGTTATCTTGTTCTTCCAAGGCACTGTGAATTTCTGATTTTACAGAAGTAGGTTACTCCGATTTTGTGATAATTCCGGTTTTGGTGCGTGAATTTATTTATATGGTGCACTTAGCAGCACTGTGAGCAGCTCAGACTGCACAGTGTCGAATGGTGTTATGACTGGTGAGCGATGAGATGGAAATAATCATATGGTCGGTTTTCTTATTTTTAGGTGCTGTACTAGTGTAATTTTCCCGGAGACACTGAGAAAAGCCACGAAAATCTTGTCATATTTGTCTGTATACCAGGCGATATTAGAAACGGGCGTGTCCGTTATTAAAGGCAAGACTTGCCGTTTGGGCCTACTAGATAAGTTTTAATAAAATTAACGTAATTTAACAGCACAGAACATTCAGTCCAGGTTGTATTGAGGCTTGTTACTTGCTGTTAAGTCACCTAGTAGCACACATCCTTTTTCAAATAGTGGAAGCCCGTATCATCTGAACCTGAAATCGGTGGATCGAGACTCAGTAACCAAGAGCAGTCAATAACCCATGTCATTTCCACGCCATCTTCAACCATTGTAGTGCCCAGTCGAGTACAACCAACGTCAATATTTGTTCCGACCTAGTCTGTCCCATTCTAAAAACACATTCATTCATTTCATCCACACCTGGACTTCCCTTTGTTACCATACAGTGTCTTAACGTGCCACTTTCCAGAATACGTGACAACTTATAGTTTGGATATATTCTAAAAGGTTTTGACGCTGGTGTATAATATTGTGTGGTGATGGTTTTATCTACTTTATCCATCGTCCGAAAAGTAAAATATTAAGAATTAAAATCACGACGTTTCGGAAGCTCGCTCTGCTTCCGTCTTCAGGTGAAGGGAGTGGGAGAAGAAAGGAACACCTACTCAGTTGGACTCCTTAGACAGAGCTAGGTCCAGTGATGTAGGCTAGCTTTGTCTAAAGGGCCCAACTGAGTAGGTATTACTCTTTTCTCCCCCTCCGTTCACCTGAAGACGGAAGCAGAGCCAGCTTCCGAAACGTCATGATTTTAATTTTTAATATTTTACTCTTCGGACGATGGATAAAGTCCATAAAACCATCACCACACAACTTATAGTTTCTTCGCCTCATAGTGAGTGATGTCAAACATGCAATGTGGTGTAGCCTTTTACGGACTTGACTGAAATTGTCGAATCTCATACAGATTTAGAAGGGGGGAAGTGTGGATGGGAACTAAGGTTGTCGGTGCTGTTATTGTTACAGTACGGTAATATAGATGTTCAGTTTAGTTTAACCCTTTAAAGACGAAGCGTATCTGTTTTATATAAGGACTCAGTGCGTACCGCGCTGTAAACACTCTCCACTTCGGTTATAAAAACCAGTCTCTTAATGTTTTATAAGGCAAAACTTGCTGTTTGTTCTGAAATCCGTACAAAACATATAAACGCAATGTGGGCACCACGTAGAATTTTTTAATGTTAAACCTTGTCGTATGTAAAGTTACCGCTGGGCTTCAAAAAGTTAAGCAATCAAGTAAATGTTTTAAGATACGGTTTGCCCTGTTGTGGGATAGGCTTATTACGCAACGTACAGTGGGAATTCTGTGCCCACGTTTAGGGACAACCTGTCTGTCCCATCTTCTTGACCCTTGAAGATTCAAGGTTAAGTGGGTCCCTGTCACCACGGCATGGCGCGTCCTCAGGTTGAGGATGGAGGAACGGCCGCCAGTTATGGAGGGTAGCTGCGAATGCATTGAATAAGCAGTCGCGGACAGCCGACAAGGGGTCGTCCTCCAGCTTGGGGGTTGGGCGAGGTGCAAACAACTCCTCACCTTGAAAATTATGATGTTACGAACCACTACACAATGCCTCGGACCTGGACCGATTCTTTGGTACGACCCCAGCTACGGAGAAGGGATATGGGTCCGATATGTTGTCCCGAAACGTCGGTACAGGATCACCACTCTACGCTGCATAATATGCCAGAAAAGCGCAGACCTTAACTACATGGCGGTAGAAACCTGAAATTACGTTTTAAGGTACTGTTTGCGCTGTGTGGAGCAATGCTAGAAATAAATTCGCGTTCCACAGTCTTTGCGGGTTTGCATGTTCTCACTTCCTATCAGACTCTGTTGCGAAAGGAATTTAAAATCTTAGATAGTAACTAATGTTATTTAAAAGCATACGTTTCTCATGAAATAAAAGATAAGCAAACAGCGCATACATACAGTGTGGCATATGTTCATCTGTCACAAACTTAACAAAAACCTACGCAATTTCAGGCTTCTACCGCTGTATAAACGAGATTTTCCTTTCCTGGGGTGTTATGCAGCGTAGATTGGTAATTAGTTACCGACGTTTCGGGACAACCTATCGGTGTCATACTCAACGGTCACGCAGTCCACGAGTACTTTCTTCTTGGGCTTCCTGATCCTTGAAATTGGAAAGGATAACGTGACCCGAAACGTCGGTATATAATTGCCAATCTACGTTGCGTAACATCCCAGAAGAGGGAGGATCTCATTAACAGAAACCTATGTAGAGCTTGTATAAAACCCTAAGGGAGTATATAGGTAATGCAAGGTCCTGGCTTTTGTAGCTTTTTTCCTGTGTATTATACATGTTGGCAATACTATTGTGCGATGGTAGGTCGAAGAGTAGGAAAATGTTGGTTAGCATGAAAATTTATGTGGGCGTTACTGAAACAGTCCTAAGTTATCAGCAGTACGAAGTTTTAACAATGTGAGTATTCACTCATCTGCACCTGGTGGCTTCTATTGTCTTTTCTGGTAGTGAGAAGACAATGACATGTTCGATACGCCGTCCCATTCATGAAGTGCACGAATAGCAGCAACGAACTGACTTTTTGTGATCGCAGATTTTGAAAAAATATTGACATTTACGAAAGAAAGAGAGTTCGTTATGGCAGTAGCTATATGAGAAACAGTTCGTTATGGCAGTAGCTATATGAGAAAGACAGTTCGTTATGACAGTAGCTATTTGAGAAAGACAGTTCGTTATGGCAGTAGGTATATGAGAAAGACAGTTCGTTATGGCAGTAGGTATATGAGAAAGACAGTTCGTTATGGCAGTAGCTATATGAGAAAGACAGTTCGTTATGGCAGTAGGTATATGAGAAAGACAGTTCGTTATGGCAGTAGGTATATGAGAAAGACAGTTCGTTATGGCAGTAGCTATATGAGAAAGACAGTTCGTTATGGCAGTAGCTATATGAGAAAGAAGGTTACGAGTGGGTGTAGAGGCTGAAATCGGGACCATGATACAAGGCAGGCCGGATAGCACAGTCAGTAGACTAACTAGACTACTGGGTGGACAGCAGCAGAATGGGGGCTCGATCCCCGGTACGTTCAAAAGATTTTTCTCTTCTCCATAACCACCCAGACTCAACTTTAATGGGTACCAAGGGTTTTAACCCCGGGGATAAAGTGGCCGGGGCGTGAATTTGGTATCTAGTTCAAGAATCAGCAGAAGTATGTTTCAGCGCCCCCAACGTGTATTCATGGCTCGGCAGAGGCAGCGTGTCTTTTATTTTCACAATTTGTGGTGTCCCAGTGGTGGTTCAGTAAGGTTCCGAAGCACGTACAGAGAAACAAATAGTGTAATTACTAAGTGTTGTGTCATAGGGTGCTGAGGAACATATTCGGGCATAAGAGGGACGAGGTAACAGAGGAGTGGTGAAGACTACATAAAGAGGAGCTTTATGATTTGTACTCCTTACCAAATATTTTGGCATCAAATCAAGAAGTATAAGATGGGCGGGGCATATGGCACTTACGGGGGCTAGGAAAAGTGCATGCAGGTTTTGGTGGAGAAACCTGATGGAAAGAGACCACTTGGAAGACCTAGGCTTAGATTGGAGGATAATATTAAAATGGATCTTCAAGACTTGGGATGGAGAGGCGTGTACTGGATTGCTGTTGCTCAGGATAGGACCAGGTGTCGAGCGCTTGTGAGTGCGGTAATGAAACTTCGGGTTGCATAAAATGTGGGGAATTTCTTGACTAGCTGAGGACCTGTTAGCTTTTCAGGAAGGACTGTGCTTCGTGGATTTAGGTAGTTACTAGTTTGTTTTGTTTTGTTTTGTTCGTTCTTTCTTTCTTTCTTTCTTTCTTTCTTTCTTTCTTTCTTTCTTTCGTTCGTTCGTTCGTTCGTTCGTTCGTTTTGTTAAGTGTTGTGCTGACTGAGACCTTTTACCATTTGTACCCATTATTAACTCTGCAAGACAGTGTGTGTCAATTAAGAATAAAGAAAACTGTATGGTTCTTTGCGTTGGAAGTACGTCCGACACGTGGTAGTATCCGTGTTGTATATTTAACATGTAGGGCCGTTTCTCACATACTTAGCTACTGATTTTCAGCTTTATTCTTTTCCATACATTTACAAAGCGAGAAATGAGAAAGAGAGGAAACAATGAGAGCAAATCGAAGAGGCAGTACAAACATTCTTGGTGTATTTTGACTCTGAAGTTTCCCAGCGAAACACCTTCGGTGAAGTCCCTGATGAAATTCGATCCAGCGTCTGCTGTGTAGACAGCGGCTTTACAGCACCTTGATTCAGCCGTCGAGCCTGAGGTTGGCGCTGCTATACAGGCACTGTGATTTCATTTCTTTGATGTAAGCAATCCTTAATAAAGAAGTGTCTTTTGTGTATTAGAAGAAGCGTAGTTGCTCTGAAATATTACAAATTAATTTATAAATGTATAAGTACTTTACACACTGATATGAACATTAATTGGATGTGTAAGGATAAGCTGTAAGATTTAAGTGCGTTTTTACAACTCTTTGATTTTTTCCGGTCACCACAAAATTAAAAAAATATTGTAAATTAGTAATATTTTATCGCATAAAGTTTTCGCTTGTGTATATTTCTAGCATCGCAACTTTCACACCAGCGCCTCAAGAATTTTTACAGTTGGTTTGTTCTTTAGTTGATTTAAAGTCCACTTAGTGACACCAGTTACACATATATGTACAGCGAATCGTCAAGCCACGTCATTGCTTACTAACTAAACCCGAGGCAACTTAACCCAATTTTAATTCGCGACATTTTTTACAAACCGTAGTTGATGTTATGCTGTCATGATTCGATTAGCACACCCTTGTTTATAAGAACTAACTGAAGAAGTGTAAGTCATGTATGGAATAAAGTCATACATCGTAACCCATATGTTTCAACACCTTTAGGTACTTATTACAAACTGACGTGAAATGTCCGTCATTTAAGTGTATTTGCGTGGTGTGTAATATTAAATGACGGACATTTGCTGTTTTACTGGATAGGACAAATAAGCTAAGCAACTACTGTCCAATTTGGTAATTTTAAGTGATAAAGAATTAATATAGCCATCGCACATGACACTACGATGCGTAAAATGAAAAAATGGACAGTTTTTCTTTTTTATTCGAAATCTAAAAGTGTGAGAGTCGAAACCCAGATGGGGTAACTGGGATTGAATATGCATGCTAAATTGTGATATGTGTACAGTTACACATGTAATATTTATTGTGAGAATAATTAACGTCTTCTGGGACCTCATAACACCGGCTGCATTTATTTTCGAACTGTGGTGCTGTTCCACTCCTTCTCTGAACTGTTATGTTTCAATAACCCGAAACAGCCTTCGCTCTCCTAACCGATTTTATGTCAGTCTCATCCCACTCATTGTCTGTCGGTGTTATAATTGATCATTTTAGGTTTAAATTTATACAGTAGTTTACAATTGGACAGTGCAATTTCTGCGCAACTTCTGACAACTAGGAACAAAGAGTCTTACCAGTGGTGTGGAAATATTTCAGTCACTAAAGTGGCCACAGCAGTGAATGAGCGACTTTGTTATCTGGTCGAGGATATTGCTTTCTTACGACTCCACGTGGGCTTCATATAGGTGACTGCGTTAGAAAGCAACATTGTTTAAGCGGTCAGCGTTTAACGAAGTACAGCGAAGACTATTTTTATACAGATTTATTAACCACCAAATACTGCAAAAGTATTTTTCTCTCTGCAACATGTATCGGTTGCACTCATTCAGTCATCACCAGGGGGCACATTTATAGTTCACAAGCGCCATCTCTGTAGAGTACAGAGTTAGTACGTGTGAACTATACAGTGCGATTATAAAGAGGGGTTGCTTCCCACATAATATGGGAATCAAGAATGACCTATATGCTTGGAAACATATTTTAACCGATGTTTATACTGAGAAATTTTATATAATAACACCAATTTTGATATATCAACACTATTTGTAGTGTATATATTTTAGTATATTTTTAGCATATAACAGTGATTACCATAATAGATGCAAAAACAATCTACCAGTCACCTGTTCGTCATATACTGTTTGTTGTCTGAAAAAATGTGTTCCCTGATCATGGCTGAATGATTGCATCCGAAACATGTTGGAGAGAGAACAGTAATTGTGCAGTAGTTGGTGACTGATAAATCTGTATAAAAATAATAAACAGCTGCACGGAAGATGTACAATATTAACCCTTTAAAGACGAAGCGTATCTGCTTTATATAAGGACTCAGTGCGTACCGTGCTGTAAACTCTCCACATCGGTTATAAAAACCAGTCTCTTAATGTTTTGTAAGGCAAAAGTTGCTGTTTGTTCTGAGATCCGTACAAAACACATAAACGCAATGTGGGCACCACGTAGAATTTTTTAATGTTAAGCCTGGTGGTATGTAAAGTTACCGCTAGGCTTTAAAATATTAAATACCACGCAAATATATTCTAAGTTCACTTATTTTTGCAGCAATAAATGTATAATTTTTATAACCTGCATTGGTTATTTATTTTGAATAATAAATACATATTTACAACACCGAAACAAAATTATAATAAAGATTTTATAATAATATGTTAGAAGTAAATTATAAGCAATTGACGTCGGTAATTGGACTGGCGTTTAATAAAAATGTGTTAAAACTTAATGTGACCAGATTGTGTATATTGACTGAAGTTAATTTAAAATTGTCCACATTCCGTGCAGTGAGACAAGGCACCATGCACATAACAACAATGTGCCTTCGTTCGTCGTGGTACAAACAACCACAGAAGACGCAGGCACATATCCGTCAAAACGAAGGTGAACTTCTGCAACAGGTGTCTGTTTTCAACTCAAACAATAGCAGTTACTATAACTCTTACAATACACATTCTATGCTATGCCTTTTAAACTTTTTAACCGTTTTAATATTTGCATTTTAACTATGTTATTGCACATCTGTTATATAACTAGCCATTATTGTATTTTTCTTTGTTTAATAACTCCCTGAAGTTGGCTGAAAAAGGCTGAAACATGTAGGAAATGTACCGCATGTTTGTATATCATATCTGATTGTAGTGCAGTTGTTGGTAATATATACATGATGACGGAAGTTAATGTTACGTCACTTGATTAATAATAGATTATGGCAACCAAAAGTTAAAAGAAATTGTTAACTCAAACGAGTTGAGCCCATTTCAGTGGGAGATCTTGTACATATTTAAATGTGCCAGATTACACACTTACGGAATGTAAATTATCAACATGCGCAACAGCAGTGCCGTGTGGAATCACTGAGGTACGTAAAGAGTAAAATGTAACGCTTTTAGTGGTATGCCTGGTCACATGAAAATATATCAGCTTCAAGTGAAGCAGTGTGTCTGGTTATGATTGGTCTATAATATTATTATTGATCTTGTGTTAATAAAGGACAAGCTGACAGTTCCAGTTCCGGCGGCAACCATCGCCTCAGTACCTGCACAATATGGCAACTTCTAATGGTGAAAAATTTGTGTCGCAGTTGCTCCAGTGGTCAAAGTGCCGAATCAGCTCCTGGGGGCGCCGCTGGGGACTGACGTACAATTGGAATGTTACGTTGAGGCATTCCCCAACACCATCAACTACTGGGTTAAGAACCGTGGGGAAATGTTACTAGACGGGTAAGTAGTAAGGAAAATGTTACTAAACCTTATTACTCTTCTGTAAAGAAATCGAGCGTCGTCTGGAATGTGACGCCGTGTTGAACGATGTATAAAAGCTTATTTTCCTCCATAACGAGGTTAAATTTTTTTCCAGGCTACACTGCATCACATGCCGGAAGACGATATTGCTTATAGTCAACCGCAATGAAAACTTGTAATCTCATCCTTAATGGTTTCATTCACTGTTGCTAGAGAGAGATATTCTGTAACAATTCCAAGACATAACTGTCACTAGCAGAGTGGAACTTTAATTGCATAGCTGAGGTAACACTATGTTACCAGTATGGCTAAATTGTTCTGTTTAAATCATTTTGTGAAAACCCCGTGAAGAGCGTGAGGTTTGGGGTTTTCGTAGCGGTGTAGCATAGGATTCCATTCCTCTAGGATATGGCGTTACGTCACTTGGTAGTCGGATCCCAACGTTTCGAGGTAACCTACTGCCCTCATCTTGTGTCGAAATATCCCAGAAGACTGCCAGGAGCTGATGGAATTGCCGATTACCCAGTGGAATTTTTACCTGGTTTGGAATTCTTCTTGGGACATACTTCTCTGACGTATGAGGACACCACGTTGCCTTGAAACGTCGGGATCCCAGAATGACTGAATCCCCAACCATACAGAAGTGTTCAGGTTCTAATATAACCCACTAAGTCAGGCCTATAATCTACACTACGACAGGGGTCCCACACTGGTCTCCAACCCGCGGCCCGCCAGGTTGTATTATGCGTCCCTGGGACACAGTTTTAAATTATATATATACACCTAAAAGGTTACACAATAATGTAGGCGGTTGGGTGTACCACTTATTGTTGTTTTTCCACGTACTGTGCCTGAACCAGCCCACAGTAATGGATCTGGCCCTTTGCTTTAAAAATCTTTGACGCACGGACACTAGAGATTTGCATATATTATTATACATTATGGTGGTGTTTTTACTCTTCCTTCTGCGTTTCTAAATCCGCCTCTATCATACTTCGCATTGTAAAAGTAACGTGGGTCTATTCTTTAATGTACTAACCCTTTAAAAACTAAGCCAATCTGTTTTATATAAGGACTCAGTGCGTACCGCGCTGTAAACGCTCTCCACTTCGGTTGTACAAACCAGTTTCTTAATGTTTTATAAGGCAAAAGTTGCTGTTTGTTCTGAGATCCGTACAAAACACATAAACACAATGTGGGCACCACGTAGAATTTTTTAATGTTAAACCTGGTGGTACGTAAAGTTACTGCTAGGCTTTAAAAGGTTAATATCGTCAAAGTACATAATTTTCATTATTTACCCCTGAAGTCTTAGGTACTGTGGCTTGGAATAGTCTGAAAAACATTTGAATGGTATTTATTTAAAGATCCCGTTTCTAACACACAGAAGAAATATTACAGTTCCTTTGTACCGACTAATCAGTTATTTCTGCAGAAACATGTAATCACTCTTTGTGAAGAGGATGTTATGAAGCAAAAAGGCGCTTTGCACTTTTTCTGTTAACAGGCAGTGCGTACGTATAGATATTGCTGTACGTCAGAGGGTTAATTATGAAATTAAATCCACTATAACATCCAGTAATTTCGATTTAATCTCTACTTGACGCACGTTACTTTGTGTTTCTTCAAGTTTCCGAACAACACCAAACATTCTTTCCTTCCATCTCTCCACTCGATTTTGTGACTTAAAGTGTAATTCTGTGGCTTCATTTTTGTAAACTAAGTTAAAGGGAAGCTAATTACTGCAGGGTATTGCCATGACTGAAAAATAAACTGGCGCTTTGATTATTAAGCCTTGCTGAATAATATTAGCATAAATTTACTGCGAAAAATTAGCAAGAGACATTAATTTGACTTAAACCGCCAACCGGCAGGTGACGTCGACGTGACAAGTAACAGTTGAAAGGATATTCCTTACGGCATTGTAGCCGAAAAATTTGGTGTCCTGCAGTATTTTGGCTTTGAAAAAAATCTGACGGATCGCTAGACCGGTAACATGCGTATATTAAAAATTGTTGGACACGCTTAAGTCGGTCTGAATCAAATGGCCTGTCAGGTCGAACAAACTGCAGCAGAGAGTAATCGAAATGAATTCGTCGGTTTGAAGTGACGTTTTGCGAGTTACTTGGTTTGCGAAGCAAACTTAAGTCACTGTTTTAATCATCATCATCATCATCATCATCATCATCAACAGCAGCAACAGCAACACTACAGCCCTTGGTCCAGCCTACTCCGGCCTGTACTCTTCGTCTCCAGCCTCTGACCCCCATCACCACAAGGTCCGTCATCACATTGGGGTTGTCAGTTTTCGTCCACGATCAGTCGAAGGCTGTAAAATCATATCCGATTTCGTCCACAAGAAAAACCGGGGAGTTTGTTGACCACCTGTGGATATATATATATTACCCGGGCGCCCTTCCGTGGAGCTAAGTGGATCTTGTCCATTTAGAACAAAACACATTAAAGTCCCTTCCTTCTGCGTAGGGCACTGGGAGTTAGTAACATGTATTTAAAGTGATAAAATTATACCATTTTGAAAGAAGATTGGGAATGTTACACCATGTCCAGTGGTAAATATTTACCGACGTTTCGAATGATTTTAGTCCCTTGATTTCAGTATCAGTGACACTGTAACTGCGATAACTACTACTACCGTATTTATAAGTCGACATGGCGTCTCCAAAAGACCGGTTTGTTAGTGTTGCTTATGGAAGTAATCCCCTTTAATTCCGAATATCTTACTGAACACACATGCACTTGCTGTGAGGAAAATGAAGTGTCTTAGTGTTGAAGTTGGTGGTGCTTATGGTAACCTGTGTGTCTTAGAGGGTTAGAAGTTCATCTCCACGTAATTAATGTTGCTGTGTGGGAGTTCCCGAACGTCGGTTGCATTAACACTTGGCTTTAAAGTTGTTGGGCACTTCATATTCTCAGTTGTTACAAATACGCAACGCCCATCCCCAGTGGCCGCGCGGTCTAAGGCCTAGGTCTGCGGCCGAGCGCTTGCTGGGATCGTGGGTTCGAATCCCACCGGGGGCATGGATGTCTGTCTGTTGTGGGTGTTCGTGTTGTCAGGTAGAGGTCTCTGGGACGGGCCGATCCCTCGTTCAGAGGAGTCTTATCGACTGTGGTGTGTGTCTGAGTGTGATCAAGTGAAAATAAACAACCTCGACACCTACTGTGAACAAGTAGGTAGAAGAGGGAAGGACTACGAAACAAATATGCAACGCAACGTTACTTAGGGGCACGAGTGGCCTTCTTTAATTATGCCGTGGTTCAGCTTAGTAACGGCAAAGAACACCGTTTGGAATTCTGTATACTGCAGAGTGGAGAGCACCCTTTCAAATCTTATTATGTTTTATATCAAATTTACATTTTCAGCTTGTTAATATGTGCTAGAATTTTTGTGTATTAGTAAAAGAACATGCAATTTAATCAGCCTTTGGTTAGTAGTTAATGATGAACCAACTGAAAAGGTTTTACTGTAAAGATATTATTTTAACTGAGATCAATTTAGTTCCGCAACACAAGTATTTGTAGAAAGTCGGTACACTATTGTGTATATTTTGATATGGATTCCGGATCTGACTTTAATCAGACTTTATGAGGTAGAACTTCCATTTCCGCTTTATGTTCTTTCAACAAAAGGAAGAAAAGGATAGGGAATTTGGCTACACTTCTGGGTTCATTGTGCTCAGTTTGAATGTTCACGTGACCTGTACGTCACACACACGCAACACAATGCTTCAGGGGAACAATAGTAGACACCCGATTACAGAAAGTACTGTACCAACATACGAAGCGTTCATTGTATTTTGTTGCAAAGTCAGGGAGGAGGAACTGAGTGCGTGAGGTCTTGTAAAAACCCCTGTACGAATTTATTTAGTACACCATGCGGCAATTTGCATGTTTACACGGTCAGCATCATGATGCACACCATTTGAAACACAAATGCGTCTCTTTTTTTAAAATCATTTATCGTGTAGACTTTTTTTTGTAAAAGGATAAAGGGCCTGAAAAATATGTTACTGAAGCCAGGAGGTCGACAGTAGCCAACGACCGATCGGTATTCGAAAGTGGAAATACGTTCTTCGAACTGTGATACTCTGAGAATTTGTTTTGCCTCGAGGTTAATGTACAACTTCGCGCGACGAATCGACGCGTTCTGAAAATGCAGACCCTGAGATATGAGATTCTGACGGTGCCCAGTGTCAGTATGTGTCTGCTTGCATGTCGGTTCGGATATATAATATGTCTACAAATTTTCGAAGGAACTTACAGTCTCCGTCGTCAGGGTAGATATACTGCATCTCACGGGAGAGAAATTCTGATTCAGACTCCCGAGATACTACGTATATTAGTAAGAGACGGTTGTGGAAAAATTGTGTACTTAAAATGAAACCTGGAAGTAGTGTTCTTGTTCTTGATGGCACATTTATTTCGGAAACTAAGGCGTTAATTAAATCTGGTAACATGAGCTGAACATGAAAAGTTGCGAAATTCTTTTAATTTCTCTTCCCATCGACTCACACTTACCTCTAGCTGAAGTCAGACTTTACCTGTATCCGTGGGCCGTGCCATGGCTCAGACGGTTAGCCGCCGGCCTCCCACCGCGGAGGCCCGGGTTCGATCCCGGATCAGTCCATGTGGGATTTGTGGTGGACAAAGTGGCACTGGGACGGGTTTTTCCCCCGAATTCTTCGGTTTTGCCCTGTCAATTTCGTTCCACCGGTGCTCCATTACTAAGAAAAGGATAAAAAATAATCATCATCTTCATCATAGGGTTGCACAATAAGCCTCATGGCTGCAGTGCGTCCGTAGCGTCTGCTGCGGGGCCCTTCACCACTTACTTACCTGTATCCGTGGGAATTGTCTGTACGTTACGTAAGATGTCCATAACATTAGGATCTCTGTTTTGTATGTTAAAATTCTTGGACAAATAACTTACTCGTTGTGCAGTGTTGTATCTTATTCGGTTAGCCTTCTGACACTAGATCTACACGTGTGGCCATTGAATATCAGGCCAGTGACATATACAAACACATTTAAGCAATTAACTTCACGAAACATGGTCTTCTGAATTTCACATAGGATCCTTGATGTATTTGACCAAGTGGTTAAGACGGCTGCTGTAAGTTACGATTAACAGTTACGCGCGATAGAACAGAAACTCTGGAACAGATCAGGTTTTCTTTGTTTTTGTATGAAAATCGCTCTACAACTACCCCATCCTGCGCAAGGGTCACAGTTATTACTCGCTGATATTCTTCGCGTTGTGCAGAACCCAAACTTTTGATATTTGCCCTATGGGTACGCCGTTTGTGCGTCTCAGTTGCGTATTTGTTTCGCCTGTCCGAACGTTTGATTATGCTTTTGGTAATATTTTGTATGAAAGTTACGTGTTTGCCATGTATCCACCAATGGAAATTGCCGTATTAGTTGTGGCCAAAATGATAACCAGCTCAGCTATAGTACATTCAACAGTGCGTTATATAAAATGTGATACGAGTTTTCGCGGAGTTGGGGGATTTTATTGTAGCTGTGACATCGTGTATTCTAGTAAACCCTGCCCACAAACTGTGGAGGAACATACTGCCCTCGGCTTCAAAGTAGAAATCCAGTTCTGCCCTGAAAATAAAAACGAACTCCCCCCCCTAAAAAAAAACATTCGTAAATACCCACCCACGTACTGCCATAATCCATGAGACCACAATTTTCCATAAAAAGTTAAACAAAATATAAAAGGGTACACATTTTGTACAGTGCGACTGTTTTAGAGGAATTTTTTTTGTAAGAGTAGTACGCTACTGTAATCACCAGGTTTGTTGAGTGAAGTCCAGATCTAGAATATACCACCACTGTAGCAAATTGATGTTAAGGAGGAAGCCAGCTGTACATGGTTCACTTTGTTTAGGATAGGAATTTTGTTTATAAAGTGTTTGTATTATCGTCTGGAATAGTGACCTCTTTCTGTCGCATCCAATCAGGTAGTTGCCTCCCCGCTTTTCCACTTGCGGACGGAACACAAAATCTGCTTCTCAAACTTTGTATCCTTTTTCGAAAACTAGTGAGTGGATAAAGTCGAGGCATCTAGTGATGTTAAGTGCAGTATACCTGTATCAGAACCCTGGAGAACTGGATAATTGTTTCTTTCATTTCGAATCACCTAATTACCTGCTAATGACAATGGAATGAAACAAAGAAAAGTACAGATATAAATGAAGAGAAAAAGAAACAAAATTTAAAAAGAAAGAGGCAATGAATGAACATCATCTCATCTTCATGCCACTCAGTACCGAATAACAGTTGGGCATAAGTAACAGGCGCATACAATGACTGTCACATCTGTTCCGCTTAGCATTACAGTCTGAAGTGTTAGATGCACACGCACCCCTGAGTTACCTCGCCCACGGTGGGCCTATTAGGGGTACATCCCCTTTGTGGTGTCTTCTCTAATCACTTTATCCCAGTGTGTTTTGTTTTGGTTGTTTGGACCACATTGAAGTTCAAACGATTGCCATGAACCAAATTTTACGGGCTCAGTTGTTTGATTTGTTTGTAGCGTTAACTGCCTGTGTAACGACTCTTGCCTCGTGTTTTGAGTCTCTCGCATTGTATATGTTCCAAGATATTCCCTTCGACAGCCAGTGACAGAACGCAGTTCTCTGTCGGAATACAACATATAGCTGACGTCTCCGCAGTAACACATAAGCACCTGCAAACACACAAATACGCTGTTGACTCATTTCACTTGCATGTTTGCTTTGAACGTCACGTTGTCACGGGTTTTGATATTGATTGTAGTGACTAAGGAATAGGATTACTCAGTAATACACTATTCAGCCATGCTGTGTGACTTTGTGACGTAGCTTGCTGAGGGAGATGGATACAGAATAAGTCTGTGATGAACTGTTTGTAAGTAGGAACCCGATAATCATATGGAAAACCTGAAGACCAGAACGGAAAACGTTATTGCAGTCTCCATCCGCGCTGCGGATGTTCGCACGTCCCGTAACTCGTCCAGGCAAATGCCGATATGTAAATCTTTAATCTGATAAAAACACTGTACCCGCGTGTTTTAATTAAATCCTTTCTGTGTGTTGGCAGTTCAGTTGTCCGCTTATTGCCCAAGACACGATATATTGATATCGCGGCATGGTGGAATATTCAGGCACTTACCTTCATTTCGCACCCTAGTGCTTTCTATGTCTTCAGGTTTCATGCAAATTGTGGTAAATTTTGTAGTACTTTTTTGAGTGAGAGTTTTGTGTATGAGGCCGTTCTGTTTCTGAAACTTTGTCTCTGTATGCTATAAAAGAAACCGGGACGAACAAAATTCAAATGTATAGCCTTAAGCGTGATGTCACACCATCGGAAAGTAAATTTAAACTGCGACTCGCCCATTGGCCCTGCATCGTATCCCTGAAGACCTGAATCTTCAAATTTAAACGTATTTACTGGAGCGGGGCTAGCGTAGTCACTACAACGACTTGGCTGCAGGCTGCATGTCCTTGGAATCATGCTTCCATCCACAGCAAGGCAAGACATTCTAGTCTTTCTCAAATCTTCCAGACAGTTCTGGTGCCCACCCAACCTCCTATTAACCCTTTAAAGACGAAGCGTATCTGTTTTGTATAAGGACTTAGTGCGTACCGCGCTGTAAACACTCTCCACTTCGGTTATAAAAACCAGTCTCTTAATGTTTTGTAAGGCAAAAGTTGCTGTTGGTTCTGAGATCCACACAAAACACAAACGCAATGTGGGCACCACGTAGAATTTTTTAATGTTACTCCTGATGGTATGTAAAGTTACCGCTGGGCTTGAAAGGGTTAAATCTGTACCAGATTCTATTTCCCCAGGGGTAAAGTTGCCATGGCACGAACCTGACCTCTGACCTCAGTATCCTGTCGAGGTAGAGAATATATGGAGCTATTTTTACACTGCCCTGTATGCCGTCATGGCGCGCGCAGGGACAGCTGTGCCTTATTTTAAGTATTTGTTGCTATTCTCAAAATAAATCTGATGCCAAACTCTTACTACCAGGGCAAGGAAAGTTTCTGTAGGAAGGCTTTCCATGTGTGACTGTGCAATGATAGTGTTATGCAAAGCAGATCTGACAGGTATCGAGCCCCAGCGACAAATCACGCGACATAACACGTGTTCACATTGGCTGTATATCATGTGTGAAATGACGTGATTTTGTTTCCATGGAATTTATCCCGTTGTGTCATAATGAGCTGATCAGTAGGTAATAAATTTCCGCCAGACACAACACTTCCGTTATATGTAGTAGTGTATGCTGCACGTTTTCATCGTATTTTGATCATCTCCATGCATACGTTATTTAAAACCACCTTCATTTTCTATAACATAGGCGTAACTTTGGGGGCGCAAGGGGGGGCAAATGCTCCCCGAATATTTTTTTCAGCCTAGGAATAGTTTATTTGGTTACTGAATTGAAAAACTGCAAATAAAAAATAGAAAAAAGAAAATGAAAAATTTTCATTTTATGGGACCAATTTTTTCCCCTCTTTCAAATTTGACTGCTTTGTAAAATAAAGTTCCAAATAGCCATGTTCAGTTTCGCCCCCCACCCCCCCCCCCCTCACATTGTTATTAGCCAAGTTACGCTTATGTTCGGTAATGTACATTAATGCCTGAAGGTGACCAGGATGTCACCGACAAATGAAGCATACATTATTACATGCAATAAAATTGCTGTGTCTGACGGATATTCATAGCTTATGGTCAGGTTACTTGATTTTGATTAAATAGGGTACGCTGAGCACAGAAATGACAGAAAGTTGCAAGCCAGACATAGGAGCTTACACACCCCTTATTACGCAGTCTGAAATACCGGCGGTGTTTAAAAGAGTATAAAATTTGATTGATTGTTAAAATGCTGTAGCTAATATTCCCAAATGCTCGAATGACACTCAACTTTCTAGTCGCGGCAAAATTCACATATCCGTGCTTATTTTCTGAATGTATCTAAGAAAAATTTTCACTGAAGTTTTCTTCAAACTGTGACCTTTAACAGATTTGACGTCAAGATTTGGTATCAACGCAAAATTTAAAAATTTGGTTTGTTTGATGTTACCTCGTTGAACTGTGATAATTGTAACTTGCATGACTATGTTGTACGTCATCCAGAACATAGATGCCTCTTCCAAAACAATTCATTTGTCGAGGGCAGGAGTCCTCTTTGTTTATATAAACAAATCACCGTTATGAGAAATAACATTATTAGTACTAACTGTTATGCCTTCAATTCTGCTTTTCCTGTGCAGATCTGTTAAAACACAATGATTCAGTTTTGTTAGTGTTTGTATTTGCGATCTAAATGTTTGTGGCTAACACATTTCTGCCTTGTTATGGCACTGTTGTTGTAATTTACAATTTAATCGCATTGTATTTTACTTGGTGTGTCTATTCTCTTGTATTTGCGGATGGGTCAGTTATTTTATACAACTGTTAAACCCACAAATTAACAGTCTGTTTACGAATGTATTTCCTGAATGTATGTATTTACAAAAATGTCTCTACTCATATGTCTGCCTTAATTAATGAATAAATAAATGACTGGATAACGTGTTAAAATATTGACAACGGCTTGACTCATCTCTTCCAATCGCTGACGTCCGTTTTGCTTCAGCAGACTGTCAATTGTTCGATCGTCAGTTCCCGTTTCAAACCATAAAGTGTGGTGGGGAACGCGTAGTTCAGTTTGAAATCTAGCAAAGTTGACAGCTGAAAAACTGCTGTCAGTGTGTAAACCTTTGTTGATCTCAAGCTCACCGACGTTTTTGTGTTTAAAGCCAAATCAATTCCTTTTATTTATCAGATGAGTATTTGTTATAAACCGCTACTGGACCAATGATGAAATGTGTTGATACTTTGCAACACAGTGAAAACCATATGTAACATCTTCTTTAACATTAATAAATAAAAATTCAACGTTTTCCCCACAGAGTATTTATACTTTCCGATTTGCAGTGTAAACAATGTTTATATCCCTAAACAGCATAAACCGATTTGTCTCTTTAATGCTAGCTCATTGCGTTTTCTGTGATGTGTGAACTAGATTCTTAATGTTATTTAATTGGACTTCAGGATTAAAAGGGCTAATCAGTCAACTACTAATCAGTGTCTTCTTAGATATGTTTAGGTTATAATCCTGTACCACGCCTTGGCCTTAATAACGCCACCATGTACACGTTCTCTGCATGTTTCTCGTTTATTAATTCACCACAATAATCTGAACTCCATTCTCACATGCATGATGAATACAGGGTAATGTTTGCCTTATACCTGATAAACTGCCTGATAATAACAAGCTGATGTTCAAGCATGTCACTGTTCACGCAATAATTCAGCAAATGTGATTAGTGTAGTTCTTTGGACGAAAAAGTAATATTAAATGTAAAATATACGTCAGAACTCGTACCCTCTACGAGTAGGCTACAGACTGGACGAACACGGTCATGCTTTGGTCTGTGTGCTTCCGCGTCCAGACCGGATGTGGACCACTTACCTCTATTCAGTACCGATTTCAAGAATGCGATAAGCCATATTCTGCTGTCCCTTGCATATATCTTGGCGTGTCACTGGATTAAAGGCGGGAAATTTTGCTGAAAATAAGACATTTTCTCAGAACTATTCTGTGACATCCTCAGTAACCTTCCCACTATGAAGAGAGCCGATATAACCTAGGCTGTACAGTACCTAGGCTATAAGCTGGATGGCCGAGGAACTGAGTTTCGATTCCTGACATGAGCGTGGTATATTTCTCTTCTCCAGAATATCCCCACCGTCTCTGGGCCCACACACCTCATATTCGTTGCGTGCTCTTGTGTCTTTCGTCGGGAGCAAAGCGGCAGGGGCATGAAGACCACTGGTCATCTTAGTCTATTGCAGTGGTCAAGAATGAGTGGAGTTATACCACCATATCCCCTTGTCTTCATGGCGTACACAGAAGCAGCTCTGTCTTTATCTTTGCCTTCAGATGTTTGTGTGATAAAGGTTCTCTCATTTTAAATGAAAAATTATGCACTTGTCTTCATTGTCCTTTTTACTTCTTTTCATGTCAAAGGTACTACAAGGATCATTACTGTGCTAACTCCTGTTCTAAAACCTTTTAAACCCTAGCGGTAACTTTACGTGCTACTCGGTTTAACGTTAAAAAATTCTACGTGGTGCCCACATTGCATTTATGAGTTTTGTACGGATCTCAGAACAAACAGCAACTTTTGCCTTATAAAACTTTAAGAGACTGGTTTTTATAACCGAAGTGGAGAGTGTTTACAGCGCGGTACGCACTGAGTCCTTACATAAAACAGATACGCTTGGTCTTTAAAGGGTTAAATTTGGTTGATCAGTCCCCTCTAATACATTACACGTCTTCAGTGTTAAGTTTTCGTGCATGTTGAGCATTTCCCCTTAAAAATTTTTGTGTAGGCTTCTGTGCAGCACAGCCGGTCTGTTAATGCTGAGCTGTGTTATATTCATAGGACCTACCCTCGTATCTCTACCTTACAATAGACGACTATCTCCCATTCCCGCGTCCTCATTACTGTGCAAAAAAAAGTAACCCAACATCAATCATCGTCCGCAGAATTAAATTAAAAGAATGTGATCGCGTTCGTTACTGTCCGTGGGTACAATACCTTTCCTATCGGGGATATCAAGTAGTACAGCAGATGGAAATTAAATCCGTATTCTCAGGAAATATTTGGTGGAACAGTGTAAAAATTCACACGTGAGATCAAGGTTTCCCGGCGATGACTATGGGAAAACGTGTGTTATGTGCTATGGCGCTTTGTGGGCTGGGTGTTCGGAAGAACTTGGCTTCAGCCGTCTACAGAGCGGTACAGGATCTGAACGGACTTTTCTACCATGATGATAGAATCAACACGTTTCTTCGAAACATTCATATCTGTCTGCCAAACGACATTGTGTCACATTCCAGGAGGCAGTAATTTTATGTGGTGCATGATTTTTACCACAGACAGTACATACGCGATATAATCACAATGCGTGAGACTGGTAGAGTACACGTGGCATTTTAAAACAGTCACAACCTGTGTTTTTGTGTACATATTTATTTACTGCTTATAATCCTATTTAATTACAATACGGATTAAACGCTGAGTTAACGTGTATCTTCATTTAAAAACGACCGTCACGTTTCAGTGCGGTTACAGAAATGTTTGTGGGAAATTAACATACATAGTTTCCTTTCCTCTCCAAAGCATCACACACGGTTAACTGTGCGAAGCTCTAATTACAGAGCTTGCAGATAATTATGTTTTTACCGTAATGTAGTGTGGAACTGGAACATAAGTTTAAAAATGAAGTGAAAGTGTTTACGCCATCTTAGTATTCGAGTTATTTAATTCTGTCACTATTCCGTGACCATGCAGAAAGTCATTCTCGTAGACATAGTTACAGGTACGGACGCCAGGTGGCAGTGATTGCCGAAAATAATTTGTTGCTATAAAGCAGTGGAGAGTTAGTGACATATACTTCGACCTGTATTGCAACCTCTACCTTTTGCCGGGAAAAGCAGTGTCTGATAACACAGTTTATTCTGTCAATGTGTCAGTGTTTTCAACTTTTCGAGGGAGTGGCTTGCACAGTCAGTAAAATCGTGGCAGCAGAATGCTGGCTGTATTGCGTGTATGTCAGTGGAAGGATTGTGTGTTGAAGTCATTCCTGGAGATTGGGGATGTCATATTTTCCGTGTGAAAGTTTAAACACGACTAATATATTCCGAAATACACGAGACTATATTTCACTCGAGTGGTATTACTTTGTTCGTATCAATTTGTGAACGTAATATGCTTCGTGTGTTTACCTGCGAATAGAAGAAAATACGTCACGGTCGAAGAAAAATTACGCCGCGTTTTCAGTAATTCTTAAAACTTGCCTGAAAATATAAATAGGCGACGTAAATTAAGATAAAGCAATGTAAAGGCAGATACTTAACATAAAGTAGGGTCTACCCTTCTGGGGAATGTAACACTCTGTCCGTGGTAGATAGGTACCAACATTTCGGAGGAATGTACTGCTTCCATTTTCAGGGTATATGTGTAACTGACGGTGCTGATGTTTTTGGAAATTTTTTATTAGAGGTAACAAGTGTAATTGCAGTGTTTTACGAAAGTGATAACTAATGCTAATATTTACGGTCTGTGTATAATAAGATCAATAAGCGGACAGTTCCTTATAGTTCACGGATTTCATGCAATTCTACAGTTGAGGTAAAAGTATTTTTGTTTACAATTTTAACTCACTTCGCGGGATATGAATAAGTGTATATTTAATTACACGTTTCTGTGCTGTTTGCAACAGCAGTAATTTTCTAAATAAGTACCAAGTGTTTTAATAAAGTGAGAAAAATAACGAAATAAACGGAAATTTAAATTTATTACAAGTGTAAATTAAGTAGTTGTTTTAAAGTACTTGTAATCAGTATTTTGATTGGTGACATAAAATCAATTCAGATGAAACATAGTCTAACAAATAGTTAACTGCAGTGTGTTATGAAACGCCGCCAGCATTACTGCCTACTAGTTCAGTTGTAGAGATAATTACATTCAGAATAGGAGGGGGTTTAATTTTAATGTGCATGTTCGATGCTTCACTCTTTGCAGCTTTGTGTACCACCATCTTTGATGTTCAATAACACGGTATTATAACCACAGAGTTCATTTATCGATTTTGTCTTGTTCTCAAAATAAACAGCGATTGTTTTATCAAAAGATACGATTTCGCGTTCCAAAAGTTGTGAGATTGAAGACTGCAATTTTCTGGCATGTGACGTCGTGTAGTCTTGTACATGTGTACGTACACTCCACAAGTTCCTTCCAACCAATATTGTTAGGGTAGATGGATAGAGCGGTTATTCATTACAGCAGGATCTTCCAAAACGTAATTACTGCCCCGATGACATGCATCAGTATCCTGTGAAACTTCGATACACTTATAACCAGAATATGCGATGTCACATTCCGGTAGAAATCAGTCTTTTTCACTAGCTGATGATCTGTGTAGCCGAGACGTGGTGTTTTCTTGGAGATGTGAACGGTAAATCTTACGTTAGTTTTACGGACGTTGTCCTCTGACAGTTGACGGTAGGCTGCAGACTGAATGGTCGTGAGATCAATGCCAGGCCCTCTCTTCGGCCCACGAGTTTCCTATACAATTCGTTCCGTTGAATAAGCGTTTCTGGGAATAAGCGTGTACTGAAACTGACTGTTCACCGCTATCTAGTGCCTATGTTAAGAATAAATGGAGCTATAACTCCATTCATCCATATGTCTTTTTGGCGTTTTGCTTAATTAAACACAGAGACAGCTTTAAATATTACCATTTTAAAAGGTATTTCTGTAGCTATAAATTCTCATTCGTATATATAATAGGTTATTTTGCACTACGTCTGTTCTAACGCTTCCCATTCGTACGTGGCGGCTTCCCATTGCATGAGACAATGTAACCCCTTCATGTGTACGAATTATTGAGACGCTGGGTTGGGTTCATGGCCCATTAGTAGGTGACAATGTGGGAACATGGAACAGCTGTACAATACAGACAGGGGACACAACTGCCGCTGCCGGCGCTAATTCCAGACCGCCCACCCCCCCTCCCGCACTGTGCGTGTTCCTCCCCTCTCATGCCCTTTATTGTATAGATTTAAAAAAAAAACTTCCACCCAGTCTACCTTTTGAAGCGTGTAGTGCCAGCAAAGCGCCTGTAGACTATACGTACCGTGCTACAACAGAGCTTGTACGATATGTGTGAAAATACTGCTTACAGGGAGAATTTGGGCATAAGTGTCATATGTATGACCTTGTGATAATTTGTAAAAAGTTACAAATATTGCTGTCTTTCACGCCCCTTTTAAAAACTGTATGATTTTTGAGCCAAATTATTTCTCAGAGCAATATTACGTTGTCTTCAGGTTATATAAATAAGGCAACATTCCTTTGAATATTACAATACAAAAATTACGTAATATTTAGCTGTCTGTTGTTTACTTTTCTGTCTTTCCATACCAGTAAATATCACCCCTATGCAACCATTTGCTCGGAGGAAAATATAGATACTAAGTACTGTATACTGTCTCTGCGACGGGCCGATCCCTCGTCCAGAGGAGTCCTACCGACTGTGGTGTGTGTATGAGTGTGATCAAGTGGAAATAAATAACCTCGACACCTACTGTGAGTAGGTAGAAGAGGTAAGGAGGTATACTGCTTATGTGACTTTCACACGTGTGGCAGTGTGCAGTGTGTCTTATTACGGCTAAGTGAGACAGTTCAGGCAACTTTCATCACATCCTTTCTGGTTCATCATTACCAAATTATCTTAAAATCCGATGTTACAGAAACTGTGCAGTTATTAAAATATGATATGAACTAAGAGGCTAGGATGGCGTGGTCGCATAGCGACTCCCTACGGGCAGGGCGGTTCAGGTTTCGAAATCCCGGGGCGGAGGGGGAGGGGGGGTGAAGATTTCTTTCTTTCACACCCGCCCATCCTCCTGTACAATGGTTACTGCAGTTCTTCGCCGAGGATGAAGCGTTAGGGGCGTGGCGCTGACCACCCACTACCATCTAGCACCGAGGTTAAAGAAAAAGTAGGGGTATGTCTCCACTCCCTCTCTGTGCCATCATGGCGTGCAAGGGGGAAAGTTTTACCTTTAAATAACGTAAGGAAACGTCATGTTAATCGTTTAAAGACGAGTGGTAATCTGTTTTATATAAGGACTCAGTGCGTACCGCGCTGTAAACACTCTCCACCTCGGTTATAAAAACCAGTCTCTTAATGATGCATAAGATAAACGTTGCTGTTTGTTCTGGGATTCGTTGAAAACACATAAACGCAATGTCAGTACAGTGTAGAATTTTTGAATGTTAAACCAGTTGCTACGTAAAGTACCCGCTAGGCTTGGCCGTGCCATGGCTCAGGCGGTTAGCCGCCGGCCTCCCACCGCAGAGGCCCGGGTTCGATCACGGTTCAGTCCATGTGGGATTTCTGGTGGACAAAGTGGCACTGGGACAGGTTTTTCCCCGAGTACTTCGGTTTTCCCCTGTCAATTTCATTCCACCGGTGCTCCGTTGCTAGGAAAAGGACAAAAAATAATAATCATCTTTGTCTTCATCACACGGTTGCACAATGAGCCTCATGGCTGCTGTGCGTCCGTAGCATCTGCTGCGGGGCCCTTCACCATTACCTGCTAGGCTTTAAAAGGTTAATCTATTCATAGTCTCAGCTGGTATGTGAATTACAATTATTTAGACGTACAAATAGGCCTAGATAAAAAAGGATATAACATTTTAGGAATGTCTGGTTAGTAGTATGGTTTTATGTTTCTCATGTTTTATAAGACTTCAGGAGGTGAATCCAAGTTATTTTGAATAACAAGGCTACGTTAATGCTTTCGTATTCTCGCCAGGGTTTTAATATTTCGCAATTCCAGCTTTCTAAGAGAAATTTAATTTGTCGACTGACGTATACAAATTAACGCTTGTCATTTTTGGACAGTCAATTAAATTGTAATTTCATTCGGCTCCTTTGCACCCCCCTTTCTTTGAGACACAGTTAAGATGTGCCTTGGCAGCTGAGTACATCGCTTTCCAGGCAGAAATAATATGAATCATTAACATCCCTCTAAGAGAGGGGGGGTATCAGAATTTGTTCATTCACTGGCTAATGAGAAGGAAGATTCTATCCATGCTTATAATATTTTATAATTATTAAATAAAATCTTTTCAGAATTGGTGGCCTTATATCCCAGTATTAATGCATCCTAAATTATCATTTCTTTTTCCTGTTTTTCACCTGATTGTTTCCCAGTCTCAGTAGGTGTGTATTTCCTGTGCGCATAACGTATGTCAGTGATACCAGACACGTCGCTTCCATTGTTCTGTAAACTGTTTGTATCTGACGTGACTTTTATCTTTTGTTCATAACTTTTCCTGTTGATGTCCGCGCAGTAGTTCTGTAATCTGTCTTTGTGTCAATAGGACAATCAAATCAAGGTGAATGATATCGGATGGGTGGGCAAATGGTACCATGGGGAAGAATGAAAATGCATACAGATTTTGGCAGGAAACCCTAAGTTATCACTTGTAGGCCCTAAGAGTAGATGGGAAGTTAATATTAAAACGTACTTTTAAAATACAGGGTGGAAGGACATGTACGAGTACGAATTCATGTGGGTCAGAATACGGTCCTGTGGCGGGCTCTTGTGTACGCGGCACTAAACATTCGGGTGCCAAAAAATGTTATAAATTCCTGGGCTGGGTGATCCAATATTAGCTTCTGAAAAGGAACTGTGTGTCTTGTAATTAATTTTTGTTTGTTTGTTTGTTTGTTTGTTTGTGTTCTGTCTGTATATCAATGCTACCGCGTAGTTTTGCTTACAGTCATCAACATCTTGTTTTCTTTAACGTCCTTGCAAATAGTGTCCTGCGGACTGGTGGAATGCTGTCATAGGAGTGGTGAAATAGACACCCTATCACGTATAATTAAATCTGGATCAATTACTGTCGAGTATAAAGACGGCGTGAAATTAATCATCCGCTCTGCCGTCTCTTTATAACCACCTGAGGAACAAGAATCATAGTCCTTGTTTGAGACATCCCATTGCGTGTGATAGGAGTCAAGTGATGGTGCGTCAGTCAACAAAGGGCTTTATTAAAAGGCAGTAAAACTGCACAGGCTGTATGTTACGGATCATCGTTAAGGTATCGTTAGGCCAAATATATAGTAGGCCGCGGGTATCCAACCCGTGGTCCGCGGCCACATTTGTAAATGAAGTACGTACTATAAAAATCACACAGTAATCTAGGCGGTTAGGTATGTATATATCACTTACTGTTATTTTTCCACGTGCCGTCCGCGAACCAGCCGCAATAACATGTTTGGCCCCTTTGGATAAAAGGGTTGGACGCCCATGTAGTAGGCTGTGTGTAGAGGTGTACATTTACAGTAATGCTTTTATATTAAGCTAAAACGTTAGGGTCTCATTCTTCGTTTAAATTTTAAATATAAATTTATAATGCAACTGCTTATTTCATATTGCCTTAAAATATTTCAAGGTTCCCTAAAAAATCTCAAATATTCGGGTTTTGTCTATGCTATATATGGGATTAATGATTTACTATTACAATTTGATGTGTTGATCATTCTAAAAGTGAATAAGGCAATTAGTATAAAATAGGATTTGTTAAGATAAAAATTAAATTAATATCGATATGTTGCATGTAACGATATGTTTGTATGATTGCACCGCGTTGTGTTCCGAACTGTTGCACATGTCCCTGCCATGACTTTGTTCTCGGTTTATCAATACCTTCTATTTTATTGTGATATATCACGAGAGAGGGACTTTAATGGCTTGCTGCAGTTTTTGTTGTATGTATATAGCGTAGTTAAAGGCTGAATCAGAGCTGTTGTGTGTGCAGGTCGGTGGTTCGTTGTTGAATCGTTCCATGATTGAATGTTAATTTTGTTTTTATCTTAACCAAAACTTCTTATTTCGTATTAATGGCCTTGTTCACATAAAGATAATGAACAAAACCAAGTTTGCAAATGAATTATCCTATATACAAACGTAACTCCCGACGTTTGAGGATTTTTAGAGAGCGTTAAAAAGTTTCAAGACAATATTAAATGAAAAGTTTACAATGTTTCAACCGTATATTTTAAATGCAAAGTAAAATCGCGGTCCGTAACTTTCTAACCTCGCACAAAGATATTATTTTAGGCAAATTAATGCCTCTGTATGCACGCAATACTTGGGCTGTTGATTACTTAAAAATAATCCGAAATGTGTAGCCCGTATAATTTTAATGCGTTTTTTGTGATTTTTGATTATCTGTTTCAAGATTTGGATTCACCATTAGTTTTTACAAAAATTGTGTACAAATTATTGTACTGGTCTGTCTCTATCAAGTAAACAATATTGTTGCCTCATTGTTAGCAAATGTAATTCTTTTTTTTTTTAGCTTCAGATTTTGCACGTTCAACTTGCCGAAAGAGCTGCTTGTAATTTAATCACTCATGTGCAGCACGAATACAAATCCCACAGCTCGCAGACCTCGGCTTGATATGCTATTGATACTTACGGAATCTGAGATGAATGAAAAAGCGTAGAACCATGTTAACTCGTTGTATAGAGTACAGTATCGATCTCCTCTGAGGCTTAGTGTCCTAATGGGAGTTTTCATTACCTTAATCGGTCGCTCCTGGAAGCTAACGTGCTTGGGTGTATGTGTATTGGTGTGTATGTGTATGTATTTGTCCGCGTGTGTGTGTGTGTGTGTGTGTGTGTGTGTGTGTGTGTGTGTGTGTGTGTGTGTGTGTGTGTGTGTGTGTGTGTATACAGGGTAACTCATAAGTCCCTCCGTGATTTCCGACCTGTGCGGTACAGTAGCCGGGGGGGTCACGACGGGGGGGGCATATCAACAGAGGGAGAGACGCTCCCAGTTTCTGTGGTTCTGTGCGGTACATGGTCCGAAATCTCCGTTGTACCGTCACAATTGACTCAGTTTTGGCAAATTGCAAGACACACAACGCTTTCTTATCCCCTGTCCACGCCATGTTTCGTTACGACTGCCACCTAGCGGTGAAACCTGCAAGTACGCCACGGCGCCTGTTACAAAAAAAAATCTTGGCGAGATTCTCTACCTATTTATATGCTCCTTTCTGCTGTGTCTGTCTTGGTTGTTGCGCTGCTGAGTTCGGAATTTCCGGACGGACTTAAGAATTACCCTGTATATGTATTAATATTTTAAAGACCGTAATTTTAAATTAATGTTCAAAATGTCGGCTGCTTCGTCACAGATAACACACTCCTAATTACAAAAACCACGTTATTGCTGCTTAAGGAAGTAATCGTTTCTTTTGAGAAAAATACGAAACCTTTACATAGAATCTTATGGCAGAATTCTGTTTGTCTTGGTGTTGAAATACATGCACGAATAGTTACCAAGTGTACTTTAAACTTTTAATGTAGTCTGGTAAGTCAGAAAATAGGTCCTGTAGTGATCAGGCCTAGGGGCTGACAGGAGACCCGACGTGCGCAGATATGCCTACCATCGCCACCACCTGCAGACAGGCCCTGTAGCAAATCCGGCTTCCTGTTCGATACACAATGAGGGCTCTTTTCCCAGGTGTAAATGGGTGACGGCGTAAAGCTGACCACTGACATGCCTCGGCTGTCGAGGTTTAAATTACGTGGAGTTAAACCTCCACCAGTACACATTTCTTTAGGCTGTGTAGCAGAGCGGTAAACCTTGCTGTTATTTACGTCTCACCTCTCGTACATATATTTAAAACATTTGGGTGCCAGAATATCTATACCAGCCGGCAGGATCAACTAAAAATTTGGCACATTCACATGGGTTCATAATGCAGTAAATGATGGCTTTTATATGGCGCAATAGCCCAACTCGAGCCTCGGCCGCCTGATTGTTGAGGGTGCTAAATCACACACAGACGCACATACCCGGTAGGACTCCTCTGAACGAGTGATCAGCGTGTCGCAGAGGCCACTCATTACCTATACAACACGCGACAAACACAACCTAGATGCGTGCCTTCAGCGGGATTCGAACCCGCATTCCCAGCAATTGAGCGGTCGTAGGCCTACGCCGTAGACCACACGGCCGCCGGGATCGTCAGCCTGCGTTCTTAATACGGTCTTCGTTTGGCAATTGAAACTAAAAAGGCCTAAAAACTTTTGTTGCCTGCATTCTGTTTCTAAACGGATCACATAAAAGTTCCACTGAGCAAAATTGCTGAAGCCGCAACGCTTGTGGCTTGCGTTTTGGAAGTGCCCGATTCGATGCTTAACCGAAACAGCAGTAGTGTGACTCTTTTCATGGCTTCCCTCAGCCCTTCCAGGCGGATTCCAGAACTGTGCCTTAGCTTAGTCGAAATCCCCTTCCTAAAGCATGTCATTGATCTCATAATTCGCTGCTGTTCAACAATTGACGTCATACGATCTGACGTACTAACAGTGTCGTTGAATAAAATACACTGAGTATATTAACCCTTTAAAGACGAAGCGTATGTGTTATATAAGGATTCAGTGCGTACCGCGCTGTAAACACTATCCACTTCGGTTATAAAAACCAGTCTCTTAATGTTTTATAAGGCAAAATTTGCTGTTTGTTCTGAGATCCGTACAAAACACATAAACGCAATGTGAGCACCACGTAGAATTTTTTAATGTTAAACCTGGTCGTATGCAAAGTTACGGCTAGGCTTTAAAAGGTTAATAACTAATCATATTTAAAAACTGAAAACCCTTTACGTCCTTCATGCTGCCGTGTGGTATGGACCACAGAGTTTGCGTATTCTTCATTTTGTTTTAACACATTCGCAATTTATATCTGACGCTGGCGCACGATACGTAGTTGTCTGTACACTGCACGCAGGGCCGCATGTTGCCGTCATATTGGTCCAGTTGGAACACAAAAGCACAGCATGTTCTCTGTTCCAGTCTGTCCTTATAAATTAGTAAGGAAAAGAAGCACGACGTGTGATGTGTCATAAAACACTATGAATGTGACAAATGCAGTGCCAAGTGCCACTAACAGGATTCCAGGGAAACCATCCAAAACGCTATAGTTCCTAAGTTCAAATTCATATAAACTCAATGTGTCTGCAGTTATAAGCCTGTGTTTGTTGTTCCTGTGAGATCATAGTAGCTGTCATGTGTCTCGTGGTTTGCCTTAACGTCCGTGAGAACTGTAAGGGATGTCAAAGTCTGCGCCGTTGTGGATCCGTTCAGCGTTGCTTGTAGTGTAGCGTCGTCATGGAGATTGGACAGAGCTAGAGTACATTTCAGGCCTCCCGAAATGTTGCCCACTGCTTGTCAAATGACTGGTAGTGTGTACAGATCCTAGTATCTACGTTCTTGCACTACATTCCTACTGTTATATTCATGCATATCGCAAACTATAGCCTTCCTGAAAACCATACCCCTTCCCTTTGTCATTCCCCAAATTGTAAAATCTGTAAAGATCTTTCACATATTACTGGACGTTGAATTACTTCTGCGTTTGGTACAGCGTCTTCGAGTGATGTGTCAGTCAGTTCTTAGAAAATTAAAATTCCAGAACCTCCGTGTTATCGAAATATTTAACCAACTAACTAACTAACTAACTAACTAACTAATTCCATGGAGCAGAGTCCTTCCTGAGAAGTTGACAGGTCCTCAGCCACTCAAGAAACTCCCCGCATTTTATGGAACCTGAAGGTCCATTCCCGCATTCACAAGAGCCCACCACCTGTCCCTATCCTAAGCCAGATGAATCCAGTCCATGCCTCAAATTCCACTTCTTCAAGCTACATTTTAATATTATATTCATCTACGCGTAGATCTTCAAAGTGGTCTCTTTCCCTCAAGTCTCCTCACCAAACCCCTGTATGCACCTCTCATCATCTTTATAAAATAATATTCCCTGTACTGTAAGCAATGTATCCAGCCTGTGTACCTACTATCTTTCAAATTCCTAGGGTTTATGTTGTTGAATAGGCCTTAAAATAAGATAATTCTGGCCTAATTTTAAGTTACCTTCGCGGCCTTCGGCTGCAGAGACGAGATAGCAGCGAGAAGCTTCAGTCCACAAAGCCGGTAACTCCACCGAGATTCGAGAGATGTCTTATCTGAATTACCCTGCCTGTTTCGCGTTACGTCGTTACCTGCCTGGCATGAGTTTACTTTCGTTCCATTGTTATCAAGACTCTGTAGATATACTGACACTGTGGTCTTGTTATTCTATCGGTGGATAAAACCTTTCGGAGGACCTGCCATTTCAAATTGTTTAGTCTTTACCGCATTCCCGAAGGACAGGCTATCTAAACTTTACAGCATTCCAGGACAGGCTATCTAAACTTTACAGCATTCCAGGACAGGCTATCTAAACTTTACAGCATTCCAGAAGGACAGGCTATCTACTTGCACATTGCGATCTTATAATGCATTCTGGTAATGAGATGTCAAAATGTCCATGGTTTCTCTGTGTTCACTTGTATATAAATACCTTAATAATATGCTTTTCTGCATCTTTCTTCACGATAATTGCGTATTAATGCGAACTAATATGTATGTCAGACTGCGTAATACGGGAATATAATGCTTATACTGTATAATGCTGGAGTATTGCAATTTTTGTTTCGCGGTTAATAGTGAAAATGACAGTAATTATTCCGCGCCATTAAACTCGTGTTCTGTTAATATGGAAATGGTTAATAATTAAAGCATTCACGAGTGAAATGAATTTGCGTGCAATATCAGTTTCGATTGCAGAGACTTAATCGTATAAATGGATTTACTGTTTTAAATCGCTTTTAAGTACTTTGGACTCAAATTAGATTAGGTTTATTTATCATTCATGTTCAATTACAACGAGTCAGCTCAACTCACCAGAACGTTCATAAGCTCTTCAACAGTTCGATTACCACATTCATTCCTTTAAACTTATATGGCTTGTAAATTAAAATGATGATGTGATATAATACGTGACACTTTGGAGATATCCTCTTTTATGTACTGCAGTTTGGTTTCATTGTTAACACTATTCATAAAAGAATCGATTAAATCGTCAGTTTGAGATGTAAATTTCATATGAACTATATATTTTTTTTTTATTCTTGTGTTCAGCCTGATGATGGCCTTATAGGCCGAAACATGTTGTTGAAAATAATCTAATAAATTGTTGTGTTTTGACTGATTTATTGTAATTCTGATTATTAAAAAACATAACGGGGATGAAGTATCTTTAAGATGGGGTAGTTTAAGAACATGCCGGGCGTGGTGACTGGCAGGGCTACCAACTGTTGTTGTTTTGTATTGTAGGGGTTGACGAATATATCCTGGACGATAATGACACACTATGTGGAATTACTTGTACTGACAAATCCCGATGTTGCGTCACCCAAACTTAGCGCCTGTGAAAGGCTGTGAACAGAAATATCCTGTTACACAATATTTCGATTTATCACCCGACTCGACCTAACGCCACAAATTGCGGTGAACGATCAGTAGCAATGATCGGGGTCTCTATTTCTTATTCTTTGGCTTTTTTATGTATGGACACGGAAATATTGCTGTGGAAGTGAGGAAAGAAGACCGTGAAACCTGTCAGAATATTAAGGGTTGCAGTTAGAATTAAACCTGTTATTATAAACTTGGATGTACAAAGCGAAGTCTTTGTTATTAATTGTTTAAATAGTATATGAAACAATAAGTGAATGTATAATTGACAAGTCATCTATCTGTAAATACTCTTCTCCAATCAGAACACATAACTACCAACATCAATTCCCACCAATTACATTTAAAAAGCGATGCATGAAATCAGATATTTATTATATTAGTTGATTTACAATTTCATAAGCGTTAATTTCCTATGCTTCCATGGAACGGCAGTAGCATATTCACGTGGTTTATCAGTGTGTAATTTATCTCACAACAATTTCCTCCTAGTTCATTCATTCGTCCGATTTGAAAAGGGATATACGTGTGTGGGTAAGCTCGCATTACAGCGTGCTTCAGCCAAGCGGAAAGTGGCTAACACGTAATTCTATTTATGACATGCATCGTCACATCCTCTGCCACGTCAGGCATTTTCATGCTCGAGTGTTTGATCTGCTGTACAGCTGAAGCTCGCGCCTACATAATGAATTTGGTTTTGAGTCGTTTCTTATACCATTCAGAGGTATATTTAATACCTACGACGTTTCAGAAAGTGGCTCTCTTTCTGTCTTCAGGTGACCGCAGTACTGGCATGTATTATTTTGTTACTACGATATAAATGTCGTTGAAATTATAACTGAAAATGCGGTGAAACCCGGTTATAATGACATCGGTTTATGCGACACCTCGTCTATAACGTCAGATATTCCGTGGTACCAGTTAATTCCTCACTGTTGACCAAAACATTATACTCCTCGGTTAGAACAACAGTCGTCTATAATGTTACAAAATATTCAGTCCCTTTCATGAAGTTATAACCGAGTTCGACTGTGGTTAGAAGCGAATGTTTTAAACAGTACGTAGCCTCATTCTACACTAAAGAACTGAGACACAGATCAGACTCTTCTGGGATGTAGCGCTGCGTCTTTTGGTAATTACTTTCCGGTTTTTTGGAGGATTTTCCTGCCTCCATCTTTAGGATAGCTGAGTGTACTCTTTTTGGACTACTCTATAAAGGTGGAAGTAGCCAGTTTCTCGGAAACGTCGACAACTAATTGCCATTCGATACTGTGTCATAGCCTAGAAGGTTTAATATTTATCAACTACGCCGTTTTTACTTCAGATTACACAAATGAGATACAGTTCTCTCATTTACAACTTGACCAAATGCAGCAGTATATATGGTTGAGTGATTCATATATGGTTGAGTGGTTCATATATGCAAACCAAACAGCTGCAGGTACTTTATGAATTTCACTAATAGCTATTATTACCACAGTACAACCATAAATTTCATTTATTCCAAATATATTTTATATTGTTCCTTTGTACATTGTTGTGAATGATCTAAAAATTTCTGCTTTGGATCTTAACAAAGTGATTGTTGTCTACCTGCAGGACACAAACCTTCAAAATAAACAACTTGCATTTCTAGCTACGTTTTCCAAAGTGTGCCACTCTGATCCCGGTTTCATTGACTATGCACGCTACCAGCTCCAGAAGTTTGTATGTGACGCCGCCGTGTATTGGACCCGTGCGTAATTTCTGAGGGTTATTGTCTGATAACGATAGATAGTTATCGGCTGTCTACGCCTCGTGGCTTTCGTTCCTGAACTTAAGAATGATTTGATAGGTAGGATGTACCATCCTAAGAACACGTACTTTTTGCGCCTAGGCCTTTTAGAATGATATGAACTCCTGCGCTCCAACCCCAGACCTTTTAAATACGACGCTATTACATTAAAAACCAGACAGCTGGGCATGTGTTTACAACATTTGCATGAGGTTTCTTGGCGGTTTCAGCTTTGTACTAAGTCTGGTCTGGAGACTATCACTAAATCAAGAAGCGGAGTAGCAGCACCATAGACGTATCCGTAGCTGAATAAAAATGCACTATGTCTGCTTTATTGATGTGAATTAAAGGGCACTGGTAGTTCGGCGTGTTTTTATTTGTTTCTTCATTTAGCCTATTCGACGTGTAAATATTAGCGAATAGCCAAGGCATTTCAGTAGATATTAAGCCTTTTAGCTGGTTTACTAACTGCTTCTTATGAAAAACCAGCAGCCAGCCGGTGGCAGTCACTCTATGTATCCATCTATCTATCTATCTACCTAGCTAGTTAAGTAGCTAGCTACCTATCTATATACCTATCTGTCTATCTATCTATCTATATATCTATCTATCTATCTATCTATCTATCTATCTATCTATCTATTTATTTCTGTATCTGTGTACCTGTCTGTCTGTCTGTCTATCTATCTATATATCTATCTATTTATTTCTGTATCTATGTACCTGTCTGTCTGTCTGTCTGTCTATCTACCTATCTATCTATCTATATATCTATCTATCTATTTATTTCTGTATCTATGTACCTGTCTATCTATATATCTATCTATTTATTTCTGTATCTATGTACCTGTCTGTCTGTTTGTCTGTCTGTCTATCTGTCTATCTATCTATCTATCTATCTATCTATCTATCTATCTATCTATCTATCTATCTATCTATCTATCTATTTCTGTATCTATGTACCTGTCTGTCTGTCTGTCTGTCTGTCTGTCTGTCCGTCTGTCCCTAACACCCACTGTTCGCGGTTTCAGTCCGCTGGGCGATTACATACGTGTGGCCGTGCAGCAGTTCCACCCCGAGTCGTCTGCCTGCTCGAGTGTAATAAGGGTGATTACAGCTGAATGCTCCATTCTGTGATAGTTATATCAGGCTGTGTGCGTTACTGTACGGGTAGGGCTCTGGTGTCAGTAGGCCAGTTTTGGTCAGCTTTGCAAGCAGGGATCATTACATTTGGTTAGGCCTTGGGCAACATTGCGAATTCTCATTTTCACCCCCGTACCCACACCTCAAGCCTCACCCCTCGGCCACCAAGTTCCAAACTATATGTGGTACACCGCATGCTACAGACCTGCGGTTGCAACCACTTCATTGTTATTTCATAACAGTCGGCAGTTTCACTAACACAACTGGCTATGAAGTGATGATCTGTGAAAATCACTGTTGAACCAGAATTTTGGTGAAACTGTGTGCTTCTGCAAGCACCAGCACAATTCCATGCCTGATGTAGGACTATAGAGAATCTTGGTGCCAAGGCATGGCATTAGGCAGTGCTTTTTGTTAAGCTGGTACCACTGTCCTGTCGAGTTCATTATTTCATATACTAGGCTTTTGCGTTTTCAACGGTAAATTGCGGAAACAGTTCTTCTTCAGAAAAATTTAACTCTATATAAATATATATACATTTTACTAAAATTCCAAATTTTATAGAATAACAGTAAGCTTTAAGAGGGGCTACTGACTAGAAGAACGTTTTCTTTAAAGGTAGACCCTGCAATACCTACTTAAGCGAAACATGTCCTGTTGCTATCTTCTGTTCCTATTCGTAATTACTAACAATTTCAACTTAACATATAGGCGTATAACGACAGATAAAGACATAATAGCTAGCGTTATTTATGGATTTATTGTTTGTTTAACGACGTCTGTAGCTTAGGGAATAAAGTGTCGAACGTTAAGATGGTGTAGTGAGGAAATTATAAAGGACGTGGAAGCAAGCATTTGTGGAACGATTTGAGCTACATTTACAGCAGTTTTATAGGGCGACTGAGTAAGACACGGAATCCCCAATGAAGCTACTCGGTGTGGGGGCCAAGTAATTAACCTGGAACTTGCAAAGTACATAGCACGGCTGCTACCCGCTCGGCCGCGATATTCCATTCTGTTAACTTTTTACAGCCTTTGTATGAGTGTACTGCTCTTCGCGACACTTCTGTAAGCATCCGGTTGACACAGTATGATTTTTTAAATTGTAGGTATTAGCGCTGATGCACCATTTTTGCTCGGCGTAATTTTGGTGGGTTTTGCTAAAATTTTTACGGCCTAACATTGACAGTTACGTGTAGCAGAAATTAACGCGTCAATGAAGCTGAGTTTAAATTTCACCTGCTATCCAGTTCCGAGCGATTTGAAATTTGTAGTGCCCGTAAATACACTCATGAACCTACGGTGCACCGACATTTGTGACACGTGAAGAACTGGAAGTCTCTGCGGTGCACCGACGCGTTAAAATTGCCACGGTTTTGTGCACTAGAAAGGCAGTTGTTAATCTTTTAAAGCCTAGCGGTAACTTTACGTACCACCAGGTTTAACACTAAAAAATTCTACGTGGTGCCTACATTACGTTTATGTGTTTTGTACGGATCTCAGAACAAACAGCAACTTTTGCCTTATAAAACAATAAGAGACTGGTTTTTATAACCGAAAGGGAGAGTGTTTACAGCGCGGTACGGACTGAGTCCTTATATAAAACAGATACGCTTCGTCTTTAAAGGGTTAATTACGGGGTTCGTTAGTGTACATTTTGTCAAACACGGGTCGAAAATAGTTGAACAACATCGTGGCCACTGTATTTTTACAGCTCTTTCTATACGTGGAACAAATACATTTCACTTAATATGAAAACTCATTGTATCGTATCGTGTTTATAATGTACGAAAGCACGTAGTTTCAGACAAAAATAGCGTCGGTTGTGAAAACAGACATGCTGGCTGAGAGAGGGTACATACTCGCGACAGGAATAACTTCCCAAATATTTTGCCCTTGTTACTCGCGTGCGCTGTCATCCATAGAACTGATTTCCCATAATACTTAGGGACGTACATAAAGAATTTCATTTCAGAATTCCAAAGGAACGTACTGGCCTCATAATGCAGCAATTTTGCCCCCAGAGAAGCAAAGCGAAAGGTTCAGTGGTTACAGTGGAGACGTGTAGGATAAACCTACTGTGCTTCTTGACATACCAATACCGTATTAACTAATGTGACAGGAAATTTCGCTGCGAAAGTAGATCCTTTCCTAATGCCATCGTACTACGAAGTGATGTGTAATGAACTTCAGTATCGCTGCGCTGCACTTTTGTCTAGAATCAGACGTGTGTGTTCCGAGCTGCTACTCGTACCTGAACACAGTACTTTTCAATGCCGTTCGTTTGTCGTCGTCGTCGTCGTCGTCGTCGTCGTCGTCGTCGTCGTCGTCGTCGTCGTCGTGTTCGTCGTCGTCGTCGTCGTCGTCGTCGTCGTCGTCGTCGTCGTCGTCGTCGTCGTCGTCGTCGTCGTCG
>BLKM01000341.1:1396799-1431708 GCA_013340265.1 Coptotermes formosanus | reverse complement strand
TGGTGGTGGTGGTGGTGGTGGTGGTGGTGGTGGTGGTGGTGGTGGTGGTGGTGGTGGTGGTGGTGGTGGTGGCGGCGGTGGCGGTGGCGGTGGCGGCGGCGGCGGCGGCGGTGGCGGCGGCGGCGGCGGCGGCGTTATCAACCCATCGTAGGTTTATAAAAAGAGGGCACAAGGTCAAGTAGAAAATGTGTAAATTATGTGTGAGATTTGTGGCCTGTTCCTTATTAATTGATTTCTTGCAGAATCAAAATATTTCAGTGATAGGCCTATTCCAAATGTAATTTCACTTTCCAAAGTTTGACTAGCAAATTACAATTATTTTGTTGCACTGGCTTATCCAAAATGTAAACTAGACAACAAATTAACTAATATTCTCTCGCAAATGGTTGTGTCTTTATGCATATAAATTTTTATGTTAGAAATATCCTTTCTTTTTGTAACCCTCCAACCCTTACATTCAGTTTATTCACAGTGACTTCTGGCACAGTGGGAGTTTCACCAAATGCATATACCGTATAAATGTGTGTGTAATGTGGAGAACTATCCACAAGTTTATCCGCTTGAATGTAAGCCCCATATAAAAACGTATAGTTATGTGAGACGAGGTGTTGTTCCGTCGAAAGTGTGATAATTTTAATAAATAAATTGATACTCGTGGCCATGCAAGATGAGGTCTGGACTAGAAAGGCAGTCAGTCCCGTAGACGAAACGGTCCGGCCCTTTTAAAGATCTGATTTCCCGGAAGAGGCCGCATAAGTAAACCACAGGTTTGTACGTACGTACGTACCTGTCTGTAAGCGAGGGCCCGGTGGGATGCGATACTTTTATTATTGTTTTTTGTATTTGGTTATTTCTTTAAAAATGGGGCGAGGGATGACAAGAATATGTACTTAGTTTTCTGGTCACGCAGCATTTCCAGCATAGAAGAGCTGTAAAATATATACGAATCCAATTTCCACAGAAAAGGGAAGTAATTCCTTGCGTTTATCTCTTTTTATTTTTTTGTATACGTGTGCGTTTAGCTATCGACATGCCACTATTGCTGTTTATTTACTACAAGTAAATCTTGTGTTTGCTTTGTGTTAGGCCTGTGTATTGTAAAGTTCATTGCATTCTACATATTTCACAGATTATGTCGGTGTAACGTAGGGTATACGACGTACATCTTGGTAGTCTGAGACAGAACGTATATTCCGCTCCCCACGAAGCATAATATCCAGATTTCGAATTACGAATAATTGTATAAGGGAGGTGATACCGAGGGCTGCATTCGGCTGGTCTCTGAAATGGGCCGAAAGTACCAGTCCGTTACGAGAATGGGTTATTGGTGTTTTTTAGAAGATACAGGAACAATTATGCAAGAACTCACTAACTCCATGGAGCAGAGGCCTTTTTGAGAAGCTAACAGTGTAATATTGATTCAAAGCATTACAAGAAGAAGTACTAAAGATTAGATGATTTTTAAACGCCTTTTCTGCATAACGTGCAAGACGCTTTTATATGAAACCTGTAAAACCATTACCAAAAAGTAGTGTGGCTCTTTCAGCAAGGAGTTACCAAACAGCAGTGTGGCTCTTTGGGCAAGGAGTTACCAAACAATATGTGGCTCTCAGCAAGGAGTTACCAAACAGCAGTGTGGCTCTTTCAGCAAAGAGTTGCCAAACAATAGCGTGGTTCTCTCAACAAGGAGTTACCGAACAATCGTGTGGCTCTTTTGGCAAGGAGTTACCAAACAATATGTGGCTCTCAACAAGGAGTTACCAAACAGCAGTGTGGCTCTTTCAGCAACGAGTTACCGAACAATAGTGTGGTTCTTTTGGCAAGGAGTTACCAAACAATATGTGGCTGTCAACAAGGAGTTACCAAACAATAGCAGTGTGGCTCTTTCAGGAAAGAGTTACCATACAATAGCGTGGTTCTCTCAACAAGGAGTTACTGAACAATAGTGTGGCTCTTTTGGCAAGGAGTTACCAAACAATACGTGGCTCTCAACAATGAGTTACCAAACAGTAGTGTGGCTCTTTCGGCAAAGAGTTACCGAACAATAGTGTGGCTCTTTGGGCAAAGCGTTACCGAGAAATACAGTGGCTCTTTCAGCAAGTAGTTACCAACAATAGTGTGGCTTTTTCAGCAGGGAGTTACTGCATAATAGTGTAGCTCTTTCATCAAGGAGTTATCACTTACCTTTCTTGCTTATTCTGATAGCTGGTTGTGTGAGTTACCACCACATCTTCAAATAATCAGTATAAACGAAAACTGATAAACTGATTCTCCCAACATGTTACTTTTCAGCAGGGATAGTACTGGTTTAATACTTTCATAGGTATCTCCCATACCTAATTTGTGTTCATAAAATGTTTGAAATGCAGTGGCAAGTGAGGTATATTAGGTGGACATTAAGGAACAGAATCCGTCACTGCAGTTGCCATGGTTACGGTAGAGCTAGTTATGTGACTGAACGCACATCCATGATCAGGCTGCACGATGCGTAGTATGGTTTCTCCATGTTCCTTGCACAATCAGGCTTTATCGAAATATTAAATAGTGGCAACATTTTCACAGCCTTTTTGGGATGGTGTATTTTTTGATAACGAAGTGTCTCTGGTCTTACGTTACGAGTTTGCTTAAATAAACTTCATGTAGTGTAACGTTTTGATTCCGTGTAATATGCCAGAGACATTTGGTGCTCGCCTTTTAACAACAGTGCTCATGTAAAACAGTTCCGTCATAAATTTCCTTTTAATAATCGATTGAATATTGATGTTTTATATTGATAATACGAGTACTTTCGATATCCTTTTGTTACGTTTATGGAATTATTGTAATGCATTCACCCATCTTCAAGTCATCATGAGTTAAGAGACGTCCGATAAAAGACAGAGAAATTTTGTTTTTGAAAAATTGTCTTCCGAAAATCTCGTTTTTTGAAGGCATGGATATTCTCCGCGCAGAAGGGCACGACGATGCCTTGCTTCAGTCGGTGTTGTATTGGCGAAGTAGTGGCGGTTGCGTGGTAGGACATCCACCGGACAGGGAAGCCGCCAGGTTCCTCTCGCAAAGTGTGACACGTCCCTTGAAACACCTGCCGGCCGTTTGCGTCGCGGCGGGCACAGCGTGATTGAGGCCGCGGCTAAGCGATCGATCGTCCCCAGTCTGAAGCCGCTTAGCTCTCCAGTTTGCCGAAACCTTGTATAGTGGGGAGTTTGAATCGTGCGGAAGTACGTGGTGTTGGAAATTCCTAATTCCTAGTCGTGCATCTTCCGGCGTCCTAGTTATGCCACAGCTCTTCTCCCTAGGCTACGGCCGTATGAGGCCTTCAGGAATCTTGGGACGATAACAGTCGGCTCATAGGAGCATCTTCACGCGAGCTAGCGTCCCTTATACCTTTCGACAGTGGGTGTGGGAGGTACTAAGTGCTGGTGGTCTGCCACCCGCCATGACTTCTGCACTGCTATGCCGCTGGGCACAGTACTTCTCGGTGTCGGCATTCTTACGTGGCAGCAATCTCCAAATGCTGATACGGTGGAGAGGAAGGAAGTAGCCCCCACTGCACAACCAGCGCGGCGGGGAAGGAAATGAGTCCATATATTTATACAGGCATAATCGCGCAGGTAACAATGAGGGTGCCAGTCCTTTTCTGTCCGCTATGCCATGCGTGGCAGCAGATCGACATTTGCTTCTGTTTCCAGTTCGGCGTGGTAAGGTTCATATACATATACATATTAAAAAGTTATATGTAAGGTTAACTACATAACGAGGAACTTAACCTTTTAAAGCGTAGCGGTAACTTTGCATACCACCAAGTTTAACATTAAAAAATTCTACGTGGTGCCCACATTGCGTTTATGTGTTTTGTACGGATCTCAGAACAAACAGCAACTTTTGCCTTATAAAAGATTAGGAGACTGGTTTTTATAACCGAAGAGGAGAGTGTTTACTGCGCGGTACGCACTGAGTCCTTATATAAAACAGATACGCTTCGTCTTTAAAGGGTTAATGACTTGTACTTATCACCAAATATTATTCGGGTAATCAAATCGAGAAGAATGAGATGGGCGGGGTATGTAGCACGTATGGGGAAAAGCGAGGTGCATACAGGATTTTGGTGGGAAACCTGAGGGAAGGCGACCACTTGGGAGACCCAAGCATAGATGTTAGGATAATATTAAAATTGACCTTCAAGAAGTGGGATGTGGTGGGGGCATGGACTGGATTGAGCTGGCTTAGGATAGGGACAGGTGAATGCGGTAATGAACCTCTGGGTTCCGTAAAATGCGGGGAATTTCTTGACCAGCTGAGAAACTGCTAGCTTCTCAAGAAGGCCTCTGGTCCGTGGAGTTAGTTATATGTAAGGTGAAGATAATTTCTCTTCACGTTACATATGACGTTTTAAAATTTTCCCTTCACCTCTCACACAATTAGTTCTTCTTTCACAGCTCGTACCCCACAGAGAACACACTAGATAACCCGTCACATAACGAGCAGCCGTAGTGTTCACGTGCTACAGCACTGCCTGTTTAGTCGATATTTTCTTTGTTCTTAGAGCAAAGGAAGCGTTAATCGTATCTACGTATACGCTGCCATCTGGATGTGCTGTGTTGTAGTCATTCTCCTTGAGTAATAATTATTTCCTAATCAATAAATATGCCATTCTTTTAGTGGAACTCAGAAGTTTATTATCATAATCAAAAGAACCCCCCACAGCTACCTATCCTGTACCATATGAAGCCATACACGTCGCCCAATTAGTCTCATTTCAATTTTCTGTCGCTTTGGTTATTGCTCCAAATAACCTGTTAGGTCCTCCCAGTATTTGTGCTCGCTGACGTACAGACAGTAGTCCTATGTAGCTGGCAGTTATGTATGTGATGTACGTCCTTACCACATTCTACGTTTTTCATTAGTTGATTGCCATTAAACAAAATTTATAAAAATATTCTTACACCGGGCATGATATTACTCTACATTCTGCACAGATATTATTTTTTCGAAGAATTTTATTAGTTGCAAGGCCTAATATAAATCATTTCAGGCCCTAAATGTAAGCAAACATTACATCTGCTTCATAAGTTCACGCATCCGCCGTGCTGTAATTACGCGTTGTAGGAAATTAAAAGTATGGCGTCGGAGTGTCCTTGAATGGCGTAATACTCTTTACCACATTTCCTCGCAAATGTCGGTCAACTGGTTCAGAAGTTGAAATAGGAAAATGCTTTCAGACGGCTTAGTAATTCCAAAAGTTTGGCGTCTGTTTTCCGTTACGGAACGAAAGTACGCTAACAGTAAATTATGTGACATTCGGATGATGTTTTCCATTTCCATAATCCAGCAAATGGATCCGATCTGCATCGAAGTTCCATACCAAGAATAAATGTCACATGCCCTCAGGTGCTCGTAGTATAGTGTTGAGGCACGTCGAAGCAAGCCGGAATTATTTAGAGAACTCAGTTTACCAGTATTAATGGCCTGCGGAGTCTATATTTAGCCAGATGTGCCAAGTGTTCTGTGTATATGTTGCAGAATTGGTTGAACCTAAGCTTCCCTCTATATTACCTGTCATACCTAACTTATATAAATTGCTTGTATTGACTAAATGATGTATCGCGTTAAATATACGCTTTAAAAACAATGTGTTAGCTAAATATCAATTACGTGTGACATGGTATGAAGTGTATGGGTGTATAGGTTAGTATCACTGAAACATGTTGTCTGCACTACGTATATGATAATTAACCGTTTAAAGACGAAGCGTCTCTGTTTTATATAAGGACTCAGTGCGTACCGCGCTGTAAACACTCTCCACTTCGGTTATAAAAACCAGTCTCTTAATGTTTTATAAGGCAAAAGTTGCTGTTTGTTCTGAGATCCGTACAAAACACATAAACGCAATGTGGGCACCACGTAGAATTTTTAATGTTAAACCTGGTGGTATGTAAAGTTACCGCTAGGCTTTAAAAGGTTAAACATACATATTACATTGAATTCATTTTATATATTGTCAACTTAATTATTTCTTGATATACAACAGAAAGTTCTCGAATTGTACCCATGAAACTTAATTATATAAAATTAACATCTGAGTTCGATTTGTTTGCCTTAAGTGACCATGGCCTTTTGTGCAGTAGAAGTGAATTGTGGCGGTGCTGGCAGTGTTCAGTTTTGTGGTAGATAAGTCAGCGGGAATATGTAGGCACACTGTGCGTGGGTGTAGCTGCACGACAGAAGCTCGCATAACTTTGGATAAATAACGCCTCCGGTTTGGCCTTCTAGATCTACGGCTCCATTAAATTTATGTAACGTGTTATCTTTTAGAACTAGATGTTGACGAAAGGTAGTTTCTCCGAAGTGTGGTCTGACGTGATTTCAATTTCAGTTTTCGAGTTCATATATGTATACAGGTTATCCGAAATTCCGAAATCCGAAAACCTCCAAAATCCGAAACTTTTTTGCGCGCCGACATGAACACAATGCTGTACAGATGCAGATATTTGTAAATAAATTCAATGCTCAGTTTCTTGTTATACCCTGAATAAAACCTATATATTGATTAGCTGTGTATGCAACATAAATGAATTTCACATTTAGATTTTGTTCCCATGCCCAGGCTATCTCATTATAATATGGAAGTATTCCAAAATCCGAAAAAAAGTCCGAAATCCGAGACACTTCCGACCCCCAAGCATTTCGGATAAGGGATGTTGAAGCTGTATTTAAAATGTACGACATAAGACAAAATGTGTATATAAATTCCACTCGAATTTAGTTCTTCGTTTGTGTGCGTATTTTCCTGATAATTCGTAAAAGCTTTTACTTCATACAGAACGTCATCTGTGCAATATACAGTATTCCAGTTATCTGAGAACAGGTCGCACAGGCTGCTTAGGCGTTGAAAATGGCACAAGTGATCAACACACGTGGAATTTACTCTTATCAAAATATTACAAATCTTACAATCCTGACGTAAAATCATGTGGAATTTGGTTGCTGCAATATACACCGCTTGCCAGTAAGTAACTTGCTATGTGGACCCATAAAGTTCACTACCATTCCGTGCTTCTATCCATTTACGCTGCTCTTTCTTTCCCCGCCAAGTTTATCGATTTGTACTGTATATTTGCATAGTTCCAACGGACGACATTTCATGCTCACAAGTCAGTCACAGGGTCAGATCGTTATAGAAATAAATACGTCACACACTAGGGGAACGTGGCATGACTTTATCAATATACCAACCCTTTTCCACGTTCCGTTTCATAGGCTGAAGAAATATTTCTTGATATTCAGATGTTCTCTTCTTTTATATTACTCTGTCTCCGAATTCAGTCTCATTCAGTTCTTTTTATGGATGTGAAGGACAATCTTGCTTATTTTATGCTTGACGTTATGTATTTGTACTTCCTGTATCTGTGAGTGATGGAAGAGGACAGCGGGGTAGGAAGGCTGAAAATTACAGATAAAAGGCGCTGCGCTTGTCTCTTCCGTTAGTCAAACTTTATTGAGTTCGCTCGAGCGCCGTCCGTCTGTGTGACACAAAGACTTGGGAGATGCGCGAGAGAGGAACTGCTGCAGCCCCCTGTCCGTATTCCGTCGCAACGACGAACAGTTTACATAAAGTATCTCAGGGGAGAATATTTCGACAAGGTAATGGAAGAGACACAAGACATTGAAAATGTTTAATAATATGGAATTAGCGATCAGAAATTGATACACAGTTTTGTTCGTAAAAACTGGGCAAAAGATCAAACTGGAAGATGTGATCATAGATGACGGGATATTAAAATAACCGTTACCTTTAAAAATATATACTGATGCCAGTAAAACTATTCGCTCTGTCTGTCGGTAGTGTATAAGTGTTCCTGATACGAATGCGGAGTTCTTGCGCCGCGTCTGGGCTAGGGACAACATCGTGAAGTCCACAATAAATAAATATAAGTGCAAAGATAAGTCCTTATTTATTGGCATATTTCCTGTGACATTGGTGTGTGTGCGCGCGCGCGCGCGTCCGCGCGTATGTGAAGGCTGAGTTAAACATCGCACCGGTCCCATACCAAAATACAGTATAACTCCAATCATCCGGACGCTGGTTATCCGGATCGCCAATTATCCGGATCCGCTTGGCCCTTCAGGTAACTTTGTCGAGAATCCTACAGAACTAATTTGCCTTGAAATTACCGGTTATCGGATCGATATATCTTTGACTTCATCAAGTAAATCTGTAACTCAGACGTTTTCTTACTGTAATTGTGCTGCATCGTTTTATGGCTTAAAATTTTCCGTAATTGTCAAATACGTATAAGGTGTTATGTATTAATGTTTTATTTGTAGGTAAATAAATATGTAGCCTAAAAATAGCCGTTTGTAGAATTTTTTCCCACTTTAAACTGCCAATGTGGCCTATTTTCAAAGAAAAATGCTGTTTTCCGGATTTTCTGCATATCCGGACGTCCCACGGTCCCATTAATCCGCATAATTGGAGTTATACTGTATTAGCCATTTATAAACAGGTGTATAGGTTTTCACCGTTTACTGTATTAGCCATTTATAAACAGGTGTATAGGTTTTCACCGTTTACTGTATTAGCCATTTATAAACAGGTGTATAGGTTTTCACCGTTAAGTCCGTTCAGCCGGGAATGGGCATTACAAACGACGTTTTCGCACTTCTAAGTAGAAACCTACAAACGACATCTGACGATCTCGCCGCGATGACAACTTTTTTCCGGGAAATTACGACGTATAGCCTGGTATAAATTTACAGACTCGTGGAAGAAACCTCTTTGTTACTGCGAAAGTATATTTTTTTGGTCCATGATGTGCAATCTAACGTCCACGACTCTTGATTTTATCGAAGCATAGTGTTCATATATTGTTAATTAGATACAGACGGGCCATACAATATATCTGCAGGGTGCTCCATGTAATCACAGCCGTATTATCATGTCTAGTGATACTACAATAGGCCATAAACGAGAAATTACTGCTATATCTCATTTCCCCAAATTCGAGCTCCTTGGAACATCTATTTCGTAAAGTGATGAAATTTTAATTAACGTTTCGTAGTACATCATCTTCCATATTATTAAGGAGGAAGGGATGCAGAAATGTAGGCACTTCAAGTCGCTGTGTTATCGATCGAGACAGACGATATGGCACAAGGTGATACTCCTTATGCGTAATGAATTTAGCGTTTTGTACCAAAAATAATATATTAACCTTTTAAAGCCTAGCGGTAACTTTACATAAGACCAGGTTTAACATTAAAAAATTCTGCATGGTGCCCACATTGCGTTTATGTGTTTTGTACGGATCTCAGAACAAACAGCAACTTTTGCCTTATAAAACATTAAGAGATTGGTTTTTATAACCGAAGTGGAGAGTGTTTACAGCGCGGTACGCACTGAGTCCTTATATAAAACAGATACGCTTCGTCTTTAAAGGGTTAATTTCAGTAAGCCGTTGTTGCAAGTTATTCGTACGTGGAGGTATCAAACGAACGTACGTCCGTGCACTAAGCAATAGCGTAGCGAATTCACGAAGATAGAGAAGTCAGTCCGATTCGTCCACATGACTTTGTCGTGTATCCGTTCAAGAATCCGAGGTACTAAAATGTACACGTGTGCTTCCCGTGTTGCAATTTCTTGCTTTCTGGCTCTTAACTAACTAACTCCATGGAGCAGAGGCCTTCTTGAGAAGCTAACAGTTTCTCAGCTAGTCAAGAAATTCCCCACATTTTATGGAACCCGAAGGTTCGTTACCGCATTCACAAGAGCCCGCCACCTGTCCCTATCCTGAGTCAGCTCAAACCAGTTCTTGCCCCATCCCACTTCTTGAAGATCCATTTTAATATTATCATCCCATCTACGCCTGGGTCTCCCAAGTGGTCGCCTTCCCTCAGGTCTCCCCACCAAAATCCAGTATACACCTCTCTTTTCCCCCATACTTGCTACATGCCCCGCCCATCTCCATTCTTCTCTATTTGATTACCCGAATAATATTGGCTCTTAAATGAATATAATAAACTTGGGTAGTGTCTGAACAGTATCCTAGCGAAAGCGTTGCTTGGACATAGAAATACAAGAAACAGTGACTTTTATTGTTGACGTTGTTATATCCCGATCCTAAAGTAGTAATATCGTTACTCTGATTGCTCTTATGTTAGCACCAAGAAGTAAGGCAGTCCCTGGACAGGCCCGAATGCGCCCTGAGGTTGAGGCTTCCAGATTTCAAGACAGTCGGCACATGAAGGCGGTAAGGTTGTCAGCCTTACGCACCTTTAGCCGCCAGGAAATATTCCTGGTACTCATTTCTGTCAGAGGCTAAGTCGATCCCAGGTCCATAGTGTAGCATCAAAGCTTTAGAGCTATATACAGCCCCTGAAGCAGCGTAATACTCACCGAACACGAGCTTCGATTAGGAAATAACTTCATAATGGGTATGTTCTGGATTGTTTATTTTTTATCCCCAATAAGAACAGTTCATTTTTAACTGTACCGCTGTCCCATTTTCCACGTAGTCGTCGTCGCAGTCGAGGCGTTTATCGTGTCGTGAGACGTTCTTCTCCATTCGCTGTTGACGTCAGTCAGTATCCAGCATTATCAGCTGTCGTGTCACAAATGTTTCAACGTCACGATAGTCTTTAAATCTATGGCCACCAGGATTTTGCGTAAGTGCTGCAAACAGGTAATAGTCGCTTGGCAACAAGTTTTGTGGAGACTCACTAGTGGGCAGTGTTCAAACATACCGACACAATATTTGGATGATTCTAAATTTTTTGAGCTTTATTATTATTTTTTATTATTACATTTTATCTTTTCAACCTTCCGACTATATTTGGATGATTCTAAAAATGTTTTATTTATAATTATAATAATAATTATTATATTTTAGCGCTTATTTTCGATTTGGTCATTAGGTTGTTACCACGTAAATAAACATGACTAGGATTGTTGTCGTAGCAGCAGCAGCAGCAGCAGCAGCAGCAGCAGTAGTAGTAGTAGTAGTAGTAGTAGTAGTAGTAGTAGTAGTAGTAGTNCAGCAGCAGCAGTAGTAGTAGTAGTAGTAGTAGTAGTAGTAGTAGTAGTAGTAGTAGTTGCTGCTGCTGTTGTGCGTCTTCCTTTTCTTGCTCTCGTTGCTGTTGATGCCACTCTCCACTTAGCCGCTGCCCACTGTGGCCGTATCCTATGACCGCTACATTTCTGAGACTAGCTGTCCGTCCTCACGTAACCTAGCCTTCTTCAGTACTGATGTAGGCTGGTTTTATCTAATCGCCCCAGCTGATAAATATTCTCCTCCCACTTTTTTACCTGAAAACGGGGTCAGTCATTCTGTGCAGTGTCGTTCACTTTGATGTACTAGTTTGATGTTATGCCTTCCGTGCATTTAGAAGACACATCAGCCGAGAGAGGCCAAGCTACCTTTAGCGAGGTTTTGCCAGGTGTCAGGCAGGGTAACTACCCTACAGGGACATCCCCCGTTACAATCAAGATTGATGTGTTGGTGCTTTTACGCCTTTGTATTTATAATTCCCTGGGGCTAGCACCTCGGTGCCGAAACATGTAGGAGTTTTCGAAGACTTACATGTGACTTATATCTTATTATGTGCGTTTGTCGGTGAGTATAACTGATGTACGGGTTCTTTAATCAGACCATGGACAGTCTTTGGAGTGTCATAGTGGTGCTGGTAGTAGTAATTGTTGTATGGGGTGTGGTGGCGGCGGCTGTGGTGGTGGTGGTGGTGGTGGTGGTGGTGGTGGTGGTGGTGGTGGTGGAGGCGGCGGCGGCGGCGGCGGCGGTGGTGGTGGTGGTGGTGGTGGTGGTGGTGGTGGTGGAGGAACATTCTGTTACGTAAATCTTTCCTGTGATTTGTGAAACTGTGATGAATATGAAATAGCGAAGAACTGATGAATAGAAATAATTTACCTCGAATATTCAGCACTAAGGAAACAGTGCGAACAGGCAGAGAATGGAGAGATGGCATAATGAACAGGGTGCTGCAGCGCTCCTTCCCTTTCCAACCCCTTCTGTCGGCCACTTGCTCACTCAACCTCGACTGGCTGACTAATTATCGGAAAACACTCGTCTGAATTTTCTTACTGGCTGGTAGGCAGAGAGGGAGGAAAAGTTCATTCGATGTTGGAAGGGTGGTAAAAAAAAAAAAAAGGTACGGAAGAATAAAAATAAAGTACGTAGTAGAAGCTTTTGTTCGTAATATGACGACAGCGGTTACGGCAGTAGACACTGTGTGCCCATTACCAGAAGTGGTTTCAACAGTAATACCTTTCCTGGACCTTAATCACGCCTGAGGCTTCAATTACTCTCCTCTGTACCTCTGTTTGAAATCACAGTCGCCTCCCCGCACCATGTCAGAAACACGTCCCGCCATTCTTTTCATACGGATGAGTAATTTTATTCTCGCTAAGTTTTCATTTCGAACTCTCATACTGTGTGTGTGTGTGTGTGTGTGTGTGTGTGTGTGTGTGTGTGTGTGTGTGTGTGTGTGTGTGTGACTGCGGGTTCCTTTTTAGTTCGCATATTTGACCGATAATGGAGCAGTCTGTAGAAACAGCTGGAATGAACTAATTTTCTAAATGTTTCTGAAAGTTGGTATCTTAATATACATGAACACTCTTTTGGAGATCGTGCATACTTTTGGGGCCCTCTAAGCACAAAGTTATGGAAACTGGATCTGTTTACGTCATTAGGATTATAGATTCGTACCCAGTTGGACCCAACAGAGGGGGATTTTCCCAGGCGGCTCATAAAATCAAGGAATATGAAATTTGGGGAGGCATTTATCATGCATGGGAAAAGGCAAATGCACACAGGATTTTGGTTGAAAAACCTTAAGGAGATCACTTTCAATACCCTGTTTTAGATTAGAGGATAATATTAAAATGGTCTTAGGGCGTGTACTAAATTAATCTGTCTCGGGTTGGGGGCAAATGGTAGGGCATTGAGAACAGTAAAATAATATCAGGTGACAAAATGCACGGAATTGCTTGACTAGCTGAGGACCTTTTAGGTTTTGAAGAAAGACCACTCCATGGATTTTATTAGTTCTTGAAAATTATCTGAAATTAAATTTATTTTAACTACATCTATAATTTTCTTTTATTTCAAAATATGTTTTATGATCAGCCACATTTAGTAGAAATTAATCGCTGTTCTAACTTTGCATATGCTGTAAGTTATACTCGGTTCATAATGACAGAAATTCACATTATAAGTCTGAAATGCCTACTGGTACCAAACTCCCTCACCATTCGTATAAGAGCGTCGATCGAGAATAATATTGGCGAGCAGGAAACTTTCGCTCTGTGCGCTTTTTGGAACACACACAACACATGTTCTTACTGTAGGAAATTAATAGAATAAAATTAAAAAGTTTTCAGTGTTCTAATACACTTCAGACTTAAAATTATATTATGTAAATTACCAGAAGGAAACTAATTAACGTTTTAAATTAGCGTAGTGTATGTTAAAGAAATATCCATCAGAACGTAGCGTAAAATTGGATTGCAGTTATAGAGGACGGTCTGTCTACATGAGGCAGGATTCTGTATGTTGGATGGAGATGTTGTTGAGCAGCCGCAGGGACAGTACATCGCAGTTTGGTTTTAAATAAATCGCATCTGACGTGTAGAAGTTTGTGTGTTCAGCCTGAATAATCTAGACTCCTCAAGTTGTCAGTCTAGGTCCTAAGTCTTCCACTTTGAATTAAACACTGCTACTCGCTGACACCGTGATTGACGGGTCCTGCACCACACCTCCTTTTATTATTGACTTTACACAGCATTACGCGTCACTCAAGACGTTCGTTTTGTGAATTGAGGGAAGAAGTAAATGTGAGAGGAAATGTCACCCGCTGGAACCCGGCCGTCTCAGCGAAAGGCAGCTGCATTTCACGATTGGTGAGAAGACGGAGAACCTTGCGCTGTTAGCAGCAGAACAAAAACTCTGCGCTGTTAGTAGCAGCACAAAGAACTCTGCGCTGTTAGTAGCAGCACAAAGAACTCTGCGCTGTTAGTAGCAGCACATAGAACTCTGCGCTGTTAGTAGAAGCACAAACTCTGCGCTGTTAGTAGCAGAACAAAGAACTCTGCGTTGTCAGTAGCAATACCAAGAACTCTGCACTGTTAGTAGCAATACCACGAACTCTGCGTTATTACTAGCAGAACAAAGAACTCTGCGCTGTTAGTAGCAATACCACGAGCTCTGCGTTGTTAGTAGCAGAACAAAGAACTCTGCGGTGTTAGTGGCAATAGCAAGAGCTCTGCTCTGTTAGTAGCAGAACAAATAACACTGCGCTGTTAGTAGCAAGAACTCTGCGTTGTTAGTAGCAGAACAAAGAACTCTGCGCTGTTAGTAGCAATAGCAAGAACTCTGCGCTGTTAGTAGCAGAACAAACAACACTGCGCTGTTAGTAGCAATAACTGAGCTGTTTGCAGCAATACCACGAAATCTGCGTTGTTAGTAGCAGAATAAAGAACTCTGCGCTGTTAGTAGCAATAGCAAGAACTCTGCGCAGTTAGTAGCAGAACAAATAACACTGCGCTGTTAGTAGCAAGAACTCTGAGCTGTTAGTAGCAATACCAAGAACTCTGCGCTGTTAGTAGCAAGAACTCTGAGCTGTTAGTAGCAATACCACGAGCTCTGCGCTGTTAGCAGCAATACCAAGAACTCTGCGCTTGTTAGTAGCACTACGAAGAATCCCATGTCGTTACTGGCAGCGCGAAAATCCGAGCTGGTAGTAAGAACACGAAGGAATCTGATCTGTATCAGCACAGGAAACTGATCTGTTGGTACCAATACGTAGAGTTCTTTGCTGGTAGCAGCAACACGAAAAACTCTGAGGCGTTGGTAACAGTGCAAAGGAACGTAGCTAGGGAAGACACAAAATATAAACAAATTGGAGCTAAATTAAGAATCTTCATATAATTTCACCAAGACAATTCATGAGAATGGCATCGGTGTTCGGAAGGTTATGAACACTTAGAGAATACCGTAGTTAATTACAAGGGGCTTGTGTTTTCTCAGCTTCGAGGAGAATGTTTGAAGACGACAGTGGTAGCTTCCGGTCAAAGAGTGTAACATGATTTCCGGTACTGCTTTTAGATGAAAAAAAAACGTTCACGTGATAAACACAATGGGAACATTCTGTGTTTGGTAATTGTAGTAACCAAACGTCGCCTTTGAGCGTAGGGTATTCCTGCTTCTGATTGTGGAGGTCCTGGCTCCACACACACACACACACACACACACACACAGAATGATTTTTCGTTTTGTCTGAGACGAACGACGAATAGATGTAAAGCAAGTGGAGAAGATGCGCTCATGAATTTAACATGCTTATCATCTGTGCCTCTGTATGTGCAAAATTCCGTACGCAGTTGCTGAATTCCATGAATAATTGTGTGTGCCGGGTGACTAAGCGAAATCAGCGTTGTCACGCTTGATACAAAAGTCCCTTCGTTCGGAGTTATAAAAAGGGGGGGGGGGGGAACAGTTAGCAAAAGTGGAAATGGAAGTGAATACTTAGCTACCAATGGAAACATGTCCGATTACACTATTTTTTTGGATGACGGGTACAGAGAGCTTTGACAGTCGTTTTTGCCAGAAATATTAGATTGCTGAAAGAAGTGTAGTTAGACGGTTTGTTCAGCTGTCTTGCTGTTGGCATGTAATTTTGTTTCAATTTATTAAGGAAACAGAAAATATAAAGGCAGAGATTTCTCCTCTCCTGCTTTGCAACTACAGAGAACGGCACATGGATAGATATGTATTTATCACAACTTGGGCTTGGGGCTTTTTATATTGTGGCTGTACCGAACATTGCACGTACTACTGATCGTGCCTCTTATTCCCTTGCTGCGGATTGGTTCGCGGGACGGACGTGTAATAATCACAGCGGTACACCTAATCGCCAGACATTTTTAATATGACACCATGTAGCTAGGAGGATAAGTGTCGACGTTTCTCAGGAAACTGCTCTCTCTATCCTCATTTTCTTTCTGTCTTGAATATATAGAAATCAGGTAACTCAGAAAAGTCAGCACTTATCTACCAGACTACACGGTATCACAACACAAAAAAACAGTATTCCTCACTAAAGTATGTCTGAATTATATCCGAAGAAATGTTTCCAGTGGTCACTTCTTGTCATTTTTATTGTTCTTCTTTCTCTGCAGGCCCAAATATTCGATCCGTGAGAACCGATCGGCCTACAAAGTGTACATGTGGCTGGTGATCCGTAGTTTCGGGCGCACCGACATCGGGACTTATAACTGTGTGTCCACCAACTCCTTGGGCCGGGCAGAGGGCACCCTGAGATTGTACGGTGAGTCCGACCTGTAGATGGACGAAGCCAGCTGTTGTGAGCCGAGTAAATTGAATTTTAAACCTTTCATTTTTTTTTAGGTAAACTAAAATTGTCTTCTGGAGCTTTATTTCCAAATTAGAGATTCCATTAATCTCTCTGGTCCGTTGCACTGGGTATCTAGATACGCACTAATGTGAGGCACCCCGTATAATATATCTCTAGGCACTGAACTCCTAGATATGCACTGCTGTAAGGCACCCCTCGACATTCGACGTTGCAGTGAGTTTGCCACAGCGATAATCGGTTTCGCTTGCATTTCCTGTCGAGTCCCAGCTAACGGTTTTACTACTCTTGTATCTCATCCGAGCAAATTCTCGGACAGTATAATGAAACACTGTAATGCAACTTTCATCACAACATTAACCCTTTAAAGACGAAGCGTATCTGTTTTATATAAGGACTCAGTGCGTACCGCGCTGTAAACACTCTCCACGTCTGTTATAAATACCAGTCTCTTAATGTTTTATAAGGCAAAAGTTGCTGTTTGTTCTGAGATCCGTACAAAACACATAAACGTAATGTGGGCACCACGTAGAATTTTTTAATCTTAAACCGCGTGGTACGTAAAGTTACCGCTAGGCTTTAAAAGGTTAATATACTTACCATACGCGATAAGACTATCGTCTGTTCTAACGTCTGTGAATGAATGATCAGCGTTAAACAAACTAAGAATCAGTCACTTGTTATACGGGTATGACGCAAGAGATGTTTGTATTTAATAGTAGTAGTAGTAGTAGTAGTAGTAGTAGTAGTAGTAGTAGTAGTAGTAGTAGTAGTAGTAATAACAGAACTTAAGGATGGAAGGAGAAAATGTGCATCTCCCAGTTGAAATTTAAAGAAACGCTTTAACCCCGTGAGACATGAAATTCGTCAGAATAATACCCTATATGAAATTTTATTTCTGCGTCACAGTAAACACACACTGTTTCCATTAGAAAGACAACTAGTTGAATGTTATGTTGGAAAATATTGATATCCATTGTGAGAATCATACGAAACTTATAAATACACTCTGTGGACAAAATGTAACGTTCTTTTAAAGTTGAAACATGTCGTTCATGCAGTGACCACTCTGTTTTAAACGACTTATGAAGTCGGGTGCCTCGTTTCATGTAACTCGCTTTCGTGTTGAATATTGGTAAGTTTTAAATCCAGCGTTCGCTGTAATAAATACGTAGCTGAAGTCTTAAAACAAAATGTTTTATTTAGGGCTTATGTGGAGAATACAGAGTGGCGTCAAAGTCTCTTGGCAGTAGAGGCGACGTTGCTGACAGAGTACTTACATTTATTGACTATCTGCAACATTCAAAGTGCTTTTCATCCACATTGATACGTTGTCGAAGTCTTTTTCGGAATGCTTGCACATACAAAGCTACCTGTTGTTATCAGAAAAAGCAGTCCCTATACAGGCCTGGACAGGCCGTTATGGCTGCATGAGGTTGAGCCTCCCAAAATTTCTAGACAGCCAGGACATGAAGGGGGAAAGGTTCTCAGCCCTAAGCACCGGCCGTCTTTACTCATTTATGTTAAGAGGCTGAGTCGACCCCTGAGTTTGTCATCAGTGTCAATGAAATTATCGTGTGTACGGCATTTCGGTTGTTATAAACACGGAGTGTTAAATGATTTTTGCGCCACACTGTATATTTATAAGGGAGATGAAAGAACAGACTTGAATTTTTAATCCCACGTTGTCCATCGCTCATTCCTTAGTGCAATTCATTAAATCTTCCAACATTTTCTTAGTCCCGTACAGAAGTCAAGCTGTGGAACTGTAGAGACAACAGCAGTCACATGACCTTATTTAAATATGGCCATGTGTCGAAAACGCCCCAACAAAAATCTTTTTTTATTCTGCATACATAAATTTTAACATGCGCCATAGTTTAGTATTTTTTGACGAAAAAGTGGAACACCCAGATGACTCTCAAACATTGCGTGTACTTCACTCCCGGTCCCAAACGCTACTATTTACGTGGCACATCCGCTAGTATGAGTAATTGGTCTCTTGATGCTACCTGCATCCCAGAATAATTTGACGCAAATTTTGTAACTGTGACAGCACCATATTCTGCATACCAAAACGATTGGCCACTATATTGTATGAGCCTTTAACGTAGTGCTTCTTGAAACCCTCCAGCATCGCAGAATAATTTGACGCAAATTTTCTAACTGTGATAGCACCATATTCTGCATACCAAAACGATTGGCCACTCTATTGTATGAGCCTTTAATGTAGTGCTTCTTGAAACCCTCCATCTCACATCACGAACACATTGTTTTCGGTGTTTTTACGCCCCAGTTCAGACATCTTAGACGTGACTGTACTTCGTTTTAGCCAGTTCCAAAGTTCTCTTGTCACGTGGTTTAAATAAAGGGGTTGCGTTCACCCTTGTTTCATATTCTTCCAGCGACCACCCAGCACAGCTATCGGTATTTTACCCTCTACACTCTGCGTCCTTGTATGTAAATGTGGCACGGTTGCAGATTAACTGGCCATGTGGCTTTAAACCGGTGGTAGCCATACTCTTTTAATCTGACCTTCTCTAGATATGATAGAAAATCTTCAGACCCCTAAACATTAATCGAAAATGTTTTTTTTGAATTTCAAAAATTAATTGGTCTACAAACAAAACAGCTCTTCAGAGATGGAAAGTAATGTTCAACATATATAAAGTTTCACATAGGACACACCACTCTGTGCTGTATTGGTAAATAATCGCTCTTTATTGTGAGAATCGTACCAAACATAGAGCTGTACTGCGTGGGCAGAATTCAGTGTTTTTAATATTAAAATCTGGCCGTCAGTAAAGTAACCACCGAGTTTTATAGCCGTAGTGATACATATGAAGTTCTTTTCCATTAAATTGAGTGTGGCCTTTTAGGGTTAAAACCATCCTTCATCTTTCTTATTGGCGCAGTTTTCAACGCCACGTTGGGAAACGAAGTGTAAGACTGACCAGAATGATTACATAATGCAAGGTAAATGAAGCAGATAGCTTTAACAAGTATGGGAACGGCAGCGTATTGCCTCCGGTTGAAGATTTTGTTACCATTAACTCTCTAGTAATCTGTAGGCTTTGTCTACATCGATGATTATTAGGATAATAAAGGATGGTGAAATAGACGAGGCATATACAGCACACGGGAGATGTGGGAGATGCATACAAAATTTTAGTCAGGAACTTCAGTGGAAGGAGACTAGCTGAGACTGTCGTCAGTTGTAAGTGAACACGTTATGAGTAAGTGGGCTGGGTTGGCCTGGTTTAGGAGAGAATCTGTGATAGTGCCGTTGAGTACACAGGTGACAGAGCCGACTGACACATTTCAGACCGCACTTTTGCTCTACGACAGAGAGGGGAGGGGGGGTGTTGTCTAGTGTCTGCATATGGAGAAAGATATCATGTCATGCCATTTCGACAGTCTGTTCGGTGACAGTGGGTCGGTGGAGTATGCAGTGTGTTTAGGAAGGAAGAACATGTTTATATATGGGATAGCTCACGGCCTTTACGGTCTCCGGACCTCACGGTTCCGGATTTCTTCGTATGGGGATACTTGAAAGAATGTCTGTACAGGAATCGCCCACACAATAGAGGAGCTGAAACGCGCTATTCGGGATGAAATTTCAATCATAAATCAGAGCTGTTTCCTCGAAGTTTTCACAGTTTTTTAAATCGTTTAAGGACAATGTGTTGTAAATAAAGGAGGTCACCTTCAAGATGTTATCCATCAAACGTAATAAAGAAGCAATAAATTTTATATTATTTATTTCCGTATATTAACCCTTTAAAGACGAAGTGTATCTGTTTTATATAAGGACTCAGTGCGTACCGCGCTGTAAACACTCTCCACTTCAGTTATAAAAACCAGTCTCTTAATGTTTTATAAGGCAAAAGTTGCTGTTTGTTCTGAGATCCGTACAAAACACATAAACGCAATGTGGGCACCACGTAGAATTTTTTAATGTTAAACCTGGTGGTATGTAATGTTACCGCTAGGCTTTAAAAGGTTAATATCAATTTTGTACTTAAAACCAACTAAATGCACAATTTCAGTACATAATCTATTTTATTCCTCCGACATGTTTCGGCTAGCTGCCGTCTTCAAGGAGGTTTAGATCAATTCACTATATAAAGCCGTTAAGCCATTAAAATTTGGTGTTCATGTTACTCTTAAAAACTTCTGAAAAAGTCTTAAAATCTTAAAAATCTTGAGATCAACTTTCTTCTGGGATATTATGCTTCGACGCTGCGTAATATGCCAGAAGAGCGCAGATCTCATCAGCATCGCGGCGGAAGCGTCAAATCTTAAAAATCTTCTTTAGATCTTACAATGCTTATGTTTTCTTTTTCATTGTAAGATTTTAAGGAGATCCTTAATATGTTACGAGGTTTTTTAAAAGTTTTTAAGGGGTAACACGAACACCGCACAATATTATACACCATCGTCAAAACCTTTTAGAATTTACCATATTTTAATGGTTTAAGGATTTTATATAGTGAATTGATGTAAACCCCCCTGAAGATGGCAGCTGGCCGAAACATGTCAGAGGAATAAAATAGATTAATTAATTATGTACTGAAACTGTACATGTAGTTGGATTTAAGTACAAAAAAACAAATTGCTTGCTGTGTGCATATAAAGTGTGTATTGTATTTCATCCGTTTGTTGCTGTGTAAAGTATTATCGTTTGGCTAAAAGTGTCAACTGGCACTGCGCTGCCGTGTAGTATACCCCATTTAGTGGACCTATAATTTTGTTTCGCCTGTACATGCACTTGAGGATACTTGCTTTGATTTATGTGTGTTATCCTATTCCAAAACTACGTACGTTGTCTACCTCCAGGATATCCGTAAATCTGTTGGGTTGTTTTCAGACTTGGCCGATTTTAACTTCAGTTATATAGAGCTGTAGCATGTGTAAAGATGGTTTTGACTTTATGAAATTTAGAACTGTTTACAAGATTCAAGTCTTCAGGGATGTTTTGCCGTGTCAAGTGGTAAATACTTAACCTACGTTTTGTAAGAGCGTAGTGCCTCTATCTTTTAAGATCGAGCCATAGTACGATCTTCTTTAACCCTTTAAAGACGAAGCGTATCGGTTTTATACAAGGACTCAGTGCGTACCGCGCTGTAAACACTCTCCACTTCGGTTATAAAAACCAGTCTCTTAATGTTTTATAAGGCAAAAGTTGCTGTTTGTTCTGAGATCCGTACAAAACACATAAACGCAATGTGGGCACCACGTAGAATTTTTTAACGTTAAACCTGGTGGTATGTAAAGTTACCGCTAGGCTTTAAAAGGTTAACTCTTTGATGGAGGCATTACGCTCTTTGATATGTCGGCAGCTGGCAATCTGTTTATTAACGGACACGGCGTGACATCCCAGAAGATCTGAAACTTCATCGTCGCTACTGTGAGAAACAAAAATTTCGCAACTTTGAAGAAAGTAAAACCGAAATGATAGTCACTCATGACATTTGTTAGCACAACGAATTATCTGTAAAAATGTTCGACATATAATCATTACTTAATATTTTAATGTCATACTTTGTACTGCATCATTTGAAGATATCTCTGGTTAATTAGTGGAAGTAGAAGAAAGTACCAAAAACTATAAAATTAAAAATTCATTTTGTTAACGGTGTTTTGACACTATTTCCTTAGTTGTTTATCAATACTTTCCACCCCCTTTTCTGTTAAAATGTTTATTGCATTCGCCCAAATTTTTGCCTGTCTTCTACAACCATTAGAGACTGTTCCGTGTCAGTCTGCAGCACAAAAGCATTCAATTTAACCCTTTGAAGACTAAAATTAATCTGCGTGGAAAGTAAAGATTCAGTCAATGCTTTGCAGAGAACAGAGTGTGCTTCTATTAGAAAGACCATTCTGTGAATATTATATAGGGAAACTGTGGTTGTTTATTTTGAGATTCATGTGGTACACATAATACATTGTAGGGGCAGGGCAAAACACAGACGTTATGGTGTTAAAACTTGGCGGTACATGTAACTACTAGGCTTTAAAGAGAGTAGCAGCCCTTCTCTCTCGCCGCCATTCTCCACACACACACACACACACACACACACACACACACACACACACACACACACACACACACACAGCGTGAGATTTAAAAATAGCCCCACAGCACATTCTTACTGCATGCTGACATGTTGACTGTGTTACTGTGTTTGTTCCTAACGTATGCTTGAGATTTTGGTCGATTATTCCTTGCTCTCATATGTGTATGAAGCAACAGTTCGTGCTGTGTCTGAATGAAACACGTGGAGCCTCGGAGCTTCTCACGTCGCTATGGTCAGGTTGCCACATCTGCTTCGTACATTGGAACTCCCGCATACATCTCTCCGCCCAGAGACGGACTTTCCTGTCTGAGAGGCCTATATGTCGTGTTATCATCGCCACTCAAATAGTGATTTATGTCTGGAGATACAGCAGAAAACGTTGCGATGGTGTCGACATGTAGAAGGAATGAACAGGTATTGACGTTTAATAAAAACAATTCGCTTGAAGTAGTGGGAAGATAACAGTTATTGTAAGATATTTATAAAGAGATGGAAGAAAAATATCCTGAAAAAGTGATCGAAGCTGTTGGATTTCGTGAACAAAAAGCCCACATGGAAGTACGTACAAAGGTAACGTCCGTTTACAGGCCATGTAAGACATACAGAGGGAGGAGAGGTATAACTCCACTCATTCTTGATCTCGCCATTGGAAGTGAATGGTTAGCCTCACGCTCCGGCCGCTTTATTCCCGGGGAAAGAACCCCCCTGTACCCCGTTCCCTGGGAGACAGTGTGGGCCCAAAGCTAGTCTGGACCTTTGGAATAGAGAAAATCTGTTACCCCTAGCGGGATTCAAATCCCGGATTATCCAGCACGTAGCCTGTCCCTATACTGACTACGCTATCCCTTCTCTTGCCTAAAAGAATTGGAAAACCAAAAGAATGGGTAGTATAAGACGGACGAACGAATTCTTCTTCTTGTTACTAATGTTCGTAATGTCAGTCAGCTGCCAAGAGTTCAAGGCTGTGGCAGCGGAATGTTCTGTTGCCTGTAACATATGTTTTGAGGTAGCACCAACAGAGTCAACAGCACTGACGCTACCAGGACAGAGTACTAACCGTTGTAGCCCAGACCTAATAGTATGTCCCCATTAGAGTTAGATGAGTAGAGGAACAGCATAATACAGGAACAATCCCTGTCTGGGGCTCATTGCTCGACAGTATTTAGCATGCGGAAATCCAAGCTAAGACTTGCCAACACAGAACAAACAAGACGTAGCAGTCTCCCAGTTATCTGGATTAATTGCACCACCACAAGATAGCGGCCCGATATGCGTTTGCTACACGGACTGGTTGATGGAGACACGGAGCATAGGTTTGTACACACTGCAGTACCCCGGGGACAAGCAACCGCATCGCAGTGTTTCATGACAAGTGATACGAAAACACTGTCATAGTGTGAGACGCAGAGCTACGCGAACGGTCGTTTCACAGGCTTAGTTGCTACACAGTGTTGTTGAACCTTGTCCAGAGAAAGAACTGTCCTGATTGTTTTGTATGAGTTTTGTTATGGTTCTCAGAAAACTGACGGTCTGGTACCCGTAAAATGTGCTACGAGTTTTCCGCTACCATATGTGTTTCAATTCATAATTTATGGCAGGGGTGACCACAACGCGGCTTGGCCACGTCACTGGTGCGGATAGCGTAAGTTTGTGTAAGCAAATAACGTTCAGGCAGGTATGATAACAAAACCAACAAATCCACATAAGTGTATGAAAGTACGCATATTATACACACTCTATACCTCCTGCTTGTTTTTGCTACTCGTGTGGCCATCTTCATGGTGGTACATTACAAAGGATAGACACGTTGTAATATTACAGGAGTATTAGAACCCGTGCTGGTTCTAGTACTTCTGTAATATTTCAGTGTATCCTTTGTAATGCACCTCCCTGAAGATGGTGACATGAGTGGCCGAAACATGTAGGAGATATACGGTGTGTATAGCATACTTTCATACACTTATGGGCATTTGTTGGTTTTGTTATCATGTCTAATTTCTTAATGTACGGCTATGGATCATCTAGAAAATACTCAGGCAGTTCATATGCACACGACGCCCGTCGTGAGTGGCGTTTTGACAGTTTTTATAAAGAGAAGAGACTTGTAACTAACTTAAGTTGACCCATTGTAGTTTTATAAAGCGAAATTAGAAGTCATAAAATAAGGGAAAATGCTCCGTTTTATTTTATTGCATTAGTGCGTGGCTGGTACCTAAGTTACCCCTTACGACCTGCTTCCCGAAGCATGTCAACTGACCACCTTTAATACGTAAGTAAATATTGTCGTCCCGTTCGACACTGTCACCTCCACCTCTCATATAGAGCTGTTAGACAGTCTAACATCCAACCATGTAACTTCCTGGCGATTGACTTAAAAAAATACGTTCCAGTAAGCCGCAACGGAGTTCTGGTACGTCATTTTACTGATCTTCCCCACATTCGATGCGTATAGTCCAAGTTGTTAGAAGCGCTATTTAATGAACCATAAATGAACGCATAACTCGATAACAGACTGTGTGTGTGTTCGTGGTAGCGAATACAATAAGAAACCCCTCCCCCCCCCCCCCCCCAGGAACGAACCCTGGTCATCCATCCCCCAATCAATCGCTTTACGAACTCGCGTGATTACGTCAAAACAAAGCTACTCTTTGTTAGTTCCTAGGTGCGCCGCCTGCATCGGACGCTGTACGATTTGCTATCTGAATTTTGCAAACCCGAGTATGTCCATTGGTGCGACGTAAAGGGAAGGCAAAAAAAATTGGGTCTAAAAACAACGTTTCGCTACAGGCAGGGAGGATTCGCTTTATACTGGAAAATGAATATATTATTCATGAACTAGAATCCGTGTCTGTTGTAAAGCACTGTGTGTGGGACTTGATAGATGTCAGTGTGTAAACGTTACAACGCGCAGAGGAAAGAAAGGTAGAATGGAACAAGCAAGTTACGTGGAATATTGCCACATCTGCTCTGCCCTCTCTTATTCTCGTGGGTTTATTGAATCTAAGGTTATTCTAGCAACTCTTGACCCAGCGAGATAGGTCACAAAGGGTCAAACGAGATTACGAAGTGGCCTTTAAGGGACGTGGAATGAGGCGCTGTTAAGGGCACGTTCGTGGCTTCTTGAAGGTAGCTGGTCTGAGGAAACCTAATAAAGGTATCAGTCAGGACAGTAAGTGACCTTACCGAGATTCGAATAGGATGTTAGCAGCATGCACGAATTACTTGTATGCCAGCAGTTGTTACGAAAATTAAAGTAATCTTTGAGTTGCTGTCGTAAGTTTATGTACATTGACTAAGTCGTTCGGTTATTCTTTGCTGTGTGAGGGACATCCAGTTTTAAGATAAAGTGAATTTATTCTCTTCTAGCTTCCTTCGTTGTGTGTACTTGTACTTAATCTTTAACAGTTACAGAGCTTTCATTACAAAAGTGTCGACATTTAAAATTTGAATATTTCTTCCTATTTAACTCGATAACGTGTAAAGTAGGTCTTTACCTAAGCGTCTCTGCTGGATCGGAGGCCCACCTAACCTGTTCAGTGGGTACCGGCGACGCTTTTCCTGAGATAAAACCTGGTCAGGGCGTAAAGCTGACTACTGCCGTCTATGTGCAGGTGTTAAGAGTGAGTGGAGTTACACGTCTATTTCCCCTTCTGTCTTTATGGCATGTAGACGGACGACTTTACCTTCATAAGCTGAGTCCCATTTCGATATGAATTCCATTTGTAGATCTTCATATGTTCCCATTATGTCACTCAGCTGCCTCCATCTGTGGTCTGGCTAAAGCTACAGTACCCGATGTTCTTTCTTCTTACTGTTATAGCGCCGTCGCCTCTCACCCCCCCCCCCCCCCGTAAATATTGTGGTGATCGTATAGAGAAGGTACAAACAAAGTGAAACAAGGAAAAAGGAAAGAATGAGAGAACTGCAATAAGGAAAGAAAGAAACAAAGAAGGCTATTTAGTGCGGTGAATGGAAGATTGTGGGAGGAAGCAGTGAGAAACTGTTTCAAGATTATTGACCTGGGTATACGTGTGGAAGGACTGAGAAACATCACGAACAGTCTGTCAGAAGAGCTGGCGGAGGGGCCAAAATTGTAACTGTGCACCCCTCGAATACTAAGCAAGAATGCTGCACATTACAACGTGACAGATCTGAGAAGAGAAGAGGCGAGGAAACTCGTTTGTCGTCAGGTCGTGTCTTCGTCAGCAAGAAGGAAGTTCTGACGAAGCAGTACTGTAACTAAAACACGTTTTCAAGCAACATTACAACGTAAGATCTTTCGGTAACTGCTTGATACCTGTTACCACTGTGTGCAGGAAATAACGCGCTCAAATATTCACCAGCTTAGCATTTCGCAGTATCCGAATATTGAATCCCGTGGCTTTCTTTTATCGGTTATACACATCAAAGAGATACACCTTACTCTAGACGCTATTGGCTTCTCTGTTTCTCTGAAGGGCGGCTTCGGTTATCGTTGAGAGCTCAGAAATTAGTTCGTCACTATTTCGTCGGATTTCAATATAACTTCCTTTTCCCATGAGCCCATTTCTTGTAGTAATTAGCGATTTTAGTAGTGATATTACAAGCATAGAATTTGTATAAATACGAAACTGGCAGCGTTGATTTATATTGTTTCGTTTATTTTAACTGGTTGATTTTTGGAATGACTAAGCTACCGGTGGGACGATGCCGGGTTCGAATCTCGGAAGGGGTAAGGATTTTTCTTTTATACAAAACGTCCAGAATAGCTCTAGGGTCCCCCCCCCCCCAGCCTCCTGTTCAATGGGTACCAGGATTATTTCTCGGGGGTAAAGCAACAGCTGGGGCGTGAAGTCGACCAGTGAATTCCATCTGATACCGAGGTTAAGAATTAATGGAGCTATGCCTCAACCCCCCCCCCCCCCCATGTGCTTTCGCAGCGAGTAAAGAGGCGGCTGTAGCTATTTTGCGTATTACTATTCTTGTATCAGATGTCACGCTTTTGTATTGTCTCTGTATTACTGTTCGCCAAACCCACAAGAACAGGAAACGGGGCTACGTAATCGGCGTAGTGGCTGGGCTGTGATGTGGACAATTATCCATCCTTGGCGTTGATCCTATTATATCTTAAAATAACTTTGGAAATTGAGTAAACCTCGTCAATAACCGAAACACAGAGACAGGTCTTGCATATCTGTAGTGTCAGACGAATTGCACCGACGATCCATTACGGAGACCTTCTGTGTGGTTAATTGCAGTGGGCACTGTTCGGTTCTTCTGTGCGGTTAATTGCAGTGGGCACTGTTCGGTTCTTCTGTGCGGTTAATTGCAGTGGGCACTGTTCGGTTAACAGTGTGTCCACATCCACTGCCGGAAGTCGGGTGGACATTTTTAATTCCACACAGCGGAGCAAGGAGACTGCGTGTATCGATCATGGTATTAAGGGCAGCCAGCAATGACGCGCGCCACAGTGAAAAGTTGACTCTGATATGCGGATTAAGTTTCACATGAACGCGATTAAAATTGGCTGACATACTGCCAGTAGGCTGTTTCGGCGAAATGTAGGAATTACGTGGGCCCACACGTCGTTCCCTCCCCACAATGTCGTGTTTGGACTCGTGAGAAGATAAAAAAATAGATCTGCTTTGGTTTCTTTACTCAATTCTGCATACTTTTCCCTTACTGTAATAAATTGGACGTATTTATGAAAAACAACGATGTCTTTTTAACAGTATTTTGTTTCGTTTATGTTTTATCTTTATTTTATTGTTCTTTTAGCATCCTTTCCATGCTTAAAAGGAAAAACTACCTTACATATTTTTTAAGATCGCTTCTATCACTAGGTCTGGTCGTGCATCGCCATATAAATTACTCGTGTTAGATCAGGTAAGACAATCGAATTTTTCGCGACGTCTCTCGTGTTAGCTTAAATTTTTATATAATAAATAAATAAATAAATAAATAAAGGTTGTTATACATTTTTCAAACGTTTGTCATGATATAGAACTGCGTTACGCAGAATGGTGCATATTAATATTACAGTTGCTGTGTGTTGTTATTATTACTTTCTAATAACCAGTGATCTATGTATCATTATACTTTTGGCCATAATTTTACCTGTTAACCTTTCTGACTTAGCTATATTTTAGATTAAAATTTAATACTTTTACTATTATTAATATTTCAGGCGTTCTGTAACTCCGTGAAGTTTTGACAGTAGTGAATTTTAGATAAGTTAAATACCCTTGATTGCCTCAGGCGGCTGTAGTGTTCGTAGGATCCCACAGCGCAGAGGAAATGCAGCGGTCCGGAAGATCCGCTGTGGTAGGACCACTCGTGCTGTGTAATTCGCAGGACTTGGTTTGAATCCCAGAGGACTGAACTGTGTCATCATGATAGCTACCGATCTGCCTGAAGTGGGCCCTTTTGGTAAGACGTTATACTAACGGGACTAGCGGAAAAAGAAGCTTTTTGTGCGACTCACAGTACACACTTCAGTCAAAACTACTAGATGCAGATGTGTTCTCCTGCGAATGGATATTAGCCTTTTAAAGCCTAGCGGTAACTTTACGTACCACCAGGTTTAACATTAAAAAATTCTACGTGGTGCCCACATTGCGTTTATGTGTTTTTTACGGATCTCAGAACAAACAGCAACTTTTGCCTTATAAAACATTAAGAGACCGGTTTTTATAACCGAAGTGGAGAGTGTTTACAGCGCGGTACGCACTGAGTCCTTATATAAAACAGGTACGCTTCGTCTTTTAAGGGTTAATTAAAACCGATTTAACGTTTTTTAAGTCCCAGTTAAGCCTGCGCAACATGGGTTCTTAAGGAAAATCTGCTAAATAAACTGATGATCTTTGAAAGATCATGAGGAAAATTTTTGGTCGTACAAGATCAGATGATGGCAACTGGAGGATTAAAACTAATTAAAAAATTAACGAAGTAATAAAAGGACAAAACATAATTGGGTTTACTAAAATGCGAAGATTAACTTGGTTAGGCCATGTCGAACTCATGGCCGATAATAATAATGTTAAAAAGATCAAGAGATGGAAACCCATGTCGAAAAGACCAATTGGAAGGCCTAAAATACGTTGGGAAGACGACTTTTGGAAGATATCGAAAGCATGAAAATATGTGACTGGAAGAATGTAGCACAGAATAGAAACGGAAGGAAGTGGTTGAGCAAGCCAGAACCGTGTGCAGGTTGTAGCGCTTTATGAGGAGGAGGAGGAGGAGGAGGAGGAGGAGGAGGAGGAGAAGAAGAAGAAGAAGAAGAAGAAGAAGAAGAAGAAGAAGAAGAAGTCCCAGTTAAAGTCGTTTTATCTTCCTTCAAGTCCCAGTTTATTATGCCTCTGTCAGTATGGTGCTTAATGCGCGTGTTCTTACACCATTGTTAGATATGAAGTGCGTACAAAATTTTTGTAGGAGTGCTTGAATGCAAACAATTATTTGAAATACGTTGGTGTAGGTAGTTTGGATGATACTTAAGCGGGTCGTAAATGAATAGGGTTTGAAGTTGTCGACTGAATTTACATGGCTTAGTATGTGGAACCCTAATGGGTTCTGGGCAGGTTATTGCATGCAGTTTTCTGAAAACGGGTTCTGTTGCATGGCGATAGTTCAGTTATTAAATTACCCAGTTATTCAGTCATTCATGCTTTACACATACCAGTGTTTTGCATTAATATATAAATCCCAATGCTGCTGGACTTACTGTCCGGCCGCAAGTACCTGTACCAGATTTCTTTGGGAAGGTGACACTGTGTAAATATCTGGTCTGGGATGGGTGCAACAGGAGCCAGTATAGGGTAGTTGGCTGGACGATTCTGGGTTCGAATTCCGGCAGGCGCAAAAGAATTTTCTGTTCTCCAAAAGTCAAGTCCGAGTCTGGGGCCTACACAACCTCCTATTCGGAGGGCACCAGAGTTATTTTCCGGTGGTAAAGCGGCGGGGGGGGGGGGCGAATTTAACGACTCATCTCCATCTACTGCCGAGGCTACGAATGAGTGTCTCTGTACCTCTGTTCCCCCTGCATGCCTTCATGTCGTGGACAGGAAGAATTGTACCTTTGCCTTTAATTTGTACCGGAGTTCTCATAGGATATAAACGGGCATACCGTTGAGATAGTTTGTCAAAGAGCTGCCAAACGGACGTTGTTCATCATAATGTATAATAGATCAGTGTCGGGCATTAGCTTTCTAGAAACGAGATGAATGCTATTGTTTACAACTCGGGCTAGACCTCTTTCAAGTACGACTCTGTTATCTCTATACCGCGAAGGCCCTCAGTAGCTTAGTGCAGTGTTTCCGAAACTTTTTTGCTCGCGGACCCTGTTGTCTGGCTTGGAGAAATAACCACGGATCCTCATATCCTTGCTCACGTAAATATAGTGTCCGGATGATAGGTACCAAAATTAAAAATTTATATCTCGGAACTGATCTTAGATAGATAGTAACACGTACCAATAGCGTACGTAACAGTTCATTGCGTGATTTGGCCTTAATTGTAAAATTATTGTCACTCGCTTCGTGAGTACAGGAAGTTTCTTAATTAGATATTCTAACGGTCATACACAATAAACATATCGCCAGTTAGAGAAGTTCCGCAATTATTTGTAACAAAGCATTATTACTTTAATTTTAAAAGGTTTACGTCAAAGTAGCCGTTACAGAAATGCATTCACGCGTCCCCTGGGAACTGATCGCGATCCCTTGGGACCCGCGGAGGAGTACACTTTGGGAACCACTGGCTTAGCGGATAGTCGCCCGTCTTTCTTCGCGGAGGTCTGATTTCAATTCGAGGCCAGTCCGTGTGGGATGTGTGGTGGTCTAAGCGGCACTGGGTCATGTTTTTTTTTTCGAGTAATTCGGTGTTTCCCACTCAGTATCATTCCACCAATTCCCCATACTCATATTTCATTCTACGACCGACCCTGTGTAATCTTACCAATTAAGAGTGTCGTTAAATAAACACTTTTATCTGTCCCTTTCTGACTAACATGAAGTTTTGAGATGTTTCTGTAGAAGGGTCCTTCGCTTTCCTCCTGTTTTTTTTATTAGCTTCTGCGTCTTTCTCATAACTAAATGTGTACCGAATGTAAGTAACAAGGCGGTACTGCTTTGATACAGAAAACACGGTAATTCATGTTCCGACCGTAAGGCTGACAAACACATACATTACACGAAGTACGTGAGTCATGTATAATTCAACACACTCAGTCACTATTTGACATCAAATAAAATTTGAGAAGAAAGTATAAAGGCCTAACTTAACGAACGGGCCAATGGAATACATCAGTTTGACGGTAATTTTCAGACCTTTGAAGTATGATGTATCTTATTTTATTCAACGATATTTCGTCAACGCCTTTGTGAAGGATTAATTGGAAAGATGTGGAAGGAATAAGCAATATTTGAACTCGTTATTTTCCACACGAGCGAAAAACGCATCTAGACTGGCTGTGGGATTTACCCAGCCTCGCATTGTGTGGGCACAGGGCAAAGCCGCGCCGGCGCGTGAAGCAAACAACGTTGTTCTGTCTAGTGCCGAGTTTAGCAACACTTGCCTTCCCCTGCATGCCTTCATGGCGTCAACAGGGACGATGTAATCTTTACTTTCACTTATCCCAACACTCGCTTCGGACAACTGTGGACAACGGCGAAAAACATTAGATATTGTGACCAACTTTCGGACCGGAACTCAAACCCAGAGCTTGTACTACACGAATCAGTACTGCTGACAATTACACCGTTACATTCTTCACGTTGATCTAAGATCTAGAGATTTACGTAAAGATCCCAGCGTCCGTAACACTGTGTTTGAAATTTGCTACTGTTCAAGAAATGTGCGAGCAGATGATATAAAGGCAAATTCAGGAGTTCCTAAACATCGCTACTTACAGGTATAAACAGGTCGTGGAAGTGTATTCTGCTTCTCAGCACAAGACGGCCCACGCCACGGCACGGAGTTGGGGTCATCAACGGGAACATCCCAATGCCCGCGCCAAGCAGTGTACTCTTCACCGGCTGGTCTTCATTCACTTTGTGTATGCGTGCGTGCGCGCGTGTACTAGTGGAGACGTGGCGATTGACCCGTCAACATGCGTGCTTCTTATTGTAGAGATCCCGGATGCTAATCCCGGCTAGAGACCTGCTGTTCTGACGGGAGTTTCTTGCGACATCCCTCAATCTGTTTATACAAATGCCTGGAATAATAAGTCTGCCTCCGAATATGCCGTGACTTCTTCCTGCTACATTCCTTGCAACTCAGAGCCACACATCATTTTATGTTTGCATCATGCGTAACTAATTTCCTGGAACAGAGACCTTCTTTAGGATCTTGTAGGCGCTGGAGTTTTCCACAGATTCCTTACTTCTTGGAATACAAAATCTCTTTTGCTCGTTAACAGCTGCTTGCCAAAGATTTCAGGCCTGAGGTTTGTAAGAGAGTTCACCCTAACACGTCCTCTTTATTTATTGTGTATTTGAGCTTTATTCTCCCATTTACTTTTGTGTTTACCCAATTGGTGTATCTCCTTCTTGTTTTCCTGCTAAAATTTCCAGATTTACCAGGCGTGCCAGTCTTTCCTGTCTCATCTTCTTCAGTCTGGCCACTGATATCTGGTGAAGAGTACGAAGTATGAAGCTGTGCATAATTTTTTCAGTTGTCCTGCTAGATCCTTGCTCTAATGTCCATATACTCACCACAGGTATTTCCTTCACGTAATTCATGCAGCTGACGAAGCGCTGTTAAACATCGTACGAATCGAATTATATAGAAGAGTACGCGTACAAAATATTTGTAGTGCAATAGTACTCTGTAGGGTTCTGACGATAATGTTTGACATTTGAACTCATAGACGTTTTTGGACATTTTCCATCATATGTGTTGACATATGATGCACTACGTTTCGGGGAGAGTTTCGGTCCCTGTCTTCAGGCTTACTTCTTCCGAAACAACTGTCACTGATTATTTACCTTGTAATTAAACACGGATTTACGTGGATGTTGTAAATTTTTAAACTGTTACTGTAATATGTTGTGTTTAGTAATTTACTGTTAGTCCGGCTCTTATTAGAACGTAAAGTCACCATGCAGTAACAGTCGTTTTGGAAGAAGCAAGCCTGAAAGACAGAGACGGAACCTGTCCCCGAAACATAATATATCACATTTCAATGCAAACAACTGAAAAATTCCAAGATGTCTATGAGATCAAATATGCAGTACAGCTTTACATATAAACTGACAAGTAGACCTACTTATCTTCCTGGAGACAAGTAGACCTATTTGTCTTCCTGAAGACACGTAGACCTACTTATCTTCCTGAAGATAAGTGGACATATCTTCCTGGAGACAAGTAGGCCTCCGTATCTTCCTGAAGACAAGTAGACCTACTTATGTTCCTGCAGACAAGTACACCTACTTATCTTCCAGGAGACAAGTAGGCCTACTTATCTTCCTGAAGACAAGTAGACCTACTTATCTTCCTGCAGACAAGTAGGCCTACTTCCTGGAGACAAGTAGGTCTACTTATCTTCCTGAAGACAAGTACGCATACTTATCTTCCTGAAGACAGTAGACCTACTTATCTTCCTGAAGACAAGTAGACCTACTTATTTTCTTGGAGACAAGTAGGCCTACTTATCTTCCTGGAGACAAGTAGACCTACTTATCTTCCTGGAGACAAGTAGGCCTACTTATCTTCCTGAAGACAAGTACACCTACTTATCTTCCTGGAGACAAGTAGTCCTACTTATCTTTCTGGAGACAAGTAGGCCTATTTATCTTCCTGAAGACAAGTAGGCCTACTTATCTGTCTGAAGACAAGCAGGCCTACTAGTCTTCTTGAAGACACCGTAAAAGGAATAGAATCTGTGAAGAGATGTGTTGATATTCCGCTCTAGAGAGGTAGCAATTCAACACAGTTGAGACCAGATGGTATTCCTCGAGAAATATTCGCCAGCAGAACTCCAGTGTATAGAGCGCTCTGAGTCATTTCATTTTCAACCGACAGAAGAATCTTCTCTTAATCGTAACAAGGAATCCGAGACAGATGACAACCGGGCGTTCAGAAATAGAGTTCTACTAGCGTGATCAAGACAGGGCATAGGTATGTTACCAGGGATGATCAAATTAATCTCAGAAAAGTAATGGCTTGTTGTATTCCATAACTAATTAAGCAACACTGTAATTACTTGGGCGAGCTTTTATTATTCGGATGCTGAAAGAGCAAGAGGTTTGTTAGGGACCACTCCAAATCATTCCAGTGAATTCACGCTCTCAAAATTTAATTTCCTGAAGCCCGTTTTTGAAGTATCCCCCACCTACTCATTCTCCAGTGGAAGGAGACACTTTTACTCATGGACTGACGTCAATTTTTTTTTATGTATTTTGGTTCACTTTAACGGAGCCTGCTGCTCTCCTTGCACAGTGCGTCATTAGACTAAATTACTAAAAGAGTCT